>JAODKE010000041.1:12963090-12976044 GCA_026779605.1 Mormyrus hasselquistii
TTATATCTTAACCAATCAGATATAGACGTCTTGGTCAATCACTGTGCTAAATAGATCTACCTCGCACATCGGACATAACAGAAAACGTAATTTATAGTTTATTTGTATTAAATACAGCAGACATGCAATTTTAAAAAGAAAAACATAGGACAGCCACAGTTGGGTTTATGAATATTCTGTCCCTCAGTAATTCACATAACAGAACTCACCAGAGATACAAAGACTTCATGCAAAGTCTTTTCTTTAAAAAGGATATATGTATATAATTTTTTGATTCAGGCCTGTCTCCATTCTAGGAATGAATAGGGAACCAACCTGTTGCTTAGCAACTTTTGATGGAATCGTATCCGCAACGTTAACAAAGAGAATCTCCCGGCGTCAGCATGGGGATAGCGTACAGGTGATGCAGCTTCCCTGCCACAGTGTACTGCTAAAGACTGCCCCCCCCGCAGATAAAAGAGGGAAAGGCTGGTGGTACTTAACAGCTCTGTTTTACAGGATAACGAGGAGGGTGAGCAGCGGGGACATTATCCACCTCCCCAGACCTGAAGAGCAGCTGGCTGAACTTTTACTGTCTGTGAGGAATATTACCACCCGGGGGAAAAAAAAATAACATCTGCAAGTCAACTAAGCGACGTGAGGCGAATCCACAGCACTGCTGTCGAGGTGCCCGAGAACGGGACACGTCAATACTGATTAGGGATCCCCTGAGTGCGCACACCCCGCCAGGCGCCTGGGCCCGAGTCTGCCAGTGCTCTGCCGACACTGGGCACCACTGCTCCTGGCATTTCAAACATGCTTTTTTTTTTTTATTTGCAATGCCTGACACTGTGACTAAAAAACATCAGGGTAAAATAAAACCTGGTTTCCATGGCAATATAATGATGCAAATAAGTGACAGTTTCTCTTAGCTTAGCTTTACAGCTGTACAGTACAAAAAAGGAAAAGAGTCCTCTGAGTGATGTAATAGAGAATACTGCTCAGATCACGGCTGGAATATCGACTGTCAGCCCCTAACTGGGGAACAGATTGGCTTTTCTCAAAGGAGGACGCCTGGATATGACTGAGTGTGACTGAGTGTGCCAGAATGTGCTCGCAAGCTGACCCCCAAATGCGGCTCTGGCACCTTTGAGAGGCGCCCGTGAGAATGGTGAGGTCTGGGTCACACCTCCTATTCCCCTCCCAGACTGCGCCTGCCAATTCCCGGAAAAGCCTCGATGGTGAATGAGACTAAAATGGAAAAGTGAAAAAGAAAATCGATAAGGAGTTCAGTTATAAGAGGTCAGTTTCAAATGATGCTGACAGCAGTCCAGTGATATCATAGACAGTGTAGGGCCTCCTACCTATTAGACAGAATTCATTCTCTCTTTGCTCAGGCGTGCAGGGTGTGGTGTTGACGCATGCCCAAGCAGGGAGGCGAGTTCCTTTAGGGTGTTTTAGGCACGCAAAAAAAAAACACACTAGTTTTTGACGTTCTGCTTGGGTTGATTGCCTCTTTCCCTTTTTCCGTTGCACTGCAGCTCCACAACAGAACAAATACCAAATACAAATACCAAATACAAATACCAAATACAAATACCAAATACTTACATTAACCTGAGATTTAATTACAAATAAACAAAAGAAATTGTCAGATTATTTCAGTACAACTTTTCTACAATGTTTCAGATCAGTTTGAAAATTGCAACCTACTGAAAAGTAAAAATGTACTGAACATGTTTCCAGTTGTTTTTCCCTCCATTTTTGGAAAACCATCCCTTGGTTTTGTTTCATAAGTAGATTAATAAAAAATGACATTCAAAAGTGATCGCAAAATGGATGTTCACCTGAGCCAGATTTGGACCTCGTCACTGAAGAAACAGCAAGTGTATACCAGAGAACAGCTGTGTTACTTGTCACCCCTGGTAACTACACAGAAACACGGAGTTTCTGCAAAAGACACCAAGAAATGTATCAGATCATTACATTGATGAATACAGTCCATTTTTAGTAAAAAAAAAAAATCAAGTCAAGTATCAAAATAGTCTTGACAATGACGTTGTCGTTTATTGTATGGACGACCATCAATAAGATAAGACTTGATACTGATCTATAAAACTCTGCTTGTGTTTGGGTGGGATGGAGGACACCAAATTTGTTCTCAGCATTTCACACGGCCTTTTACATATATATGTATATATATATATATTTTTTTTTTTCTGGTGCCAGAGGAGCATTTTGTGGGGTTAACCTTTGTCCCTATGTAAGTTTTCTGTTACTATCTCTCATGTTACCCGACCCGTGTATTAAATCAGCCATAAAATAACAAAACAATAATTTATCATCCAATTTGTTTCTTTCCTCTTGGTTACTTTGTTAAGCTTCCTTATCCATGAAAATATTGGTTTTAATATTTTTGGTGTGGTTTTCTGGACCTTTCTTTTGACAGCATACCTCTCGTTTTCTATAAAAAATAATAGTAAAATAGTAAAATAAACCTAAAGAGAACTATATAAATAAACTTAATTGGTCTTATCTTGTCCTACATGTCTGGGCATGCCTTGCGTAGTGATTTTTTTTAATTCATTTTTTTTAAATAGAGGTTCTTGATACAGTACATGAATTCATGTGGTGCCTTAATGCATTTTAAACTAACACCGTAGGAGGGTTAAATGCCTTGCTCAGTAGTCCTAAAAAACACCAGGGATGTCGGATAATTGGTCTGTCCTTGCGCTCAGACCACGAGTTACACTATCGACTGTCTAATTCCAGACAAACAAACAAACAAATAAATAAATACATTAAAAAGCAAAAAAACAAACAAAAATAATGAAGAATGGTGAGTAAGATCTTATTTTAACAGCATTGACATTTAACAATGATGACTGACGTGGCAGCATTTGACAGTAGGATGCTCATAATATGATTTACCTGGGAATTTTGTGGGAGTTTTACTTACACGAAAATGGTCGAAGGGCAGAATGAAACATGATTGGTTCACAGAGATTTTAGAGGAGGTGGGCCCAAGCAACTAGAGAAAGTCCCACCTTCTAGGTGCTTGGACCCACCTCCTCTACAATCTAATTGGTTATCTCTCTGAACCAATCATTTTTTTTTTTCTGCCCACCAAAAAATTCCACAAGGACCCAGGAATCCTCCATGTAATCCTTCAGTTCATTATTCTGTGGTTCAGTCATCAGATTTGTTACACATGGTATAATACAGGGGTGGGCAATCTTATCCACAAAGGGCCGGTGTGTATGCGGGTTTTTGGGATAACCTGTAGGTCAGCTATTCAAACCCAAGTGTGAGGACTCTTCAGTCAATCACTCCTCTAATTAGTACAGTAATCTAATTAGGGAGTTTCAGTGAAAACCCACATACACACTGGCCCTTTGCGGATAAGATCACCCACCCCTGGTTTAATACCTCAGCACAGTAAAAATGGGCGGGTCTTACACATTAATGTCACATGAGACTCAGTCCTAGCACAGGTTAACAGAGATTCACTGACGTTGCTGTATGTTCACATTCACTCCAGCTCCCCTTTATCTAACCCCCATTCTGGACAGGCAGAGGACCAGCCTCCCCCAGCTCTAAGTGAGGTCCTTCACCTGGGTTTTCGTGTGACTCCAGACCGGACACCTTAATCACATGGGTTAAATTGTCCTGTCGTGCTCTTTATTCCCTGAGGTCTTTCCTCATTCTACCCTCAGCTTTTCTACCAAAGAAATGAGACGATTTTTATCAGCATCCGGACTCTCAAACCTCAGCCAAGAATACAAATTGGCACATCGTTCAACCACTGGAAGAAATAAATTAAACACTTTTCAGAGATTTTTTTGGTAAAGAAGTGGTCAGCTCTTAATTTATCGTCACTACATGTATCGCAAAAATGTAGTGTTGTTTCATATATATTTAATCGTAATTAAATGGGAATCACAGTTTGTGTGTTGTGTAGTACTTTCCATCCATCTTTCTTGACTCCTGATGAAGTTTAGGACTGTATAGTGTCACAAAATATGTGTTTTATATGCTGCAAAGGTTGTATATTCTTTGGCACAAATACATGGTTGCCAGACACATTTGCAAGAAATCCTCATTTTAGTTTAGCATGTATCTGCTCAGCTCTATCACATGTGGAGCCCCACTAAAAGCCTCAGCGAACCACATACCCCTGGTTATGAATCCCTCTGCCATTTCTGATTGAGTCTGTCTGGCATTCTGTCCCAGTACGGCATAGAAAATGGGTGGATGGTCTTCTGTCCCCATGTGAAAAAAAAGCATCTTTCATATATGGCTATTAAGTATTTTTCTGATTTATAATTATACGTGACAACTCGTCTTTTTTTTAGAAATGAATCATGCTAAAAAGCTTTTATCATGTGAGGCACTCAAGGGAAAAGCCTGCAGGAAAAATGTTAAACTTTTACATAAACTCTACATTTTTCCGTACATGATAACATATGGCTTTAGTAGGAAATGCGTGACTATTGTTTGTTGTTTCTTAATAAAAATTTATATTCCTTTTATATTATTCTAATGAAAGACATGCATGATCTCTCTACATTCAATTGCTTTAATTAGATATGAGAAAATTAGTGTTATGTTCTCGGAACACAAAGTGACTTTATCAATTGAAAAATGATGTTTCTTTTTCAAAATAATGCTGTCAAAACCAATGTCCATGATTCATGAATACTGACAAAACATTCACGATATGCATTGTACATACATATGTATATACATTGTAGAACTTATATGTTTGACAAACATGAAAGTAATAAGTATTTTATATGTATAAAAGACATGTATGACTAATAATACACATTTGATATCCATTGTTCATGAATGTAGGACTTATATGTTTGATGGTACATTAATTACACCAGTAAAGGACATAATGTTATCTCTCTGAATCAATCATTTTTTTTTGTTCTGCCCACCGAAAAGTTTGCCAATTCCGTTGTCTACGTTTCTTGGCCATGGTGTCGCCGAAACTAACCACAAGAGGATCCAGCTGCAGACGCCTGTAGAGTGGAGCTCCACCGGAAATACGTGATCTTTAAGGGCGTAAGCTGGACCTCCGGTTAGGGTTAGGGTTAAGGTTAATATTTATTCGCTGTAACACAGAGCTGAGATCACGTGTTTCCTGTGGAGGTGACGTATTTCCGGTGGAGCTCCACAGGCTTCTGCAGTTGGACCCTTCTCAAACTAACGGCAAAGTCACACGCGCCTTAAGTTAGCTACTTATCTGTAACTTCATCTGTAAGATTCGTTTGTCTTCTTATTCGTATCAAGCTTCTTTATAGAGGAGTGTCCGCAGCTGCACATGCTGTACAGTTTTTAGGTGAGACATTTTAAAAATACAAACAATAAGATATTATGTCGTATATATAATGGCAGGTATGCCATTGTAAGGAAACACAGAAATGACCCTGGGCCAGACTGCCATGTTTTCAGCTGGGTAGCTATCTGGCCTAGGCTAATTTCAGTGTCATTAGAGTGGCACCCAAGATGAATAAGACCTCCGCATTCCATTTGGAAATATGGCTTCTTATTAAAATGAGTGTGAACAATTGATCAAAGTGTCATGCGACCAGTTTACTGTTACAAATGAAAAATCACATTATGCCCCAGTAACTCCACCATTTTCAACACAGGAATAAATATGCATTCTATAGGTCAAACCTTTAATTTATACGCTATTTTGTATTTCCACAATGTCTTGTAAAAACTGCATCATGCGAAAACATGCTGACTTAAGCACCGAAATAAGACGCTACGAATAAGGAGCTAAACGAATCAGAAGTTGCAGATAAGTAGCTAACTTGTGACTTTTCCATTAGTTTTGGCGGCACCATCGCCAAGAAACACGAAGACAACGGAATCGGCAAACGATCCAAAGCTCCGCCCACTGCCTGCTCTAATTAACATATATTTGCATGTAGTGAAATAAAAAGGCAAATTGGAAAATAAAAAGACAAAAAGGGTTTTTGATTTTATTTTTTAATTTTTCACATCTGACATACATTAGTGGAAAATTAAAATGCAAATGGTGCTTTTTCATTTTCATTTTATTTTTTGCAGAAAATACCTCTCGTACCTTTTGTGGTGTTCGTGCAATAATGAGATGTGTCTAAAAATGTGGCGCAGTATAAGAATGGCCCATTTCTCAGAATCCCAAGTTTTTCAAAATAAGGTTCGTCAGCAGCTCCACTCCCATCCCTAACACACAGCAAGCACCCCAGGACAATGAGAGAGTGTTTCTAGGCAACAGCAGAGTTCAAGGATATCCAGTCATGCACAGTCACAGAATGAGAGGTAGAATGCCCCCTCAAGACCACGAGATGTGGGTGGGGCACACCGTTATCTGACACAGCTGATTTGCTTCATGGGAGAATAACTGGGTCTCAGGGGATGAGTGACACTGTCGCACATACAGTATGCTAAATACTGGGGGCTAGGCTTAAGGTACTCGGGGCTATAGGTGATCAGACCTAAGGACGCCCATGTTTCAAACCTCTATACAAACCCAAACCCTTAAACCTATACAGCACTTGTGTATGTGTTAATTCCTTCTATTAAAAGAAAACAGTCAAAATAATGAAAAAAGAAACATGTAACTAAATATTTTTTTTGCTCCATATTGCTGCTATGTAATTATTTTTGCAAAGCAGTAATTCACGTATACCAAGACAACTTCAGTAATGTTATTATCAAAAAATGCAAATTCTGCGTCAATGGAATTTAATAATATTATTATGGATACCTTTACTGTAAATAGTTTATATTTCCAGTGTAAAACAGAAACTTTCGATTTGTAAAACATTTCTCAGTTTATTATTGTTTAATGTGCCCCGGTCAGGAGAGGGGAGTTTCCGACAGTTCATAAAACTTAAGGAATAAAAATTGGATTGGCAATAAATATTAGATTAGGAAATACAATGTTCAGATATAAACCACACCCACTTATACTCTTCTACCCGAATATAGATACAGAGGGTGGGTGTTTCTCAGTATGCACACTCGAGCGTACTTGTGTTGTTGCATACCTCTTTTACGTCATCCTCTATTGTCAATGACCAGTTCCAGTACTAAGAACAGAAGCACAGGAGGCAGTATAAATACCTGGATACTGTTCTTGTCCCAAATATCAAGGATGCATCTCCAAATGAGACCAATCCCAAGATTCACTGCATCCCAAGTTTGTTCTTGGATGGCAAGTTAGCAAAACAGCTCTTGGCAAACCCATGAATACAATATTTACGTTCTTAGTATTGAGAAACACCCAAAGACGGATAATTTTGCTGGTTGAACAGATACAGATGTTGCTGTGCATCTCTTGTGCAAAAGCAGAAGTGCTGGACACAATAGTTTATGTATATAGTGCACTGTGTTTGTATATAAATGAGAGGTAAAACAGCAGCATCATCACGTGACATAAATACAGTGGTAAAATTCTCCCATTCTATTGTTATCCAATAGCAAATGCTTCTTTGACCAACCAGCATGTTTTTGCTCTTTTCTGCACTGTCAACACCAGATCCCTTTACAAAACACAAAAATGACTTTGCTGACATTAATTTTCAAGCTGACACTTAGAGAGTCAGTGCTCCCTCACTCTGATCCCCTGGGTACACTTTCCTAGGCACTCAGTGCTTGTTAAGATTAAGAGCCACTTGTTGTTTGATGTTTTTGATAAAAGGGACTGGATTCCATTCCTCTACCTTCTGAAAGAAGTAACCTTGTGCTTTGGGGCTTTTTCCTCCAGTAGGAAAATAAATAAAAACACCTTTCACACGTGGGTTTCTGACAGCTGCAGACAATTATCGCAAATGTTAAGTCACTGTTGGCAGTTTTTTTCAGGATTCCAGACACACATGACGGACAGCCGAATGCCTGCTGAAAGAAAGGTAGCATTATTATCCCACACTGTAGGGGGCGCTATAGGGTGGGGTACCTTTGAGGATGGGCAAGCCTGTCGCGACAAGTGAGCATCCACACGCTCGCTGATGCAATATCATCGTTGTCGTCCTCAGATCGGTGCCCCACTGAGTATCATATTAACAGAGGTGGTGAACCCCAATCCCCATCCCAGAACATCTCTGGAGCAGAGAGAAATGGATTATTTCTTAGCAACAAGACATAAGCAAGCCGATGCCAAAACCAAAGTGATTATGTGGCAACTTGTTCATATTTTCACGGGTTTACTGTCTTCACAAGGTCCTTCTCTTCTAATCCGTCCCCTTGCGAGCAGGGAACTGCCGGAACACACTCCGAATAGCTCATTATTTTGCAAACTGTTTCTATTCCTGATGCATGCATTACAATGAAGGCTTTGAATCATTCCAGTTTTCATTGAGCGCCTGTTTCAGAGGGAGGGCATTGGACATCCGCCACTGTATTGTTTATCAGTGAGCTTCTTTTCAATTAGTTTATTTTGCTGATGTGACTCACTGATTTTGAGGCGTGAGAACAATGTGGTTTGTCAAACTATGGATATGACAGAGTACATTTTAGTAACTACTAATGTGTCTCCCTAAACAAACATTTCATTTGCTTAATCCTGAATAGAATAAAGTTTGAGACACAGTAGGTCTATCATACACCAATCACTTCTGTAAGATCTCTACTTCAACATAATGAAGACCAATTCACATTTCAGTTTTCCACATGTGCTTGCGATTTCGGACAAGGAGAAGTGATGTCAATTTTATCATGAATAAATGAAGGAATGAAACTTTATTGTCATTATACATTCAGTACAATGAAACACTGTTTTGCTACTCTCTGGTCACAGTTTCCAGTCTGTCTGTTTGGGCTTTAATTGCCTTGAACCGCTGGCCTGTTCGGGCAGCTGCGGCAGTTTTGAAGCGAGTCCGGCGTATTTCAGTTATCTGAGTAAGAACAGTCTTCGTTGTGCTTTTATTTTAACCTGCAATGATGTGTTTGTAGTCCAGGTCAGCTGTTCTGACAAGGTTACTCTGAGGAACTCATACCCCTCCTTGTATGCGGAGAGGTGGGAGTCTTCTGTCCTTAGTTCTTCTGAAGTCTATGATCATCCCTTTTGTTTTTCCGGTGTTCAGGACCAAGACAGCCGAGCCGCTGCCACCTTGCTGGAGGACGCCAGGGTTTGGCTGCAGATGGCTTGGTGAGCGTGTAGCCCAGACTTTTTTTTTCTCACAGAAACCTTGCACATCGGAGCACATCGACTACACATGCACAAGATAATTCATTAGATAGAGTATTTTTTAGAGCAGCACTATTCCAGGATTATTAAATATTGGCAATAAAATTCACTGAAATCTAATTTCGTTATAAGGATTTCAAAATATCATGGTATGCCTTATTACTGTAAATCCACCAAGGCTTAGATTAATAACTTCATAAAAGTTTCACTTTTTCACTACACTGCTTATGTTGGTGTTTTTTGCAATACATCTGCCCTCTCCTGCTCTGGGGGAACATCAATGCTGCATGCATGCACTGACCATGAGCATCTTCATCCCTAACCGAAGCTAGCGTGAACACAAGCTGCCGCATGCACGAGCGTCTGCAACCCAGACGTGCATGAAGGCGCGTGTGTGGAAAACTGAAGCATGAATTGGCTTCTTGGAATCAAAAGTGGACTTTTAATTGCAGAACATCAATGTGATAGCACAACAATTCAGCATGTGTGCGTACATGGTGGTAAACCTGCTTACAAGACTCACATGTGATTCTAAAGGTTAGAGAGCGACGCTGGAAACAATACGGTTTTATGTTGAAGTGCAGCCAACGAGGACCATATGTAGACACCCCAGTGGGCTGGTTTGTGCCTAAATCAGGACGCAGGCGATGTGCTCAGGGCGCTAAGTGACTCCTTGACTTTTGAGATGACATTTAAACAAAATCTATCAGGAAACACCCATTACCAGCCATCGAAGTGTTGAAGTCTGATGTTGTGACGCAGGTCCATCTGTCCTCTGCCTCGTTCCCTCAAGAACCAGAAGGAAAATCACTGACGTCGAGAGTCGTGTCCCGGTGACCTTGGGCCATGCTCTTTTGGAGGGGGGGGGGTACCACTTACCTAGTTCTAATGAATGCTCTAGCACCATCATGTGTTTCTGTTCAGCTGCATCTTTGAGATGCCGAGTTGAGTGGGACATGGACATGCGTTAGGTCGAGAACAGCATGGGTATGAAGAGATATGTACAGACGGGATCGGGCACATGGTGGAGGGGACCGGGCGTGCAGAGCGGGAGAGGATCGACACGGAACGCAGCAAAGAACATGAGGCAGAGTGGAACGCAGTGATGTCAGCAGTGAGCAGCAAGAAAGGGGAATACGAATTCTGTAAAAGAAAACAACAAAATCCATAACCAAAACATAAGAAGGGGTGTCTGTAGCACGTCTGTCCATTTGAGCCAGGAGGTGTCAGCAGGGGTGAAAGTAATGGAGTAAATTTACTTTTACTGTAACAGAGTAAAAAATTTTGCATGTACTTTTACTTATTGATTATAGAAATTGCACTTTGGTACTTTCTAATCTGAGCCCATTACAGAGTTTAAAAAAAACTGGCAAAAAAGTGAAAGGATCACGTGACAGAGTGTGAATGAGAGTGTGGACACAAGCCACTGACCACCAGTCAAGATAAGTGGCATTTGGCAAGCAAGCAAAACCATGGCGGGTGTAGCTACTAGACCTACAGTGACAGACTTAAAACCACTTTGCACTTTTTCAGACTGGTGGTCAGAACATGTGCCACAAAATATTCCCTGGTTGCATTTAAGGGAACTTTTTCTTTTTATGTCAAAAAGGGTCAGCGACGGATGGTGCTGATTAGTGGTGTTAATCATCATTTGTTTAGTCTCTGTGGAAAATGATCATTTGGCAGGCTGACAAATTTTTTTATTTAAAAACATGTCACAGCTGTCGAAATTAGTGGTTTACATAATTTTTATACCATGTTCCACTCAAGCCATTGGCTTCAGAAAGTATTGCGCTTGCAAAGAAATTGTTTGGGGTATCTGTGTCAAATTATAAATCTCTTATAAACCTTTCTGTTATTTTGTTTTGTGTAGCTTCAACCTACTTCCTGGAAAAAGGCGACAATCACTGGTTAATCACTATCAGATACAGACACTGAGTTACTAGTCGAATATTGTCAGTTACCTATAATATCGTCATGTTGCACAGGCCCTAGTGCTGTACAGTACAGTCCTTCAACTGTGACCAAGTTACCTATAAACATCCTATTTTGTGATACGCTGTTACTATACCCAGTCCTGTGTTGAGTGAAATTGAAAGGTTAGGTTGCTTTTGTCACGCCCAGCTCCGTCCGATCCTCCTGTCTGCCATGCTCACCTCGTTACCTCATGTTAATGCCCGATTGTTTCCACGTGTTGCTCGTTGAGTTCAGATTGTCATGTGTACTTAGTCCATGTCTGGGGCTGCCTCTCCCTCACCCGGATGACGAGCTGTTGCAGCACAGAGCGCACCTCCGCTATGTTGCGCTCCTCCGTCCGTGGGTTCACTCCCTGAAGGAGGTCCCAGCTCCGATCCGCCAGGGCGAGCAAGCTGGGATCCTCACGGATCTCCGGCAGTGCGCGCCAATACAGCACCTCATGCAGCAGGACGAGCCAGAGATCCTCGCCTTGCTGCGGTGTGTCTTCCTCGAGACTTGTCATTCTGTCATGTTTGTGGGTCAAGCAGGCTGGCAGCAGCCCAAAAAGCAGGCAGACAGGCAGGACTACAGGCAACAAGGTTTTTACTAAGGTCGGGGTAATGAGCACAAGACATTACATCACGTTACATCAATGACAAGTCTGGGGAATACAGACTGAGACACGGACTAAATACACACGACAAGCTGAGCTCAACGAGCAACAGGTGGGAACAATCGGGCATAAACACGAGGTAATGAGGTGGGCGTAGCACACAGGAGGATCATACGGAGCCGGGCATGACACATACCTTCAAAACAGTTATTTTTCTGTATAGTAACTGTACAGTTTCTCTCTGGTGGAGAGAGGGCCTAGCTGAGCATGTGCAGTATGAGTATCATCACTCTAGCATGTTTCTAATTGGAAAAATAACACTTGTTGCAACCATCCCTTGTTGCAACCGTCCCCAGTCTCCCCTACTTTTCCCACCACTAGCTGTCATAAAAGAACACAGGATGGCACGTTTTACGCCTGCACATATTGTTCACACTGCAAACTGAAAGATGGGACAGTGTTTCTCATGAAATAAATATCCTTTCTGTTTGTGTGCTCCGCTGTTCCGTTCGCTAGCTGAGGTTCAAGTTGAAAGAGGTATTTCTCTTTTAGTACATGGAATTGCTGCCTTATACAGATCTAAAATATATATATTTTAAAATGTATAGGATCAGTCTCTAATAGGGGAACACATGTATGATGATCACAGCACATCAGAAACAATTCAATCTCAATTGAATAAGGCTGAACAAGACTTCTGCAACTGGCATCCTGCCCTGGCTATACCTCTACTGTGTGGTCTGTGCTGCTTGGAACAGAATATGTGGATGGATGGATGGATGGATGGATGGATGGATGGATGGATGGATGTGTGGATGGATGGAGGAATGGATGGATGGATGGATGGATGGAGGAATGGATGGATTTGTTCCTACTCGATTGGTGTAGATTAGCTCATCCATCCATCCATCCATCCATTTGTCCATCCATCCTCTACTATCTTATCCTGGTCAGGGTCCTGGGGGTGCGGGTGGGGGCAGTACACACAGATCATGTACACCCTGGATAGGATGAGGAACAAAGTATAAGGCAAAATATAACAGACCATCTAGTTGTGCCGAGCGAAATCAATCGAATGGGACAGTGAACTAAAACAGGAATGTGAGGAGTATTAGGCTTAGGATGAGGTTAATTCCCAGAAGTAATGGGTCTATGTCAATTCTATATTGTTAGACATCTAACAATATATATATAGCTGTAATTTTGAAAATGA
>JAODKE010000041.1:12976144-12987093 GCA_026779605.1 Mormyrus hasselquistii
CAGAAGTAATGGGTCTATGTCAATTCTATATTGTTAGACATCTAACAATATATATATAGCTGTAATTTTGAAAATGACAGCGAAGTATTGACAAGAACACATTACAGCTAGACATGCTGTTTCACAGAAAGTAGACAGTATATCACTGAGCCTGCAGCAAAGTAATATTTTTGCTGGCCTAAAAGGAGATGTTCTAGTTTCTTGTGGAAGTTCAAAGATGCCCGGCGAGGAGCAGACTGTGAAATGAGGCAGGGGAAAGCCTGCCCTGGGCACAGAGCGAGACGCGGCCCAGAAGGAAGGCCAAGCTTCATGGTGGAGGAGGGAGAGAACAGTTTTTCTTTCTTTAACCTCCGCCGTGAGCCGCGTGACATACAGCAATGATTACACTCAGCAATAAGTAATGGAAACCTTATATGCTGACAGTTTCATGGGATAAAGATAAGGAGTTAGTGGATGGATGGATGGATGGATGGATGGATGGATGGATGGATGGATGGATGGATGGATGGATGGATGGATGGATGGATGACATTTTTAAAATATCTGGGCATATTTATGTTCATTGATTTGGTATTCTCTGTAATGGACTAGAATCCTGTCGGGGGTGTCCCCTTCTTATGATTCTTATGATGATGTTTTGGGCTCACCACAACCTTCATCCAGTTATTATTTAGAAGACACTTTCACCCCAAGAAACTTATTAGACCAGCAGTTGCCAACGTACCACCCACAAGCCACTGGCAGCCCACATGAAGTCAATGAGTAGCCCATATAACAAATATCAGAAATTAGATTAATGTAACCATCACCAACACCCCCCTCCCCCCCCCCCAGCATAACCCCACATTATTTACTTTCTACTGCTGTCAGTAAAAGAGAAAAAAGAAAAAGAAAGGAGGGAGACACCTGTGCTACGCTATCTGTTAAAACACATGTCATCAGTACCTGTGGTACGTCTTACCAATGAGAAGATGTGGAAGATGCGTGCTCCCGTCCTCGGACGCCTGGTATATATACGTAACCTGCATGTTTGGTTAGCTGCCTCTGCATGAGTCACTGTGCTGGGTAAATAAGTAATGAAAGGACACGGTGCTATTTGATCACCGCTCTCATTGGGGGTGCAGCCATGGAGAGGGAGTGAGCCGTTAAGTGATGTGGCTGGGCCGGAGTCATGCATGCAGGAGGGTGGGAGACGGACAGTGAGCCAGAGAGAAAGGAGGCAAAGGAGCTGATGAAATGCCTGGGGGAGTCAACAGGTTAACACAGGACAAGTTACATGTACCTGCACCCCTGGGGGTGGAGGGCCACACTGATAAAAATAAAAAAAGTTTTAATGGTTCTGTTTTAATAGTTAGGTGCTCCTCATAGCATTTTAAGGAGCCTTATAACACCCTCCGATGTTATTTGACACCTTTGTGCTCGAAATGTTTTTCATTTTAAACCATTTCAGTCAAAAAGTTTCAATAAACGTGCCCGTAAATGAGAGGAATCGTGTCGTGAGACAGTTACAAACGGCCACACTGTGAGGCTGTCACCCCACGCAGGTGACTGGTTTATACATAACGGATATAGGCCACACTAAGAGGTAAGAGTATGCTTCTAAAATGCGAAAGGAAATGTTAAAATATATCTCAAGCTGAAAGCGAAGTTAGCAAAAAAACATACAAGTCATAAGCTGGCAGCCAACCGTTCTTGGTATCACCAAGCAAGTCAGGAGAACTTAACAGATACAGTGTTTACATTTTGTCACCAGCTAGATGGACAATGCTAACTAGTATCTGCAGCTAACTTTGTAGCTGACTGATGTTATTAGCCCATCGACACTTCTGCCACTTGTCAGCTTAGCTGCTTGTTTTAACGCATCCAGTGATCTTCACTTCATGGCGAATATGTTGCCCAAGTAAAAAAAAAAATAGCAGACATGTCCTTGCAGTGTTTCACGGGGCACCTTTATTTACTAAATGCAGTCCGATAACCACAGAACGACAGGTCAGACTGCTTGCCTTCTCCAAATACATAAAGAAAGATGTGCAGCAGAGGAGGACTACACACCACGTACCAAATCTGACCTTTTCTGCTAAGGCTTTACTCTAGAAGGCGCGAGTAACTTAATAACTCAGCTACTCCTCAAGTGCAAATAAAGAACAAATACAGTAACTGCATGTAATACATGATTGATTAATGATGAACAAACATGATATCAGTATGTAACTAACACTTAGTTTCTGGTTAATTAATACATTAGATAAGAGTGTACTACTACACTGTGTTCCTCTATGTTATACAACAGAGTATATATTAACTTAAATATTGGCGATTTTCTTTCAGTTTTCCGTCCTTCCTTAGACTGGGAGACCTGTGGCTCATTCAGCTGGTCAAAGAAAGCGTCTGGCACATCTGCTGCATTGAGCAGGTTAGAAGCTCATCCCCCCCCCCCCCCCAAGAGGTACAATATGCAATGTTTTGTCTGTTGGGGGTTTCATTGTGTTTTATAGAACTATTGAGAAAAAGAAAAATATGTTTGACCATCTCACTAAAGCATGCAGGTTAAATGAATATGTGCTCTGTCAATAACACAGGCCGATATGTTCAGTCTCTGCATAAATTTAACATTCAGGGATTTTATTTTATTAACTAAATGTTGCAGACAGTTATATGTGAGATGATGCCAGGAAAATGGTTATATTTGTTTTACAGGTGCTGGTTGTTCTTACCCCAACACTTCTTTTCAGAAATGAGTCACGATTCAGACGGACGGAAAAACCATAGTGGAGGAAAAGGACACAAAAATTCAGCATTAACTCCGTCCTGTTTGCTGTTCGCTTCATTTTTGGGGCTCCACAGAGCAGCCAGACTCTGCATTATATTATTCATTTTAGGCTTAGAATGAGCCTTTGAGTTTTACACATGGCATTCCACACTTTCTGGATTTACATCAGTTGTGTTGTAATTATTTGGTAATACTTCACATTGACTGCACTTTCATCATGCCTTTATAATGCATGCATAGAAATACATAATGGAAGATGTGTGAAGATGCCCTGTGACGTTAGTAGTAGATCCTTTAAGTCCAGTTAGTTGCGAGTCGGGGGCTCCATGGATTGGAATTGTTTGTCCAGCAAATCCCACAGATGCTTAATCACATTGAAGTCAACACCTTGAACTCTTTCTCATGTTCCTCAAACCATTCCTGAGCAGTTTCTGCAGTGTGGCAGGGTGTATTATTTTGCTGAAAGAGGCCACTGCTATCGAGTAATACAAGTGCCATGAAGGGCTGTGCTTGGTCTGCTGTAGGGTTAAGGTGGGTGGTGTGTGTCATCTAACATTCACATGAAGGCCAGGACCCAAGGTTTCCCAGCAGAACTTTGCCCAGAGCATCACACTGCCTCTGCTGGCTTACCTTCTTCCCATAGTGCGTCCCTGTCCCATCTCTTCCCCAGGTAAGTGACGCAGACGCACCCGGCCGTCCACATGATGTAACAGAACACATGACGCATCAGACCCAGCCATATTCTTCCATTGCTCCATGACCCAGTTCTGACACTCGTGTGTCCATCGTGAACACTTACAGTGCTGGACAGAGGTCAGCATAGACACTCTGACCGGTCTGTAGCTCCGCAGCCCCTTATGCAGCAGGCTGCCATACCCTGTGTGTTCTGACGCCATTCTATCACAGCCAGCATTAACTGTTGCGGCAGTTTCTGCTACAGCAGCTCCCCTGTAGAATCAGTGGCCGTCGCTCCTCACCCACATCAACGAGCCTTGGGCACCCATGACCCCTTTATCGATTCACTGATTAACCTTCCTTGGACACCTTTTGGTAGGTACTACCCACTGCATATTGGGAACATCCCAAAAGACCCACCGTTTTGGAGATATTCTGACATCGAGCCATCACAATTTAGCCCTTGTGAATGTTGCTTAGATCATTTCCTACACATTTTTCCTGCTTCCAACACATCTACTCCAAGAACTGATTGTCCCCTTGCCTAATATAATGAGCTATACTATAATGAGATAACCAATGTTAATCTCTTCACTAGTCAGTGGTTTCAGTGCACGTACATGATGTGCAGTATACATAGTGATGCAAATTTTCTTAATCGATAAACTGATAATGAAACAATGGGAAATGTTTTAACCATAAACTATTCATGCTAAATAAGCTGTGTTCAATTTTAAAATATCCAAAGGTAAAGGCCACTAAATGGTTTCATCACATCTTTTGACAAGCTTTGTTTCTTATTTCAATGACCTTTTAAGATGCTTAGAATGTTTCCGTAGCAACAAGCAGAACTGCATTGTTAAATTAGAGCCATCATGCATGTTGTCGTCTTGTAGCTACTGAACAATGTGTATAAAGAAATATGGATTGGATTAATCTGAACATCAACTCTGGATCTGATATAAATCATTTAATGCTGACTTGGTGCCTAGTTTGGTAATCCCATTCCTCACAAATTTGTGGCATCTGTAAAACAATTTCCCTGCTAAACACCATTAAGTGCGTAATCCCAGACAGGGCACCTATCAACGCAGGGACTCCTGGACATTCCTCCAGTTCTGGGAACCCATAAGACTCCAGATTATTATGGCGTCAGTTCACTGACTTTTTCAGCACTTACAGACATTTTAAATATCATTCTGAAAAGCCCTGGCGTCATCATGTATACCAGTCGTGACTGTCGTGACTGTGAATCTCGTAGAAACCACAATTCCCACACCAGCCCACTAGATCCTAGCCCTAAAATAGATCAGTGGAAATATTTTTTTTTTCTAGAAAGGTATTGGTAGGAAAAACATCTTTGAACATAGCCAGCAAGTAAAACTAATATGCGGTATATATAGGCCTATATCCAAAGGCCAAATGTGTGTAGATGTATATATTAAACTAATTAATATTTCGATTATTATATTAAAAGGATTTCACTGATGTACATATTATATGAATTGACATGAATTGATCTATAGGCCTTTATTAAAACGCCAAATATGTGTTGATGCATACACGATAAATTCGATTATGTGTTTTTAAAATTTGCAAGGAAGTTTTTGAAAAGTTTTACATGAAGGCCAGGACCCAAGGCCTCCTGGCTTATTTGCGTATTTTAATAATATCTAAGAATAATATCATCGAAATTCATCACTGTTTATTTTTATAACCCGCTCCTAACATTTTTAAAAAAGAAATTAGCGGATAAGTTATGATTTTCAATTCTCTCTTCAGTTAAGCTCCGTAAATGTGTTTTTTTTTATTCAGAATTTGAAAGAATAAATGTGTGAATGAATTACACATGCCACACCGACGAAGAAGTCTCAAGTGCCATTCAGGAGGAAAAAAGCGACGTAAAATAAAACCGCGTAATCAACAAAGCATTAAGCGGCTGCCGCTCTTCTCCTCCGAGGAGATTCAGCACCATCCACGCCGTTTACCTGTTGCTCCGCCGTACTTAAAGTGGGGAGACTGACGGTGGAGAACAGCCCTGAGGCACAGATCCGCTGGTGCGCTCCGACTGACAATGATACTCTCACACCGCAATCCAGCATACAAATGCTAAACCTATTTATTTTAAGCACGGGCTTATTTATTTGCGATATTTTTAGAATACTGACGCTTACCTCACGCTATGTGTAGGTCTATATACAGTAGGCTATTATTATTATTATTATTATTATTATTATTATTATTATTATTGTTGTTGTTATTTCCTGTTTTTCTCTTGTACAACAATTGCAATGTAAGGAGTACCTGACAATATACGGTAGGTCTATATATAGTATATATTAGGGTCATCTATAATCTCTCCATCCGTTATCCCCAGTACATTAACCACAGGTCCATCTCTTACTTTAAATTATATACCATACATTGCAAGCCTTTGATTAGCATATATTGAACAGGAGCATGCCATAAAATTTTTAAGTTTGGTGCTCATGATGGCACCAAGTATTTCTTGCCACTGTGAATTCATGCCGTCTTGTGCGAATTAATGGCTTTTGCTCATAGAATGAACGAAACGTTCCTGGTATCCATTTCCACACCTGTTACGTGGGACAGAAACTGTATCCATATACAACGACACCATAGACGCGAGCTATGGTGCATTACAACATGCCATACAGCAGCAGACCTAATTTAGCAGAGTGATCTAATTTGGAGATACAATTATAATCAATCGTTATAATAACCTAATAGCTGTAGATTATCTGGCGAGATTTTAATGGGAGTTGTTACACTATAATTATCATCCGTACAGATTATATCATTTTTTGGATAATCATATTAACATTTTTGCATTAGCAATAAATTTCTGGGTTTTTTCCGTTACATACCCAAAAAAAGCGTCAGAAAATCACCAGCAGCTGTATGTCTCCCTCAGGTGGACACCATTGAGAACTGCAAAAAAGTCTTGCTGAAGAAAACAACCATCCATCCATCCACATACCTAGAACATGGTTAAACTGTATTCTTCTATTAGATATTCCTCTGATGCCTGTAGCCGAGTAATAATTCTTCCACGTGCTATTAGTGGAGAGTCATTCACTAAGTCCATTATATTACTGAAGTAGATGTTGTTGGCACCTAAAGACATGAATTGTACAATACATGCGGAATTATTAGGGAGTGTGCATTTCACTTGTATCTTCTTTTCTAACCAGTAGTTTCAATCCGGATTAATCTCCAATTAAGAAAACTGTTTATTAAAAAAAAGAAGGAAAAAAAAAGAAAAAAAAGGGGGAAAAGAATGGACTGTTTAAAAATAGATCATGCACACCATTTGGTCTGAGTTCTTCCTTATCTGAGTAAGATAAGAAACTGTAGATAATCCCCTGTGAAGAATTATTAGGCATTTTTTTGCTATTTAAATGGCCGAAAAGGGGCCTTACAGATAGAGAGATCAAAAATACGAAAGTGCCAGTCAGAGGGATGCAAAACAATCGAAATTCACAAACTTTTAAAATGTTATCACTGTACAGTTTAATGTTTTGTGGCCTAAAGCAAAAGGAGTTTGAAGAAGCTTGTAGAGAAGGCAAATACACACATTAACTGCCAATGATTGTGCCAAATAAAAGGATGAGACTCCCAGAAATACTTTGGAATCAAGTGTCACCATTTTTTGAAACCGCAATCTGAACAGAATCTAGGGAAGTACTAGGTGTAGTCTGCTGTGTGACACTGCCAAGGTCACAAATGCTGAAACATCACCTCCACTCAACTAGGCACACAAGCTAAAACATTACAAATGGATATCACAAAGGAGTGATATCACAAATGAGTGATATTACAAAGGTTTTGCGGGTAGATGACTTGAGAGAGACTCTTGATGGAGCAGATGGTTGGGCACTAGGTGGACAACAGTGATGATGAAGGCTGCAATTATCAGTGATGACCTTGTTGGACCTTTCAGTTTTGCTGATAGTGTAAAAATTAACTAAAAGATCTACTAAGAATAAGTCAGCGGCTTTCAAAAAGGTTATAATATTCATGCAGGACAATGTCGCTTCCTATGCATCCCATGGACTGTATAGAACAGCTGATAGTTTCTTATTCCTTATATAGACTGATTATCTGATGCTGTTCTCTATTATTTTTTTCTGTTAATGGCGAAGAGAGAAAAATCCACTTTTTTGCTTATTGCTTAATAATTCTGCAAACTGATAATCAAGTGTTTTTTTCATTTTCGTTTGTGAAAGTCTACTGTAACATTTTCTCTCTAAATAAAACTTTTTTTAAAAAAAAAAAAAAAAAAACAACTTCTGAATTCCCTTTTCTAAGGCCAACCAACTTTTGCTAAAAGTATCTCCGGCAATAGAATATTTGCCTAATAATTCTGCACACAGTGTACAGGGAGAAACATCAAGGTAATGAACAGACTTCTTTCTGGATAATGTTTCATTCTTATGAAATCCCATATTTGCTAGTATGTCTTTTTTATCAGAATAGTGCAGTATAGTCCAGTCAGGTCACTTTAAACTTTAATTGTAGTTATAAAGAAAATAGGACATATAATTTGTTTGGTGATCTCAGTGAAATAGACTTTTTTTCTTAAAATACTTAAGAAATACTTCAAAAAGAGTAGCATAAGTTCAAATCAGGTTGATGAACTTTAACGCTTCCCAAACAAACAATCAAACTAATAAATAATTCATTTTATAATTTAATAGTTAAGTTGTTTAGCTCTCTGTGCCTCTTTCAGTCTGTATCACTCACATTTGTACCATATCAAAATTCATAAATCGAATGGATTGAACTAATTGAAAATAAATGCCACGAGAGGGCGCTAAGGTAGTTCTTAAATTCTGTTGATCAGCGTAGACGGCGCAAAGGTCCGAGCTACCAAAAAGACGGACTTTCATATTGTTATTTTGTAAGTCTAAGAAATTATTATGCTGATTTTTTGTCCCGCACTGTCCAGTTTCGGGCTAACTGAAGATTCCTTAAAAAATATTAAGCATAAATAAACTGTGTTGTTTAAGCATGTCTTTAAAATACAGGAAGGTTACAGAAGACAATGTATCCAACAAGAGTGAAAACAATAGATCACAGTGTTGTCTGCTTTGGTCAGCTGGCTGGCATGAGATTTTCAATACTGCACACTCACTTACATGTATATAAGAGATCTTGTAAATAGTCTGTAGGGTTTGCAAACTACCCCAGTGTTTTTTGATTTAGCTAATTTAAGGTTTATAATGGAATAATATAGATTGCCGTAAGATTTCTTGGTGAGCATGAGAGTCAGAAAGCGAGTGTCACACCATATGCGTGCGAGTTGGCAACCCTGAGATGATATCAAAACACTGAATGGGCCTGTGTGATTAATAGGAAATGCAAAAATCAGTACCCATAATTCACTATCCAAATATACACCATTACCAGCAGTGCAAAGACCAACAACCACTAATCCATTTTTTTCTTCCAGAATTGACTCCGCAATGTACCATCTACTGTGTCTGCTACGTCCCTATTTTAGCCTACTGATTTTATTGGCTCATGTGTTGCCTTTCTGTTGACTTCGTCAATTGCAATTGGACTGTCAATTTTAGGTAGCCAATCACACCAAAGCGCGCCTGAACCCGGTGTATTCTCGTGGCAGGTTGATAAACTGAAAAGTTATTAGCTCGTGACAGGAATTTCCTGGACTACTGAACCGTTACGTCCACGGCTGAACCTACGAAAGCATAGCGTCGTCATGAGTTGAGCTACTTTGTCGAGTTACCGTAGTGCTAATCGATAGCCTTAACCCTAACCGTAACCCCCAAAACCCCCCTAAAACCCTAACCCCAATAATAGTAATAATAATAATCACAACTTTATTGATCCCCGTGGGGAAATTCCTTTTTACGCCTCCCTCAACTTGCTCTTTGTAGAGCAAGCTGTCCGCGAAGGGCTGCCACCTGTTGGGGCGTCCAGGGAGCTGGGGGTTAGAGGTCTTGTTCAATCCCAATACGGTGGCGTTGCACATGCGCAGAAAAGCTCGATAACACGTCTCGATATGTAGCTCGACTCGTCAGACTCGCCTTCCTAAGCCTGTCAAGAAATATGCATTCAAGAATGTGGTCTGCAATTTGAAGAAACATGCAGTGGTAAGTTTTAATATTCTCTCGAAAACGTAAGGGTTCACTTATGCGCTTGCTGCTCCTACACAGCGCATATGTACAATAGCAGACTTTCTGTAATACAAGAATCCCAAAATCCCAAGATATTTATAAACATGTAAAATTTATTTCCTTTTATACTTTGACATTTTCATTTTATATTTCTATGAACATAATTAAATATATCACAAAGTTCTTTTTGTTTATTTTTCAATTTCATTCTATTAGCTAATAACTTTTTTCTAAAATGCAGTGTTCTCCAGCTTTCGTGATTTACTTTTTTCAATACACACTTTATAGATGCATGAACATAATTTAAAAAATGCGGAATTATAATTAATGTATATTATTGTAATTAAAATTTAAGATTGATACTAAAATATGACTAATGGTATTTAACTTAAAAGTTGTAGTGTCACCCATCCGTATTGCTAACATGCCCTCTAATTAGGTCATTGTGTCTTAAATAATTAGGTAATGGCTGTTTTAAGTGCTTTATGTTTTGCATAATTCTTTAATATACTGTTATCGGCGTATTAAATAGTTTAAGTGATATTTGGGGAAGTTGGTTGTGGTTTTTCGATGAACTGGGAGCACTTTTAAAATAGTGGAATATACATCCAAAAATTCATTATCCAGCATTACCATGAACCGAATGCTTCCTAATTACACAGCCGACACACTGCGCTGAAACCTCAGCTTAAACGAGGCAGGAGAATCCTTTTGGTAATTCAAAGGTGCAGTTAGCCAGTATCTGCTCTCCTTTCATAAAATTATTAAAACTATGGTATTAATATGTACAAAGGCTGGCCAAATACACTCCTCCGCAGCCTTAAACCAATTGCATTCTTTTTCTGTTAATAGCCAAATAATGAGTACTTCGGTCGCATAATTGCCTATGTAATCGAGTGTAGTAATTGATCCAGTCGGAGGTATTTAGTGGAATAAAAAAAGCAGTATCATTCTGGATTTAGTAGAAAGTGTGCTCCTCATTGCTGATTTACACTTTACAGCATGATCCAAAACAAGAAATATTTTTACTAGGTTAGAAAGTAACAATGACATTTTCATTACTAATACTTATTTCCATGCAGAGAAAGTGTCATTGTATTTTTAGAGGATTTACTCTCCCAAATAATATATAATAATCACAACTTTATTGATCCCCGTGGGGAAATTCCTTTTTACACCTCCCTCAACTTGCTCTTTGTAGCTAAAACTAGAAACTGTGAACTGGATGGAGTTAAATAACAAAACTGTTGAAAAGGCATGGACATTTTTTAAACGCACATTATTGCAAGTGCAAGAGGACTTCATACCTGTTTCCAGCAAGAATAAATCTAGGAAATTGC
>JAODKE010000041.1:12999318-13010713 GCA_026779605.1 Mormyrus hasselquistii
GTAACATGCAAAATGTGACAATAATACTTATTGCCCCCCCCCCCCCCCCGCGCCAAAAACCCTTTGGGGGGGCCCCCCCCCCCCGCGGGGGGGGGGGGGGGGGCATGCATGTCACCCGTGCCAAGAGACACCACTTTTCATTCACGGCCGACTCGTGATGCTCTGTCGAAGGCGCCTAAAACTAAAAGCGGAGAGATCTTAAGAAGAATAAAGAAGCTCAACCTCATCCTCCACCCGGGACACAGATTGCCAAAACCAGAGACAGCTGAAGCGTGAGGACAGTAGAAATGAGGGCCGCCTGCATCAACACTACAGTTAGCAGGCGGGAAACTTTTTCCTGGAGGAGAAGAACTCCGTGTTAAATGGTTCCAGGCTGTCGTCACAGACGGAATGCCTGGGTAAGATGTTACGTGAGGTTATTCAGCACAAGAAAGCTGGAATTGCTTCAGAAAATATCTATTCTTACGAACAGTGTAAAATTAAATGTCACCCAGCTTGACAGCTAATTAAGGTAATGTAGAAAGAGCAGGCCCCTTCGGCAGTCTATCGACAAGCTCTCTCACGGTGGTTAAATGGCATAAAAGAGCCCCGTAGCTGGGCCACCGTTCTTCTTACTCTTATCTTGCGAGGCTGTTGTTCCACTGCTTGAACACGGGGATGAACGCACATAATTAATCCATCTCTTTAGCAAGGCCGCTGAGACTGTGTTGCTTGCGGGGCGGGTTGGCTGGGGCGGGTACACGCAAGCCAGCAGGGCAGAGTCTCCCAGCTGAGCCCTTGGGCTTTCGTCATACCAGCTGGTCTGGGAGTGTCCCTAGAGTGTGAGGGGTGAGGGTTATATGGACTTACTCAGTTTCTTGTGGGGGTCGCCAACTGCCAACCCAGTGAATGAGCTTGGAACCCTCCCCAGGGTTCACCTGTGGTCAAGAATCTAGGAAGTTCTCCTTTCTACACACATGGCCCATATGGGTACCTGGATTTCACACGTGTTGGCCCCAATGGAATAATCAGAGGCTGCACCATGCAGAAAAGGCCACGGGGACATCGACAATAATCTCATCCAAGCTGTCGCCACAGTCAAGCTCCTTCCAATTTCCCAACATGGCTGCCGGAACTTGGCTGCTTTCTCAGGCTACTGCGGTATGCAATAATGCCTACAGACCCCGCCCCCATGGGGGATGAGGGTCCTGGCAGTAGGAAGGGTCCTGCCAACTGTGATCAGCCACGCCTCTTCCGGCTTTTGTCACCAGGGTGCGCTGCAGGGTAGTCACAGAATACACAGGCATACACCATATCACTCTAACCCTCCAGTCTTTGAAAAGAACTGGCCCATGTCCACAGCCTATTAGCTCCCAGTCACCCAGATGGGTCCACAAACAGGAAATCGGCATTGACGCATCACACAAACCGCCTCTTGGCCAGCTTCTTGGATGATGGTGCTCCGTGGGAGTGTCAGCTTGCAGAGCATGACCTTTGCTGCAAATAGTGAGCAAGGGATAGGGTTGCCCTGCAACAGAGAGAAGCTCAGGAGATCTACCTGTGGAGTGCTTGAAGGAATTAGGCTGGGGTCCTTAAGCTTCAGAATGTAATAACGAAGGTGATGCTACCAATGGATAGGCAAGACTTCTCCGTGAGAACTTTATTTACAGAGAAGAGCAGTAGAATCCTAAGTGTAGAGAAAGCCATCTTCACAGCCATCAATAATTCAGCATGCACTTATGTGGATAGGCCACTTTTTGGTGGACTGCAAGTTAAACATTGATGCCATTGCCTGTATTTCTGTATAATGTATTCCACTAATTGGTCAAATACCTTGGTCAAACTTTGTGGCCCTTCAGTGATAGTCTACTGTACTATGCTTGGCAAATTTGTAAACTCTGCTTCCTGTAGTCAGTGACCTGTTGGAGGACCAAAACGAGAGCCCTGTGTTCTAAAGGTAATCTTGAGGAGTTGGGGCAGGCTGATCTAGCAGCTCAAGCCCTCCCCCCATATCAGACTCCTGAGAGACCTCATCCAGTGCCTTGCCATGCCTAAGACTGGAATAAAGAACTACAGTACAAAATGTGGAAAGAGTGGTTCTCTGCCTTGAGAAGGCTCAAAGTTCAGAGGGGACGTCAAGCACTCTCGTGGCTGCAGCCGATAAATTAGCCCCCATGTGAAAAAGTGAGCCATGCCGAGGCACCCACAGGGTATTTTCAACACTCCATCTGTCTTTCTGACACAGCATTGGTTGCTGTGTGTGTTTTTCCGTGACACCCTGTGGTCCCCTCCTGTGTTACTTTATACCAAGGCAGATGGACTCACCATAGGAAGGTTCCCCAGCCATCGTCACGAGTCACAGCGAAGCAATGACACAGCCCGGTTATAAAGAGATCTGTTGCTTTCTTTCTCTCTCTCACCCTCCCAAAATAACTCGGTTGACCCTGCAACCTCTGTGTCATATTTTTATCCTCAGGGTACCTCACTGAATTGCACCCCCCCCCCCCCCTTTTAATTAACCTCCCAGAAACTACCAAGGAGGTGTGAAGACAATCAAATTCCCTTCTGAGGTCAAATGGTGGTATCTATGTTGGTCTCTTTTTATAGCAAGTTCTAGGTCTGAAGTACTGGAGAGCTTCAGATGTCAAAAGCAGTTCTAGGTTATGAGAGGATTAAATGATTATGATCTCCCTGCGCCTCTGATCTTATAATCAAGTTCCACCCAGCACAAGAAGTGATTATCAGAGTCTAGCTGATTTCAGCTTCTAAATATACTGTTGCAAATTTGGGTGAGCTTTATAAATTGCCATGAATCCTTCTGATCAGGTGTGGTCAGGGAGGAAGATGAGTGCACATCCCACACACACAAATGTTGGAGCCAAAAGAGCTGGTTTCATAGAAGGAGGGAGATATGGGGGAGAAAGGAGAGGGGAGTGAGAGTCAGGAAGGCCTTGAGTAAAAGCGAATATGTGATGCAGAGTGAGTGGAAGAAGGTGACAGAGTCCAGGAGACAAAGAGGGAGCATTTCAGGGGAAGGTGCAGAAATGTGGGTTGCATCCTTGGCCATAGAAATTTCCAGTATCACCTAGAAAAAGAGCCCAGACAAACCTTCAGGTAGTGCATTGACTGAATTAAGTGGATCCTAATACCCCAGAAGGGGTTGTGTCTGTGCAACTAGATTTAATGGTCAGATAATGGTAGATATAAGGAGATGACAAAGAAAACATCTTTCATTCTGAAATATAGCGGTAAAGGTGCTATTTTGGGATCTTATCTCACATTCACCCAATTGTTTCTACAAAAAAGCATGTTAACTTTTCAAAAATTACAGAGGATCTCCAGGAACATTGCTGAGAAAAATGTTTTAATGTTCCACATAAGTTAAAGCTATCTGCTAGACTGGCAGTTACAACCTTTGAGAGGCCTCTGTAAATGGAAGCCTTTTGAGTGAAAGCTCCCAATTCAATCAGAAAGCTGGAACCCATTAGTGAGGAAATTACGTTTCAAACAGCCCCCTTGCTTCTTTCTGTCCGCTTCTGCAGGCCAAAGCACAAAAAAACAGCATTTGAGGCATTCCGTTCAATTTAAGACACCTTCCATTTAGTCTAAGAATATTTCCGCTACTGGATTGACCCTGGTGACATGTTAAATGAGCACATCCCACAGTCTTCTACTCGCCCTGCCCCCACCAATGAGAGAGCTTGGTTATTTCTTTGGTTTTTGTTTTTTGTATGAAATCTATCAATCACAGAGACTCCAGTCAGACTGTAGACTGCTTCTGTTGCAGACATATTGCCAAATGCTCCCAGTAAATTGAGTCAATATTGAACCATGATAGCTTTGAAGTTAGTACTGTGGTCCCACACCTCCGGGGATGGAGCTTTGGAACCTACCTCTGGCTCTGTGTGTGTAGTTTGTATGTTATCCCTGTGTTTGTGCAGGTTACCTCTCACAATCCTGCAACGTCCTGTTTCGGTGAATTGGTAGCTCTCAGTTGCTCATAGTATACTAGTCCTCTGCAATGGACTAGTACCCCATCCAGGGCTGCCTTTGACTACTGCCCTGTTCTTCTTGGGATAGACTGCAGGTTCATCTAAATCAGCATATGGGCGGACTGTCTTGACTTGCTGAGCATAATTATGTTTGGTTTGGGCATTTTGTAAATCCTCCCCTCCCCCCATGTACATTAAAGCTTCCTGAATTCAGTAACAAGTGGCATTAAGTGGAGTGCTGGGGCATTTGATTTGTGCCATTGAGACCAGGAGCAAATTAGACGTTCAGTGACAGATCGTTAGGCACCTCGCTCCCCCCGCCCATGGACTGTTTGTTTTCACCCATGAGAGTCTCACAGTTCCGCTGTATTACCACAGCCCCACTCTCCCAACCGCCCTCGCTCCAACTTGAGGTCTGTCCCCGGCTCAGTGGACGCTCTAAAATCCAGCCAATCAAGTCCTCCCTGGTTAGTTTCAGGGCCAGAATTGGAATAAGCTTTTGTTTCGCCTGCTGAGCCTGTGAAGAATTCTCTTCAGCGGGTGTGTTGCTCAGACACACACTAACATGGACATCCCGTAGGACAGCGGAGGAGTCTGCTGGAAGAGAAGGAAAAAGCTTCCAGGACCACTAGCAGATTCCAAGCTCCACTTCTCCTAAACTTGGATCATCAATTCTGTCAAGTCCTATTTTACCATTCCTTTTGCTTTCAGGAATTTAAGTTGTGTTATTGAAGCTGTGTCATCTTGGATGCAGCAATAGAAGTTGAGAGTGTGTATTGTGCATGCGTTAGGCTCCATATCTTTAGTTGCAAATGTAGCATAGTTGGAAATTGACTCACTCAAGTACAGGTAGAGATCTATGGCTGTCTTAATGAGACACATGGAATTAGGGGGAGTACCTGAATTGCTTCCTGAGACCTCTTAATGGGTGAATTTGTAGTGTCAGTGAACTATGTAAATGGATTCAGATAAAAGCATCTGTCATCTACGTGGAAAAGTTATAATAATAGATGCGCAGCCATGGACACATCAACACAGAAAATAAACATACATCTTGGCATCTTGGGAGACACCCCTCCCCGTTTCTCAAGAACATCCGTATCCATGACTTCTGTCTGAGAAGGAAGTCAGAGTCATAATAGATTTTGTTACTTCATCCACAAAATAATTAACTCCCCCTGACAGCGTGAGCCAGGGGCAGCTGACTGTCTCACATAACGATAAAAATCCTGCGGACCACTTCCTCTGAAGATCGGTGCCGCATGACTTCTGCTATTAATTGGATTCACTCAGATGAACTCTATTGTTCTCAGAGAGATTGTGTGGCATTGGGTGAAAACAATCATTTAAAAACAAAAAAAAGAGTGAGTCACCTGGCTTTGTCCGATAGTATTGAACTGTCGATATTTGTTTTTAGGAGAAGGAACAGATGTTCTGGGTAAAGAAAACTACCAAACAATGCTTTGTGACCAACTGCCCAATGATCACAGAACATTTCTAGACATTCAAACAAGCATCTGATTTAGCGTAGCTTTCATCATTGCCATTTTGCCAGCCAAAGTGCCAATCTCTGGATTGAGAAAAATAGCCAAAATCACACTAATGTGTGTAATCATAATAAGCAACTCAAAATGAAGACATTTCAGGAAATTATGAACAGTCTACATCCATAAATTAAATATCTAAACTGGCCCTCATCCAAGATACATGATTTTGAAAAAAGTTATAGCCATGAAACCTTGTTTTTATTAAGCCCTGCTACGCAATGACTCCTCAGTGATAGTGTATGTAAACAAGACAGTTATTGTTTAAACATTAGAGTTTACTAGTTTTTTAAGGAAAGACCAATCCATCATTGGTCATAGACACACAAAACACAACGCAGTACAGAATCCAAAATTGAAGGACATATTTTTTGGACCATGAGATGAAACCAGAGTATGCACAGCAAACCCACAGACCACAGAGTGAATTTGAGCACTGCACAAAAAAAGAAATGGAGCCAGATTTGAAAATGTTGCTCCGAACCCTTGGAGGCATCCCTGCTATGGGCGGGGCCAACATTCTTTCTTCAGTTATTACAGTAGCTCACCTACCCACTGATGACAAAAGGGAACATTACTGATGAGATCAAGTGACGAAAGGGTGGTCTGGAGATATTTCTGGAGGGAGGAGACCTTTCACTAAGCATTTTGTGACAAAAAATGAAACAAAATGACATGCTTTTTTACAAAGCAGAGCAAGTTATGCCTGAATGAAAAACGAAGTAGACAGCCGGTGTGTGGTTTTAGCTTTTTACACAAACACAAAAGCAGTCAAACACTTTGTGTGTAAAGAGGCTGCCAACTGTCAATCACGTAACTGTCCCATAATCCTAGGCTTCTCTCTTTAATACTGACAAAACTGCCCTTCAGTCCTCTCCTTCCCTCACTGACACAGAATAAACTACCCCTCAGTCTTCTCCTTCCCCCAGTGACACAGACTAAACTACCCTTCTGTCCTCTCTCTTCATCAGTGACACAGACACAACTGCCACTCAGTCCCCTCTCTCCCTCAGTGACACAGACAAAACTACCCGCCAGTCCTCTCTCTCTCAGTGACACTGACCAAACGGTTCCTTTGTCCTTTGCTTTCCTCAGTAACACTGACCTAACTGCCCCTTAGTCCTCTCCTTCCCTCGGTGACACTGGCCAAACTGCCCCTTAGTCCTCTCCTTCCCTCGGTGACACTGGCCAAACTGCCCCTTAGTCCTATTCTTCCCTGACTGACACTGATCAAACTCCATTAAGTAACACTAAGAAAATCTTTTCTCTCTTCACTTACATTAGCACTCTATCCTGAGTTACTTTAGGACTCCGTTCCCTCGCCTCTTTTCATCCCTGCCCCCGCAGTTAGTCTGTGATAGTCCTCAGAGAGCTAACTCCGCCATTAGCCGCCGCGCTAGCAGAATGGCCCGCAGTCAGTGCGAGCCAGCAGGAGTGTCATGGAGCTCTGCGGAGACCGAGCCGTTCCCCCCGTTGCATCTTACAGCCCTGACAGTGCGTTCTGCTTTCCCTGTGCCTGCCGCAGGCGCAGCCAAAAATGAAATGAGGTCCAGACGCCGGGCTGCAAATTTGACATTCTTTCAGAAACAGCTAATCCTGTGGTAAGCTAACAGAGGGACATAAGCAAATGTAAACAAACACACACACGCATGCAAAATAAATATCCAGCAATCATATGTCATAAACATCAACATTAAAAGATGGCCTTAAGAGCCTGGAGGAAATTATGAGTTGGCGGGTTACATGCTAAACATTGGAGGAAAAAGAAAATGGGAAAGTGTACATGTGCAACAGGGGGCACGGTGCTTTTCATAGAGTGTAGTCACCTCCCAGCGCGAGACGGCGATCTAGGCATGGCTGATTAAACCCAGAGCTAATTTAGTGACACGTCAGGGTGGCTGCCATGAGCAGACACCGGTCTGTCACAGACGCAGGCCATATAAACTCCAGCAGACCGGCCAGTGATGTAAGTGGAACAGAGTAAACAATGGCGGATAATCGGACTGCTCCGACCAAAGGGGCTGGTGCTTGGAAATGACAATGAGATGTGGAGACACAGATGGTGGTGTTTATTCATCCAGCAATTGCCCCACTCGCATAGTTATTTATTGGAGGCAGAGTGAATAGTTCAAGGGTACAATTGCGCATCCACTGGTGGGACTTGGACCTACTCTTTTCTGGTCACCAATGCCCTCACCAATATGGTTTTAAAGAATAACATTTTCGGCCTTTTGATGTAGCTAAGAAACCCTATTGTTGTGAAAACAAGACAGTCGGCTTCTTTTTACTTCTGAAGAAACCAATCAGTACGCTGCCACCCCACCCTCATAGAAACCTAATTCTCCACCAAGAAGAAAAAAACATCTTGTTACTAGTAGCCTTTCACCCATTCGATCACACCGAAAACCCACCTGAAAATGTGCCTTAATTCTCCTTAAAGAGGCACCCGCTCCAGTGTTTGCGAGAGCGCCAGCCTGTCAGCATATTGCTCCGGCGCGGTATTAGCTAAATGGAGGAACCATAAGAGGCGGTCGGAGCAGTTATCCATCATCCGTCTGGTAAAAATGTGTTCTCTAATTTTAAGAAGGCAGCCTTGTCATTGCAGGAAACAATGTCTTGTTTGGAGCCATCAAAATACTGACAGATTGTTTGAAGTAGTCCTTTTTCATGTGCGCGCGTGTGTGTGTGCGCGCGCGCATGTGTGCCAGCAGCAGGTGGTGTGAATGTAATTGGCTGTTTTTTTTTTCCCCCATCCAGCTTGCTTCCCTTCTGCATTAACTAAAGGGTGAGGCGTCCGAGCGGAGCCCGTCTTATTGGAGGTTGTTTCATGTTGTTTTTTTTTTTCTCACCAGCTGGCTCCTTTCGACATTAATGAGATGGTGGAGAGGCAGCGCGGCTGATTGGCCGTCGAGTGAGCGGTGGGGCGCGAGCGGGACCTTCTTGCCTCTCGGCTCTGTTCTGCTTTGGCTGCGGTTTTGCCTCTTGGCACACCAGTCTCCCGCAGGGGCACGTGACAGGGTTGTCGGGGTATATTGCCCAGGGTTTAGCATTGTGCTGTGGGGGGGGGAGTTCAGCTATTGCCAGCTCTGCAGAAATACAGTGACAGTGTGTACATGTGTGCTGGCATGTACTCTGGGTGTTTCTGAGTCGCTCACAGAGCGGGTACCCCACTTCTGTTAGCTTTCCTGTCCTTTCAAAGAAAATGTCCCCACCTTATTAACAGCCTGAAAAAGTTTGGGGTCATTAATCTCCTTAGAATAAGTTATGGGTGTAAATTTGTACATTCAGCCACCAACTAGACGTACTGCCCTGAAACATTGATCGCAAATGACCTTTCTTTGCAATTCTTCTACAAATGCAAATTTTATGCAAAAAGCAGCAGATGACGTTAGATGGTGTTGAGCAAGCAGATTTGTGACTCCTCTCACATTCAGGACACACACAACAATAGCGGTCCTCCTCGATCGGAGAGACATCGTCACTGTGGGGTAGCAGTGCTGAGGATCCCTGCCAGGGAGCAACATGGAGAAGGAGAGAGAGCAAGAGAGACAAGACAGACGAAAGGGGAGAATGCAGAGAAAGGTGAGAGAAATAAAGATGGAGGAACGGGTGAGAGAGAAGGAGAGACAGGAAAGGAAGATACTGAAAGGAGAGAAGAAAGGGATACAGAGAAGGAAGGAAAGATGGAGGAAAAGGTGATGGGAATTGAGAGAATGGGGATGCAGAGAGAAGGGAAAAGGGAGATGGAAGAAAGGGAGATGCAGAGATGGAAGGAAAGAGATGAAGGAAAAGGTGATGGGAAGAGAAATAGATGAGGAAGGGGAGTTTCAGAGAGAGAAAGTGCTGGTGAAGGAAGCAGAAGAAAGGGTGATTTGGAGAGAGAGAAGGAGAGATGGAGGAAATAGAGGGAGGGAGGAGGGAGAGAGAGAGAGAGAGAGAGAGGGGCTGTGCAACGTTTCATGACTTCCATCCAGGCTTTCTCTGTTGCCATGGCAGCGAGGCGCCAGTGCTTTTAATAGACATGATTTACACTTAATAGGGACGGTGCTGCTGGCGTGACACCTTCCCCGCAGCATGGATGCTCCCGGTCGACTGCCGCAGCTCTACCAGTGCCTCTACCTTCAGCAACACGGCCTCAGCCTTACGGGACCCCAGCGGATGTTTGGTGGGCTGGGTTTGACGGGGGGGTTGGGTATGGGGGGGGCAAGAGGAGGTCAGTCGAGGCAATCAGTTTGCCTTGTTACGTTTTACTCTTTATTGTTGTATTTCTGTCGTTCTCAGATTTGTTTTTGCCAAGAGCAGTGAGTGATTTCACAGGCGGGGCAGTGCTCGCATCACACACACTTTGGTTTGTGTGCTCCCATGTCAACTGTCTCCTTTGTCTTTCCTCGTGATGTGAGACACGTGCCAGCCAGAGGCATCCATGCCGCGGCTTTCACTAATAAGAAGGAGGCGCACACGGGAGTCGAGCGGCACAACTGAACACGTCAGCGAAGAACAGCTCAGGCCCCGAGAGGCGTATCACAGTAGGTACTTCAGAGGTGCACACATGATTTTTACTAGCTCTCTCCATGATCATGTTTCAGTTTCTGACAGCTGATATGTTCTTCTCTCTTCTTCCAAACTGGATGAAGAGAAATAGATGAAGAGATAGAGGAAATGCGGCTCCCCCTTTGGTGTGTCGCTGTCATCGCAGGGCCACATCAGCGATGCAGCCCCTGATCTCTATGGAGAAAGTAGTAGCAGCCAAAGTTGCTCCCAATTAAACCCCAGGAGATGTGTCACACACATACACACCTCTACATATAAGAGGTCTTCTATTGTATTCCATTGTCTTCTGAGCCTAGTTACTGAATTCTTGTTTATATTGAACTATACTCTGTAATTTTCAATATTTTGATTACGTGGCTGTCTGGTCAGATTCATGGTGGTCTGGCACCTCAGGCTGTAGATAGTGTGACAATTTGAGGCCCTGAATGTCTCTGAGAGTCACTCTTATTTCCTTAATGACCCGAGCTGGCAGGAGACACCAGGCCAGCGACTGGACCGGACTGCACCTCCTGTCAGAAGTCTCCAGCGGCATGAGCCGTTGGCCCAGATAAGAGCAGGATGGAGCTGGAGTTGAAGCAGGGGGTGGCGTGAATGACCACTGTCTGTGTTTGCCGGGGGGGGGGGCTCTTTTAAAGCATCCTGCCCGCTGCATCTGAGAGGTTATTGTGCAGCTCCTAGTTCAGCATCTACACACCTGTCAGGAGTAATCATGGCCTTATCCGCCCGCCAGAACTCAGGGTCTCGGGCTAACCGCAACCCCCCGATAAATGCTTTCCCCTTCAAACCGCCCCATCTCAGTCCAGAGCGTGGATTTTACAGTGACGGCATGGCTGATTAAACCCAGAGCTAATTTAATGACACATCAGGGTTTTACAGAGGGTTTTCACTCCACCTGCCCCCCAAATGGGTACGAACTTCCTCTCAGGGGAATTCTGCTGCCGTATAAATAGCCTGTATTTGTGCATAATTAAGTCTGCTGTTTGAAGCCTGGTCTGCACTCCCATCCATCAGTACCTCCATATGTGGTTTTCTCAGGAAGCACAGTTATACCAGCAGGCAGGCTGAGCTGCTCGTGGCTGTTCTAGATGTACGTTTCCCGGCTTGTGCTTCTCGGATTCCATTTTCTCCCAGATCCATGCCGAAAGGCTTCCTCTTTCCTCTGGGTGTAAAGGACCGTCAGGCAGAGCCACAGGACTGTGGAGGCAGTGGGGGGGGGGGGGGGGGGGGGGCTGCCCCGTCGTTGAGGGGGGGGGTGGGGGTTCCCCGTGGTGGGGGGTTTTTTTTTTTTTTTTTTTTCCCCCCGCCTGGGGGGGGTTTTTCCTCGCGCTC
>JAODKE010000041.1:13058554-13068979 GCA_026779605.1 Mormyrus hasselquistii
AGTGTTCTTTTCCGATCTTTGGAATGGCCCGAACCCGGGGGAGAAGCACCGAAGTGTTTGGTGGGGGGGCGATAGCAGACCCCCCCCCCCCCCCCCCCACAAGGACGCTCGCTCTGTCCTCTCTCCTGCAGGCAGGCAAATCACCACCACTGCTCTCCCACAATCACACTGCGCCAAGCCCAGCAGATCCCCGAGGCTGGCTGTAAGGTCTGCCTGGGACCGTCCTTTATGTCACCTTGTGTGGCTGCAGCCCAGGTTTGCCTTTCGGTGCTGAAATACAACTATAAATACTAATGGATCATCTAAAAATACCCATGGGAAGGCGGGCGTGGGTGCAGACCTCGGGGCCTGCTCCTGGATGGGCACAGTGATGGAGAGTGTTGCTCCTCTGTTTCTCTGATGGTGTGGAGGCACCTTAGTGTGTTTCTGCCTGTCACGGAGATCCCTGGGGTTGGGGTGGGAGGGCGGGCAGCCCTGTGTGTTTTCTGGAAAAAGATTAACCATTCGGGCCGTGATGCGGTGTGCTGTCCTCGGAGACGCGCACACCTCTTAGGCCCCCTTCCAGCGAACTGATCAGACAGCCAGCCTCCATCGACTCCTCTGTTGCGGGCCTGTTGCCTAGGCGACCGGCCCGAGCCAGGTGCTCTGACCCTCCCGCCCTGCTCCTTCGCTCCCGTATCGACTTCCATCTCCGACCAGAAGCCGAGACAAGGAGACGCGCAGCCCAGGAGGTGCTGGAAGCCTGATTGATTCTCCCTCGTTACGGTGCATTTGGAAATTTAGATGGGGGGGGGATGCAATTTGATCCCATGGTATGGGTGCCCTATTCCGTGGTGGGGGGGCTTTCAGTCTTGTGTGATACACTAAGCAACCACTGCGCAGTACTCAGTACGCAGATATTCACTGAAGTCAGTCAAGAGTAGAGCACACAGACATAAGTGTCCAATGGGTATCGCTTGGTGTCCAATGAAGAATGTATTTTTTTTTTTTGAGAGGGACAGAGCAACATGGTTACTTTTCCCAATACTTAGCAAGCAAGGACAGGCTCTTAAAGTTTGGGGAGAGTCCATAATGCCTTAACATGTCCAGTGTGCGTGTGCCAGGTGTGCATTCCCGGCTCTGAGTGCCTTCGGAAAAGGCAGCGCCGCGAGAGCGTGAATGGACAGATTTCACATGCCGTACAAACACGCTCCCGTGCTGAGGCAGGCGATGGTGCTGTTAACGGTCCACCTTGGGCTGGAGATGCGGTCAGACCCATTTCTCCTGTCCTTCCCTCCTCAGCTCGCCTGTTTACTGCATCGACTGCCACATTCATAATTTAGCAGCTTTGAGAATACAACTCATCACTTGGGATGGGAGAGTGGCTTCCAGTTACGATTTAAAGCGTAAATGTACTTCATATAGCAGTGCCACAGTCAACCCCAACAGGGTTTTTTTTTTTTTTTTAAAGAAAGTATGCGATAATTTTCCTGTTCATTAGGTTTTGCACTGCAGACCAAATTTTCGTTCTAATTCCTGCTAATATTGAAGTGCAGTCACACCAATCCTGCACACACCGCCTGCACATCCGAGGTGCTCCTTCCTCACCTCACCCAACAAGGCTACATCACAGGCCGGAAGATGGTCTTCAGATCTTCGACTGGGAGTCCTTGTTTTACATCATGGGTGGCTCCCCGAATGCCTGTTTTTATTTGCCTGTGGTTTGTTTTCGAACGTATCGCTCGCATTTCCAAGTTACGTTTATTTGACAGCGGCCAAGGAAATAATGCGTCGATTAGGAACACAGGTAGCCAGGAAACCGAAATTCTTCGAAAGTGCTTTCAGCAAAGCGGGCAGAGAAGCGCTAGCGTCGACGCCTGGCCATGCTGTGATCTGCGGGGATGTGGGGGCCCCTGCTCTCATCGATGTCCTCACTGGTGTCTGCTTTCACAGCAGCACTTCACCTGAATGGGCTCAGCGTGAGCGCGTAAGTGTCTGGCTGTTTAAGTCTGAGTTATCTCATCTTCATTTCCTCCTGCTCGCTGTCACTGCCGTCCTCCTGTTTCTGATGGAACTCCCCGCAGGAGGACGGCACCGTGGCGTAAAAGAGGAAGCTGCGGATACTGGCCCGTGCTGGGTCGTTAAGAGAATTGTTATTACTCACAAAACAGTCTGAGGAAGGCAAAGAAAAAAAAAAAAACGAAATAATAAAATGCCTCTTATAGGGATGTGAGACAATTGACACTGACAAACTTTTAAAGTGCATTCACCATACAGTTCAGCATCCTGTGGTCAAAAGCTAAAGAGGATGGAAGGATCATGTAGAGACGCAAAAGATCTGTCAAAGATGTGCGCAGAATGGGAACCTTCTGGAGACCGTTTTTCAAAAATGCAATCCGAGTAGAATCTTCAGAAGTAGCGGCTGCAGGGAAGCCACATGACATTACTAAGGTCACGGAGGCTCAAACACGACACACGGGCTGAAACATCAAGAACGGGCCTAGAAACGTCTCCGAATTGATTTTACAAAGGTTTTTGTAGACAGATGAGATGACGGTGACTCTCGGACCAGGTGGATATGCCTGTGGCTGGATCAGCGAGGGACATTATAAACCGCTTCAGATCAAGCAGTGGAGGTGCGACAGTCTGGGCTGCAGTTATCAGTGATGTGCTTGTAGGACTTGTAGATGGTGTAAAACTGCCAGATCTCCTGCCAATTTACAGTGGACACATTCTTCAAACAGTCGTATAAGTCCCGAGCTTTCAAAGATGCAGGACGGTGCCCCTTCTCGCACATCAAAGTATTCCATAGATTGGCCAAGAAAGACTTGAAAGGCGATCAAATTATGACCAGGGCCCCTTCGTCACAAGTCTCAAACCCCACTGGGAGTTGCTGGGTCTTGCTAAAACGTTTGATTTATCAAGGTGACAAGCAGTACACTTTTCAGCGCCTGGAAGTGTGTATCTGAGAGGCTGTCGTAGCTGCCTCAGCAATTGCAGGATGATATCAAATCAGGAACTTCACTCGTTTAATGGATATGTCATGGTTGTCATGGTTATTGAGGAGAAATGTGACAGGACATTCAACTTAAAATATGACTGTATAGAATAGCCAGTAATTCTGTAGATGTGATCATTAAAACTTGTATTTTTCCTGTTCATGGTGGAGTGAAATTCACTTTGGCTGTAATCGCCTAATCAAGCGCAATAACAATACGTTTTTACGTCTTTTTTTGTTTGTTACAAACTCGTGTGACATTTACGCTAGATAAATTGACATTTAGCCAATAAAAAAATCACTTTTGTTACTCTAAGTTGTACTGTAAACAGTCTTCAGGAATAGTACTTGCATAATAATTCTACACGCGGTATTTTCCGTGTTGTGTAGTGGCTGTCGACCTAAGCAGTTGTTAAATTTGCATACACGAATGGCACCTTTTTTTATATCCTTTTTGTAGTCACTGGTGATCTTCACGGCTCATAGAAGCAGCTGAGCGTGTGGTGTGCAAGGAGTCACGTGACAGGAAGCTGTGGTTCATTCTAACGTGCCTGTTTTTGCTTAATTCCTAAATGTGCTTTCCTGTCTCTCAGGTATTTCTCACAGTTTCTTTTTTTTTTTTTAATTACTTGTGAATGAAGTGTCCCCAAAGACCCGGTGAGCATAAATCCACGGTTCGGTCGCATATTAATCCATGGAGGCTCCTCTCCTGCTCATGTAGGGCGTCTTAAATGACAGACCCTCCTTTTTTATTCTCATATTAAAATCTATACCTGCAAATATAAAGACCAGGGTAAGCTGTTCATTTGCGTCTGCGCTCTGCAGCAGTAAATTGGGCCGAGTCGGCTTTATCTCGCCACCGATGCAAATCGCCAAGCGGCCCATTCTGCCTAATGGGCAGGCAGCGCTCCACGGCGTCCGGAAGGTCATCTCTCGCCTTTGCGGGGCGGCCCGCGGCGTATCATGGCCCCCAGCTGCGCACGCGACTCCGGTGACCGGGGGCCGGTTGGGCGTTCAAAAATGTGAGCGAGGCATTCGCTATCAACGTTGAGGTCAACAGGGAATTCTCCCATTTATCTGGAATCCCGCTGTTCTGGGTTTATGGGGGGGGGGGTGCCTAAATGCAGTTACTGGCAATTGGGGGGCTAGGAGAAGAAATTAATTATCAGAGCCCCCTTTCAATTCTTTCTATTGAGTCTGAATGAAGGTTAGCTGCTGACAAATTACGGCAACAGACTCATACATTGACAGAATTTGTGTAAAAATAGAATGTGTGTGCGCGTGTGTGTGTATGTGCGCGTGTGTGTGTGCGCGTGTGTGTGTGTGTGTGTGTGTGCTCTATGCTGGCCTGGCGTCCTGTCCATCCTGCTCTGTAGCCTCTCCTCCCGCTGCTCCCACCATCCTATCCTGGGTCAGTGGCTGGACGATGGCTGGATGGTTGCAGTAGGAATTGCTTCCCGCACACGCTGAACCATCTCTCTCCCTCACACTGTACCAGCTCTAAGCCGATTGCTGGGTAAATCCTCAGCATTCATCGCCGGGGCTCACGATGGCTGGGCCCAGCGGGGCCAGCGGCGTGTGGAATTCCATGCAGGTCTCTCTTACCGCTGTGAAATGAGCGTGAGCGCAGGTGCGAGCGAGCGAGCCGGCAGCTCGTTACGGCCCCGAACGCGATCGGGACACGGCGCGCCTCCTGCTAAGGGGGATTTTGTCACCCGTACTCTGTGACTGCGCTTTTCAGGCTCACATTCAGCCCTGCATGCCAGCCTTCCGAATTAGGGAGGTTATGAAATGTCTCAGGGCTCTATTTATGCAGATATTCTTTGCTGCTTATTAAAGCTCCCCGTTTCAGGTAGCCATCGCCAACCTTGTCATTGTCTGACTCGTGGTTGTCTCTCTCCAGAACATCGGGAAAGGCTCCTTGTGGTGCATAGATCCTGAGTACCGGCAGAACCTCATCCAAGCCCTGAAGAAGACCCCCTACCATTCCTACTCCCAGGTCTTCTCAACGCCTCCCACTTCTCAGGCATATCAAAGGTGAGCAAGGAACCGCCCCCTTTCACCTACAGGCCAAAGAGTGTGAAGGTCCGCCCCCCTCCCTCAGGCTTGTCGAATAAGCTTGAAGGGGTTTGATCACCCAAGCAGCAGAATGGTCAATTTTCTGTGTCGTGCGACCTGGCCTGAGCGGCCTCACAGATGGCTGGTGCTGGAAAAACCTGGAAACTGTCAGTTCGGCGAAAGGTTTATAGCGATCCGTGGTGATTGATGTGAGTGCAGAAGGGGCCAGGGGTTTGGGTATGGCAAAGTATGTGTGTGCGTACGTTTGTCTGTGTGTGTGTATTACTGTCAACCTTTGCTGTTCAGCAGAAAAACAACACACCCAGCATGTTAGCTTTTGCGCCAGCATATTGACAGACAGACAGACAGCGATAGGCAGAAGGTAACTGAAGGTGGGGGGGGCAGAGTCCCAAAGCGCAGCACAGCCCAGCTGGTCCGGTGCCCCTGAGCGATGCCGTTGGCTCGCCTGGCACTTTGACAGCTCCTTAAGTGAACCCCGAGGCTGTGAACTCTATTAACCTTTCATCATCGGCGCGTGCATCCCGTCACCCCCCCCACTGCCCTGGTCACGTTCCTGGTGCCTGGCTCACTGCGGCGTGGGGCTGTGCCATTGCCTGAGAAGGCGGGGCGCACCCTGCGCCATTGTAACCGGCCTGCCAGCGAATGAGTGAGGCCAAAGCCTGCCCTTCGCCATGGGGCTGGAGTTACGGCAGCTGGGGGTCAGGCGAATTCCTGCACACGGTAAGCACATCTGGAGCGATGCCGGGCGGAGGGCTTTGCCTCGACAGCTGTGCCTAGGAGGCCGCCGAATGTTTGCCCCCGCCGGCCGATTAGCGTGAGCGTTGCTGTGGCAACTGGAACGCCTCCATGGCAACACACGAGCGGAGACAGGTGCGGTTGCATCACGAGGCTATTTGTTGCCTGGCAAAAGGACAGGCCATTAGCGCCATCGCCCTGGCAACGCGTAGCTCTCCATGGCAACGGTGGATGGCTTGGAGCCCGCTTTCGGGTGTTTAGTACCTGCTTTTGTCCATCTTCATAAAAATCAGCAGATGCGTGAATTATCTGAGATGACAGCTTGAGGTCCTTTATATACAGGAGATGAGCCTTTAAAAAGATAAAACAGGCCGGGGGCACTGTGGTCAGCCTATAGCTTTTTTTGCACTACCCTCATCTGCTCTGAAAAGTAAATGGATGGAAACAAATGCTAGGAAGAGGACTGAAATAATTCCGTGTTTATCTCCTCGCAGGAGAGAGGCACCCGTGTGCTTCTGCCTTTATACAGATACATAGGCTGAAAGTCTCTTCGTGTTGCATACATGTTCCCTATTCTCCCGCGCACACACGGACGTAGATAAGCATTACCCATCCCTCGCTCAAGCTCTGCCGTGTATTGACTGCCTGTTCTGTAGTTACAGAAAATTACAGGATCACTCGAAGGGTGAGACAGCCATTATAATGGAAATAGAAATGTTAAATGATGATGTTTCCGCGTCTCGGGCGCTCGCTGGGCTCCTTTCATCCCGCAAACGCATAACCGGAGGAGCACGGGCATAAATCACGCCTTCGCCACCTTCCAAAATTAGGTCTTTTTCCACAGATTTATGAGGATCGTGACCAAAAAATGTGCCTCTGTTTATATATTTATTTATAAGATATATCTGCATATAAAATCTCTAATATGTATATTACTTGTGTGTGTGTATCTCCCCGTCCGTACTGCGTGTGCCAATAATAATGCGAGTCATTACTGAGCATTAGTGACAAATGACTGCCAGTCCTGTTGACCATATTAGGAGCTGGACTTCTGTGTTTTCACTGGATTGTTTTGTTTAAAGGCTTACAAAAGGACCCCTCTAGGTCCCCCGCGTGCGTAACGGCAATGGCTGAGCCTCGAAGTGCGGCGGCGTGACTGCCAGTTCAGCATTCGGTCGGCAGCGACGTGTTTCCATACGGCCTCGCCGTCTCGCCACGGATGGTCGCTTTATTGTTCCGCAGAGTATTTTGGCTTTGGAAGAAAACCCGTCCAGCCACGGAAAATATTTGCCTTTGGCATACTGAAGCAGGGTTCCAGTCGTGCTTCTTTATCAACAGCATGCACGCTTCAGTCGGCCGTGGTGTGTGAGTGTGTTTGTGTGTGTGCAGGTGCGTGAGGGATATTGAGGTCTCTGTCCGCTGAAGGAGCTTCGCTTAAAGCTTCCCTGGCAGGGTTTCTTTATACTCTGAGGTGAACTTGTGCCGAGTGTAACACATGTCTTTACCTCTTACTTGGGATGAAGCTCCCAGTTTTAGTCCAGTTAAGTGATTTTTCCGAGAGTGGCTCCTTGTGTCTGGCGGGGGGCGGCTGGTAGAGCAGAATGCAAAACAAGAGATTGTCACGAGCAGAGAAACTGCTGTTGTACCCTTGAGGAGTGACTGAGTCACATTTAATTCTGTAAAGGGTCACTGCCCAGATGGGTACAAAATGAAAATATAATCGGTTTGTACAAGAATTTTCTCTTAAGCAAAGAATGTGAAATGGTAATGAGCTGAGTAATGGACAACTCTGTGTTCATGACTGAACTTCAGAGGCATACAGAGTCCACATTTTTATTATTATTATTATTATTATTATTATTATTATTTAATTAAATTAAATTAACGCTGGTTAATTTATTAAATTGACAGCCAGACTGTGATCTTGTCTTCCTCGGTTTGCTGTGAATTTCTGCCCAGGATTGTCCAGACTTAATTACAAAACGTTGAGTCAAAGGTTAGCCATTAGTGGTTTCTCCTCCCAGCCCAGAAAGTGTCACCTGTCCCACATTCTTGGGTCTCAAGGAAGAGCTGATGAGTTTTGCCTGAAATGAACCAGGTGTTGGTTGACTGAGACCTGGCGCCTGGGTTTTTAGATGGTACAGTATAGTGCTTAGGAGCTCACACTCCTCAAAGAGTGAACCGGGGCTCCTAGTGGCATCACGGACACTGCCAGTGCGTCACCCGCCTCCAGTCACCCGCCTCCAGTCACCCGCCTCCAGTACTGCAGCTCCTGATGGCCCTGGGGTGAGGAGGCCTGTGTTTTTAAAAAAAAGTATATATTTGGGGGGCAGTGCATGGACTGCAAGCTCTGATAGACGGTTTTCGTCGACTGAGAAAGTGAGTCCAACATATGGATCTAATGGTACTGTGGGCAGCACTGGGTCTGGGGAGCTGAATATGACAAGCTTTGCCCATTGGGAGCACTGACTGAAAAGTGGACAAGCCACTTTCTCTTTTGTTCAGTGTACCATGGGTCTGTCACGCTTTCTGTTGCCATGGCTATAACAGAAAAAAAGAAATTATACTATCCTCCCCGTACGCCGCCCCCCCCCTCCAACACCCCCCCACCCGCAAGACGCACCCTTCTCCAGCTGGTGTCGGCTCAGGTCACTGAAGATCAAGATGGAGAATCCATTAAAGAATATAGATGGGGGATTGAATTGCTTGTTTAATTTTGCCATGACCCCCAAATCAAGGGTGCCCCCTCTGCAGCGATAGTAGAGAGCGCTAATGTTAGCATAACATGTAGAATAACAATGCAGTGTGTCTAACGGGCATGCTGACGTCTGTTTGCAGTGGATGCTTCAATCCTGCCTGGTTCCGCTGGGAGATCGTCAGGCTGCTAGCCATGCAAGAAGCAGCCTGCTGATGGGTTAGGACAGATACGCTTTTAATCTCGTTAGCCACAATAGGCTGATGTCTTTAGCCATCGCATTCTCTGCAGCTGCCCAGCTTCGACAGTCTATTGTACTACGAATTTTTCAATTTAGGCGTGCTTCTCGTAAAAGCCGCACCCTGAAACTTTGAGGGCTGTCCATGATTGAATTTCTGTTTCCGCCACTGGTCAGACAAGATGACTACAAATAATCTATTGTGTTATTTTTTCTGGGATTAATTTTGCTTCTCTGGATGTGTTTCAGAGAACCCACTGGAGCTATCATTCATCTCGACACCCAAAGGCTTTTGTGCTTCACATGTACTTGACCTGTAATGTGACTGGCTGTAGTTTTACTTAATCTGTGTTTTGTTTTATTACATGTGTATGCACATATATGTGCGCCTGTGTGTGTGCGTGTGTGCGTGCGTGTCAAAGTGCTGAGAAGACAGTCACTGTTTTGTTTTAAAAAAATTCCCTTTCTTTCAGTTCCCTCTAACAGTTATAAAAATACAAGGTATTTTGTCACAAACATGCGTTGCCCTTAGCAACACATATCTCTGCTGTAATGTGAGGCCAAACATATGTGCGTTTGGAATATACACCGCCGTCTGGCCCGCAGAGTGGCATATGCAGTGGTATTTAACACCTTGGGAAACAAAGGCTGGACTACGCGGGAAGCCAGTAGGGACTGGAGATGGCGGGAAAGAAATCGACGCGTTTCTGTGGATGAGTCGTGCTGTTTCCCTGAATCCCGACTGGCCAGAAAAAAAATCAACCCTGTTTTCCACTGGAGGCTCGTCCGGAGTTTATTCACTCCTCACGAGGGTCGTTGATTAGATGCTCAGGCTCAGACTGCTGCCATGTCTCGGAGTCCTGAGAGCCGCAGATCGCACTAGTTATTTTTAACAAGACTGGGAGTTGCTCTGTCGATGGCTGATCATGTCTGCAGGTCCAAGGCAATGAATTCTAACTAGCAGCGTGCTCTAAGTATAAAAAATGGAAAAGGTGTTTCAGGCAGGTCAAATAAAGACCACACGTGGGGGCTTGATTGACAGGTTGGGTCTCTCTTCCCTCCTGACTCACTAGAGCCCCAGGCTGGCCGGTCAAAAACACATCAGTGTTCAGTAACTGGATGGATAACCCTGGTACAGCTCAGGCTTGCGGGCGACGTAGCCCTTGGATCAAAGCGGTGACAGCTTTGAACCGCAAACCCAGGGGAAATGCTTGGTTGGCCATTGCTGCTGGAAAGGTCACCTGACTGTTGTAAAGGCTCCATTCCTACTTTATCTGCATATGCACTCTGACGTCTCTTAGAAAGCTTCAAAGGGCCAGTCATGCTGATATTACATGCTGGTAGTTGGGCAGCCCAGCTGTAAAATGAACAGTGACAGCAGTGGCTGAAAATGATAGGGGAGTCAGTAATTCAGCTAAAAACACTTCGACACAGGAGATGAGAGCTTCCCGCATCCACAGGTGGAAAGCAGGGATGATCGGCTCTCTTTGAGCTCAGTGCTCTGCTCTTGTCTCATGTGCTGTGCCTGTAATTGGCCGCTAATTGGCCTCTGAATGGTTGTACCGGATCAAACGCTAGCAAACGTCCATTATTAGAGGTCGCTCTTGAACTCGGAGGACTCCGCCACTGTGCTGCCGCCTATAAAACAGGAAATTACTGCGATGACAGTAAATTTCAGAAACTGGCGCAGGTGAAAGTGCA
>JAODKE010000041.1:13082088-13110433 GCA_026779605.1 Mormyrus hasselquistii
ACAGCCCTTACGGGCCTTCCAGTCCCCTCACACAGCGATTCTGGCATGTTCTCCCTCCTGACTTGCCTGTCCCCCCCCCCCCCCCCCCCAAACCCACCAACAACTCTGTGCCCCGAGACTTTTGTCGGGTGCAGTTAGTCACAGGCCCCGGGCCCCGGGTTGGTCTCCGGGGGCCCTTCCAGGCAGGCGTTTTGCCCCTCTCCCGCCCAGAAGTAGGCAGATTCAGCACAATCCGTCACTCCCTTCTCTGTTACATTAACATGTATTCTGGCCTCAATACGGACTGTGAAATCAGGGCCTGCTTTCTCTTAAGAGGCCCTGGTGGAGAGCCAGCATTTATTCATACTAAAAATGGAGATGAAAGGCCAGACTCTGGAATAGAGAGTGCAGAAAGCAGAGTCTTTCCTCATTTAAAAGGCATTCTCACTTTAGAGTTCTTGTTGCCGCACATTCCGGGAATCTCTGCTGTGACGCGCAGTGTGGGTCTGGTCAAAGCCATCAGCTTTGTGCAGAGATGTGGCAGATGTAGTCTGTGTGATCCGCTAATTTGTCAATTCATTGAGGCCTACATATCCCAGTTTGCTGTGAGGCAGAGCTGCGTGGCATTTCCTGACTGACATGGATCAAAGTTACACTGTTAAGGAAAATAAAAACACCTCCCCCCACCTTGTTCATCACACCCAAATGGTGCTTCCTCAGACACCGCTACCCCTTAGGCCCAGAAGCCATGTCAGTTCCACAGAATCACACCAGGGTCTTTATTCAGAGAATGGCGGGATTTTGGACCGTGTCCTACCAGGGGATCATAAGCGCCTATCGACGACAAGCTAAGCTGAGAATACTGCACTGCTAGTGCACTAGTGTGTACGGCGAAGGTGGCTGCTGTGACTCGTGGTAACGTGGATGGCAAAGACGACTGTCTGCTGTGACTCGAGGTAACCTGCAGGAGGATAGCTGCCTACTGGGACTCAGGAAAGGTCTTCTAGTTCATCCCGTCCAAGTAACAGCTTCTGTTGGCCATGTGCTGGGCCACCGGTGGGGTAGTGGGGGTGCAGAGGCCCAGGGGAGGTTACAGGGTCTGTCCTGAGTAGCTTGTTTTCTGGAATCTTCCACTGGGTGCCATGAGCGAGTGCTTGCCAAAGTTTGAGGGAAGACAGTTTGGATGAGGCCAGCATTTTCCATGGCGTTCACTTTGTTCTTGGACCAGTGCTCTGCCTTGGCAGGCCGGTAGGCCTGATTTACACCTGTTTCTTCAGAGGCTGATCACGCAGGATATGCGGCTCTATTAATCCGCTCCATGTCTCGCTTTTTGGGGCCTGGATGGACCAGTGACAAGGTCATCCTGAACACATCCGGATCAGGCTGCCCCCAACTTCATCACTCGAGCCCAAAGTTCTGTCGTTAAAAATAAAACACGTTTCAATTTACAGAGGCCCAGAACGGGGGAAGTTAGATTGCATCAGTCAATTATCTGATACCTGATTTGTTCACAAGTTTATAGGAGTTCGATTTTTTTCTTTTATTCTTCATGAGATGTTATGGTATTAGCTGGGTTATAACCAGTGTTGTCCCAGAAATTCACTTACATGGATACCTACCAGGTTTGGTGAAGTTTCATTTAGCTGCTTTTCTCGATGCCATGATCATGGGTGGGAGGAAGGGGGGGCTGTTCTCCAGACTGAGATGAAGGCGACAGACTAATGGAACAAAAGATGTGAGAAAGGGAGCAGGCTTTGAATGGCATAAAGGATTTAAACAACAAACAGCTGATGAATAAATCATGGTTTGCAGTTTTCCACGGGTTTGCGACGTCTTGTGAGTTGGTTCAGAATGACTGTTCTTTTTAAAATTATGGATTTTTCCGTGAATAAAAATCCTATTACGGTACTTTATGTGGCAATATGCTTCTTTCTGTAATACATTTTTATAAAAGGATGCTATCCTTTATGAAAGCATATTCCATTTGTGAAAAAGACACCACTCTGATATTATTTTGCCTTTGCCCCAAGAAATCAAGTATTAGAATAGGGGTGCCTTGTGTGTTTAGTCATTCCGCCCCACGTTGGTCGTAATTCCATTCTGCTGTATGATTTTTATGGCAAAGAAAGCAGAGACAGTGAGCCGAACAGATGGAATGTGTGTTGAGCCAGGAGCTCCAGTACAAAGGTAGCTTTTTATAGATGTGGTGTTTAAAACTCTGAGCCATCATCCTCCAGCACACACACACACACATGTAGAGGCTCACTGAAGTGCAGTCTGGAAACCCCCCAGCTCCCTGTTGACAGTCTTTGGCTCTCTGGGGGCCCAAGCTCAGCTGATGGAGGGGCCGGGGGCTGGGGGGTCGGAGGTCCCCGGAGTGTCACGCTCGATTGTGCAAACGTAACGGACCAAAGTGCTCTCAGGGCTCCTCTGACAAAACGTGTTGCCCCAGTCACAGGAGAGGGCCACTGGGACTGAGGGCCAGTGGGACTGAGGGCCAGTGGGACTGAGGGCTCGGCCCCGCGGCGTAGAGCTAGTCAGCTCGTGTGCCATGTTGCTCGTTTATGCTCTCACGTGCTATTTTAGAGATCCAGCCACATTTCAACACTTACGCGCAATTTGAAATCAGAATGTCACTGAAAATAACTGCTTTCTGCCACAAGAGGTTCTTATGAGCCATAATACAGTGCAGTACAGTGCAGATTTTGGTCTGCAATTACTGCGACTTTTTGGAAAACAGGTCAATTTTAACACTGCAGCGAGTCCTGATTGTAGTAAACTGAGAGTGCCGCCATGGGTTACACCGTCCATGCCGGTGTCATCTGTATCAGGCTGCAACGAGCAAAGAGAGGAAAATATTTCCACTAAAAAATGCAAGACAAGTAGTTCATAATATTGCCATGTGTGAAATAGGCTGTCAATGGAAGACTCTTGTGTACCAATTAAAGTCTCAAAGTAAATGCTATAACCTGACCCTGTCAGTTGTATCCTATTTATACACAGTTGGTTACAACTGGCGGTCATGTTTTGTAATGCAGAAAGTGCCTGTCATTCTCTCTGTAAGGTTAATGGTGATGTGGCTGTGGGGCTCTGACAGGAGAGACGTCCTCGGTGTCTTGGCTCGGCGACCGTTGCCCAGCGCCCATCACTTACACACGGTGCAGCGTACAGAAAATGGGCCCAATGAGTAGCATAGCGGTTAGCAACACGAGGCCGCGGCACAGACGCAGGTCACCTTACCCCTGGGACCTTGACTTGTACTTGAGCAAGGTACTCAACTCAAACTGAAAAGATAAGGCTGTGAGAGTATGTCAGCTAAGTGACTAAGCGAGTTTAAATATCATTTAAGGACCTATTCTTTCTGAGGAGCAGGAGATCAGAGCTGAGATACTCTGCTTGTGACCATCTGTGCAGCTTGACCTTGACATGAGGGCTACCAATGGGAAGCTGCCTAAACCTTCTCTGATTTTTGCCTCCAGTGTGAAATGAGAGGCCGGAGCTGTATGTAATGAATGGTAAGACAGTCTTGGTTAACACACAGTGACTGGAGGTTTGCAGAGTTTTCTGTGTCGATTAATGGAAAGATGGTGTTGGTATTGGAAAGTTAAACTTTTTAGGCTCCGGCCTGCTCTAAGCACACCGATGACGCGTATTGTGACAGAAATAGTACACTGTTTATGGAAAACAGTGTTATTATCTATAATATAGGTCAACTTGGATGCCTGGCCTTCTTTTGTCAAAGAACAATGAAGACTGACCTAATTCATGCTGTGCTAACAGTGGATCTTCAGTCCTGTTTCATCAATACATCTGCTCTGCGTTGTGATGAGAACAAAACGAATATTGACAGAGCCTCAGTCGCATCACTCCCAGGCAGTTTTTGACGTTACAGATGCCGGTGTCAGTCTTGTTTTTGAACACTCCTTCCGTCAATGGGCTGCTGTAGGCAGGCACTGCAGGAAGAGGGCGGTGATTGAATGAAAGCGATGAGCACAAGTAACAAAAATCACACTGCTTTTGCGTGCTTGTTATCTAACCATCGGCGAAATAAAAGCCACGTCAGTTTGATCCCTGAACGCCGTGCTACCCTGGGCAGATTATGATTGGTCGCTGATATTCATTTTGCTTTCTTTGAGCCATCCTCGTCAATGCCTTTGAAGATAAACAAATTCTGGCACTCGATTGTGTCAGCTCTCGCAATCATTTGTTCGTCACAAACATTTCTGTATGTCACGTGCAGGAATGGAGTTATCTGATTGTGAAATTATTTTGCAAAATTATTAATGTTTTCTCAGGGTAGTTTGAAAACGGATCCCCTCTTTATCGGGGAGAAGGATGGTGTGTAGACACTGATTCCTGCTGGTTTGAAACAGCAACAATGAATCATAAAATTATACCTGTTTACTTTTTTCTATTTGTGTGTGTGTGTGTGTGTGTGTGTGTGTGTATATATGTGGTGTTTCCTGTACCTCTGTCCTGACCGAGTCTCCTCTCTCCAGTCCCTCAGGGAGTGATCCAGAACGGAGCTCGGATGGTGAGCCCAGGCTTGTTCCCTGGAATCAGAGCACTTCCCATCAACCCCCTGGGGAGCAGGACAGCCACGGTCAGGTGAGAATGCTGCTCCAGTTCCCACAGCGCGGTACTGCCCCCAGGGGGCGGAGGTTGTACTTCACTGCCGGTCACACGCACATGCAACTGGGTATGTCAGGGACATTGCATGCAACTCGACATATGTGTGTCATGTATGTGTAGCCCCCAGGAAACACGCCCCTGCACTTGTCCAGATTATGATTCAGACAGGCCCAGAGTTATTGAAATGTTTACCAGACCAGACCTCTAAGGGGCACCGGTTGACACTAGAAGATTCCAGACTGACATATATTTCCAGACCTTGGGCTAGAATGAGTCAGTTCAGAGAATCCTGGAATCGACAGAGCAGAAGCTTGGCTCCGCCTCTCAGATCCCCAGTGCTCGCCATCTGCATGCAGGTCTGTCCTTCACCCTGCTCCCAAAGCTGAATCAGCTTCATCCTTAAAGGCCTTCTCTCCGGATGGTACATAAACTAACAGCTGATGACCAATCGTGGGTCCCGCTTGAGAAATGCAGTGTTTTCTCTGGTGGTAAACAGCAGGCACTATACATAGAGCTCAGTGGACCAATTAAGGCAATTAATGACTGGAATGAAAGCCAGCGGCTCATGCCCCTACAGGAAGTGCCGTGGGTTTGAGGGTAACACTGTAGGTATGAATCCCACCTCCTCTGTGTGTGTGGTTTTTCCCCTTTCTCTCAAGTGCCCTGCGATGGATGCTCACGGGAGATTTACTTACACAAAAATGTTCTGAGGACAGAAGGAACAATGATTGGCAGATTGTAGAGGAGGTGGATCCAAGCAACTAGAGGAGGAGGGACCAAAACATCTGATTGGATGGTCCTACCTCCTCTCCCACATCATCTACAGTCTGATTGGTTATCTTTCTCAACCAATCATCACCAGAATCATGACATGCACACACACACACACCCCCCCCCTCCACTGGTGATGTAGCCTCGGGCAACATTTCTATTTGCCCCTGTTGAAACCACAAATGACGCAGAGACCCCGTTCTCATCATACGCTGCCCTCTTCAAACAAAGGTGCTGATGAGGTCAGGGCTGTTTGTATTGACACACTGTATCTATGTGCGGCGCCCACCCGGAGTGAGCAGTGTTTATTAACACACTGTGTGTCTGTACGTGCCCCCCCCCTACCCCCCCAGGCAAAGGGCAGTGTTTATTAAAGCACTGTGTATCTGCGTGTGGTGCCAGCTGGGGGATGGGCAGTGTTTAACGCACTGTATGTATGGGTGTGGCCCCACCACCGGGGGAGGGGACATTGTTTATTACACTGTTTATCTGTGTATGGTGCCCCCCCCCCCCGGGGCTGGTCAGTGTTTATAAACGCGCTGTGTGTCTGTATGTGGCGCCCCCCCAGGGGGTGAGCAGTGTTTATTAATGCCCTGTGTATCTGTGTACGGTGGGCATTTGTCTGCTTGCACACTGTAATTAAATAACTGTGACAAAGATGTCAGTTTGGATGTTGAATTAAGTATAAACAAAGGTGCAGGAAGTCTCTTGATGAATGAGGAAATAAACATTTAGACGCGTTTTCATGATTCGTCTCCATCCTGTCGGTCTTTCTCATAGGGGCTCATTTACAGTGAAAAGCAGTGTTTGATGTATTTCGAAAATGGTATGAATGTGTTTCAGGAGTGAACTTCAATCAGCTTCTTGTTTAAGGCTGAAATGCCCAACACAGACAGATTCTTATGGGTTAGAAATTAATTAGGTGTTTTTAGGAGGCTGCCAGAGAGTTTTAGATCAATGAAGTGTGCTTTCATCCAAAGCAATTAACAAGTCAGAGAATTTAAACAGCTGGACGGTTTATTCCTTGAATTAGCCCTTCCTTCAGATTACGGTAGCTCAGTGTGTGTCCGCTGTATGAGATGAGCATTCTCATACGTCTACCCAATACTTATGTGTAAATGGTAAGTTTATGCTAATGACATCACTGTACGTGACACTCTGTCTCCCTCATGCACGCACAGGTCAGTACCAGGAAGTTTCCGGGCGCGTGGTGACAGCGGACCCCTGGACGACAGCGGCGACGGTGACGCCGACTCCCCGCTGGCCAACAGCGACCCCAAGCAGGACCACAACTACAGCAGCGCCAAATCGTCCCAGTTTCGCGGGGGCGCCTCGCCCGGGTCGGACCCGGCGGAGGAGGGGGGTCGCCCGGGCGACGGCACCGGGAGCGACGCCGAAGAGGACGAGAGCAGGTCCCGGGCCGGGAAGGGGCTCGCGGACGCGGTAGCCGAGCCGAGTCAGCACAGGAAGCGGGCTCACTGGACAAAAGGCAAACCGCGAGGGGACACACTGCCGCTGAAGAAGAGGCGCACGGAGAAACCACCCGAGAGCGACGACGAGGAGATGAAGGAGGCGGCCGGTTCGCTCTTACACCTGGCCGGCATGCGCGCCTGTCTGAACAATATCACCAACCGCACGGCTAAAGGTCAGAAGGAGCACAGGGACTCATTGAAAAACTGAGGCTGGGGGGACGGCAGCAGAGCTCATCAGCTTATCCAGATATATTGTTTCTTTAGGGCATCAGGTAAAGTTTAATAATTTGTGGCAATACCAACCATCACTTTGTTTTCCTGCCTGTTCAGTTCCTGCGGGTTTTTTTTTTCCCGTTTTGTCTTTTGTTGTTGTTGTTTATGTTGTTTATGTTGTTGTTGTTTTAAGGAGATTGAAGCCATAGCAGACCTTACTTTCTGATGCTCAGCAGCAGCGATCAGAGATGGCTATTCTTGTACAGGCCGAACAGTAAAGCAGGTCTTCAATTTTCCAAAACACAGAGTTCCATAGCATTTTCCCTATTTTTATTGGCTGCGGGGGTGGGTGTTGGTGGGTGGGGGGGGGGGTTTTGGGGGCAAATGATGGGCACGCCCAGGGTGGGAACAGAGGGAGAAAGGGGTCGAGGTTGCAAAGTCAGTCACTCCAACTTCCGGAACGCCATTAACAGGGGCGCGGGGCAGACTGCAGAGCCGCTGAGGACCGCGGCCGCCCAGAAGCCAGCAGTGGGATCCAGTCTTCTGTGAATAGTGAGGAAAACCAGCCAGTTAAAAGCCATAAGTTCTTACTAAGCAGCAAGCAAAAAAAAAAGTTAAATAAATAGTCAACGTCTTCAACTGTGCTGTTTATAAGCAACCGAATCAATGGTGTAGATATGAAAAATAACAATAACAAAGTCCTCCATTTAGCAGCAAAACTCTGGATAAGACAGGGAGACAAAGCAGAAAAATATAACTGTGTCGTCAGTGTAAGACCGTTACAAACGGCGGAAAGATGGTGGAGTCTTTTTGAACATCATTTTTGTTTCCGTCATGACGTTATTTTTACGATCCTCATGTCAGAGTAAAGCAATTTCATTCAGTCAGGATAACGCTGTATAGAAAATCACGGTCGATATATTTTCCTTTGTCAACTGAGGCGATGTCAGCAGACGAGTTTTTATCCATTTCATGTTGCATGAGTTCTGTAAAGAAAAAAAAGGAGAGAAAACTGTTTTTTAAATCCAAAATTCATGTAAGGTAAATAATGTATTTCGCATGGAGCATGAATTATTTTCATATGAATATAGATCCTAGTGAATAATGACCTTGCCTCTCATTTTTAAGCCCTTAGACCTAGATTTTTGTTTCTTTTAATGTTTGTTTAATTCCATTTAGTGTCTTTCACATTCATTTTAAGGCGGGCTTTTAAAGGTGAACCTTTATTTCAGGGACTTAAAAAAAAATGACTGTTGGGAAACTCACTCTGCAATATGAAGGTGTCCCACTTAGGCGGGGGCCAGGACAGCCTGCTAAAGCCCCCTCCCTCTCGGACACTCGGCCGTGTAACGTCAAGGTGAAGTTAGTAGTGAGTGTACACCCACGTCCCCCGTCAGTCTCTGATGTTCTACCTCCCTCATGCTTCCAGGTTCCAGCCAGTCACTGTCCTCCTCACACGCTCCTTCACCTCGGCTGAGGAAACCTGTTTAGATTTGTCTCATTAATTCTGTCACTGTAAACAAAAAAAAAATGTCAAAAAAAAAAAAAAAAAACTTACTAGCACACCTTTGTGTTTATGTTAACCCATAAGTTTGCACTATAGCCTGTTTGATGTGTTTTATTTCTGTGCCAAAGCCTTTAGCCTGTTATGGGTTTAAATAAAGTGAGTGGCAGGAGGATCTACTATCTCAATATTCATTCTGATATTTCAGTCAAATACACTTAATAAACCAAACAGTACACTGCCACTTTGGGAAGGTTTACATTGATAGGTATGTAGTAACAGGCATATACATTATTGCAATATTTGGGCTGGCCATGTTTTTGTTCAAATACTCGCGCTAAAAGATGTTGTTGAATCGAGCTCATAGTATGCACACTTCTCCTGCTCGTCAGCGTTGTAATGTACTGCCTGATGAAACGTGTAGCCCGACTGGGCCGAGAGGAAGAGCTCTCCATTAACGCAGTGCATTCGGTTCGCTGCCACACCCTCTGGGGAGGGGGCGTGCCTTTCCTCACTGCCCGTGTGCACTCTGCCGCCAGAATCATTCATGACGGTGCCACAAAGCAGACTCCTTCCGGAGGGTCTGCGCAAAGTCGTTTCCCACCCCTGAGCGCCGGTCATTTGGCCCACGGCCTTGTCATTCGCTGCCTGGCTCTTCAGCGCATCCCCGTTTGAGTCACCGGCATCCAGCCGCGTGAAAAAGGCTGTACGGGAAGAATCCACTATCACAGCAGCCCCGCTAGCCAAGCGGGGCATCGAGAAACCGATCTGTTTAGCTCCATCTGGGTTGTTGTTTTAATATTATTACACTTGTTTTGAAATGTTAACTGTTATTTTCATTTGTCGTTGGAGAATGACATTCTGCAAAGGAAACTAAAGGGGGGAGAGCCCAGAATCGATTCGCGTTTTCATTTACAAATGCATTCAGTGGCATCTACAAAGGATCCATCCATTCTGAGAGAAGAAGCTTTCCAATACGGAGGTGAACCTGCATTCTGTGTTTCTTTGATGTGTAATCATATTGCCAAAGACAACCTACTTCATCAGAAAATGTAAATATCACTTTGTCCGTTATTATGACGAAAAAGAAATGTTATGTTCTTTTATTTTTGTTTTTACTTTTCTGAAACCTATCATAAAGGTTCTGTGATGTATTGTCTTCCAGTTGCAATAAAAAAGGGTTGCAAAAGTAAAAAAAAAAAATGATTAATGTGTTTGCCTGAGGATTATTAATGCAATCACCTCATTCAGGTAAATATTCTGTTAATGTAGTGGGTGACTTTACCCACAATTCTGTTTTCCCACTAATTATGAGTAATTTTTCCAAAGCCCATCTATTATCTACATCTTGTTGACACAGCTGTAATGTATATCTTGTTTTGGCCGAAACATTCTTGTAATGAGTACATTACACTATTAATTATCATTCAGATAAATCATTTAAGAGACACTCATAAATTATACACACTTATATGTATGCGTGGTTAAATACACTCATTATATCACATGTCCTGCTTGTTTGGCACACACCCTTACCTACAGTGAATCGCTAAGTTCACAGTTCAACATTTTTACATTTGTGCAACTTTCCGCACTTGGCTTACTCTCTTTTATTTGTTTAACAGATAAAAATATAAAGAATTCTTCACTTGAATGAGGCTGTCCTGCAGTCGTCTGACTCCCTGTCTGGTTTTGTTTCCTATCCATTATTGAATTTCTGGCTACTTTGCACACAATAACACACAGATACATAAAAACGCAATGAAAGTGTGATTACTGTCTGCTGCCTGTTGCTCACCGTGTTACCTTCCCACACACTCAGCTCATCCAAAGCCTTCATCAAGCATGACTTTATTCATGTGGTCTTGCTTCCTGTCAAATGGACATCTGGTGCACAGACCACTTCAACTCCTTTGGCTTCTGTTATCACTCCTCGCGACAAGAGGAAAGATGTACAATCATCGGCTGAGCGGAGGCACCGAAGACTCAATACTCATAACGGGGAACGTGATCCAGAATGAGAGTAAACAATGTTCAGCGGAGCAGGAACCGTCGCAGAACTGCCCGTGTACCCAAGAGAACGTTCCAGAACAAAGGTAAACAATGTTCATTGTTTGGCAGGACAGGAGCATCTACAATACTGCATATGTACCAAATAAAACATTCCAGAACAAACGTATTCAATGCTTTCTTTTAGAAGCAGGATCATTTACGGTTCAACATATCTACCAAGTAAAACTTTAGAGTAAATATAAAACTTTAGAGTAAATAATGTTCATTGTTCCCCTAGGGAGGAATCTCTTCATCTGTCTTTTCATCTGTGAACAGCATATCCAGGTCAACGCAAGAGAACATGCCGGATCACATTAAGGTCTCTCTGTGGTAGCTGGTAAAAATGCTCTGCTCTCTGCAGACGGTGGTCTGTGAGATCTGTGAGACAGCGGGATTTCGGAGCTCTGCCCAGCTCAGCATTCAGGTCTCCGGTTCACGTTTTTGACTCACAGAATGCTGGTCCTCACCCTGTATGGAGCAGGGCTGGTCCGGATGTACGCCCGTCTTGAAGTAATCCTGCCTGGCTTTGGGTTCTTAGACGGCATTCAGTGGAGGTCAAACACTATCATCATCAGTATTTATCGTGATGTATCTGCATAAAGGGAACCTGTGTTCAAAGGGGCATAGCTTAAGTATTACACATACACATCAATGGACCTTGGGGCGTGTACCTTGCTGAAATGCAACACAGCTCCTCCTGGCATTCGAATCTGGTTCCCAAAACGCCCAGATTAATAGCTGACTAGACAGCGTGTCAAGGTTTGACATTACAAATGGGCTAAGCCAATGACATCACTCCTATTATTCAGACTGTTTCTGGTGTGTCCCAGCTCTTAAATGTACACCAGAGCTTAGAATGTAAACAGTTGCTTTAAAATAGACATGATCTTTTCGAGCACCTTGTTTGCAAACACCTTTGTAATTAATGGTTGCCATTTGTAAGTGAGGATCAGATAGGGTCTCATTTATAATTAAAGACATGCAATCGAAAGCAGAGCCCGCGGCCCCGTTCGCAGCCGCTCCCTCACCACACCCATGGCTAACTCTGTTGCTATGCAACAAAGACAGTGAAGAAAACACGCATGTTTGTGAGCTGTGCAAGGATCCTGTGCAAACTGCCACTTCATTTTGCCGTTCATTTTGTATGACCCACGCGGGGCTAGGTGCCATCACAGCCATCAGGTTGTGTGCTTCTGAACTGTGTGTCAAAGGAAAGTCCAGCTAGTGGGTGAAAGAGATCCAAATATGACATCATAGCAGAACATCAGCGCGCAGCCAAATAGAATAAACCTGTTGGTTTTGCATGGTCTGATTCCTGTACTTGCTGCTTCTGTTACGGACTTACGTGCAATCATAGTGACCTCACTTAAATTTAACTTCATAAAATGTAATTCTAGAGGTACTTTTTGGTCTGGCTTTTTTGGGTGTTTTTCTTCTAAAGGTAATTTCCCACTGGATGAACATTCAAATATCTATGACTTATCTGTGGCATGTGATGATACAACTGACTCATATAGTTAGTTGAGTCCTCTCTCTGAGGGGGGGAGGGGAATTTCCATGGGATATCATTCTGTGGGATATTTCGGGACATGTTGGGGGAAGCTGGTCATGACTGCTGGGCCAGTAAAAGGAAGTTATGCGCTGGAGAGCTCTCATGGGGAGGGGTACGATGTCAGCAGCGCTTTCCGCCGTAGCTTAAAAGGCGAGAGTCAATGTCAGGGAAAACATGGGACTTAGACACAGGCCCAAGCCACTGACCTCTGAGCCTACAGAGGTGGCGGCGTCAAAAACACACGGCTGCACTCATTGCCACTAAAGCCTGTGAATACTTGTGCCACTGGAGACACACGGCAGAAGTACTGAGCTTCATGTTCAGCAGTGTAAGACTAGGGGAGATGTAGGTGGAGCTGGAATCTTCAGATCATTCTAGTTCTTCGCAATATCTGCTATGTCACACATAGCGATAGAGGCAGCAAATCTGAGATCATCTGGATTTTGGGACAGGAAACATTGATGTGAAATCTGAACAAAGGCTACAGTATTAATCCAGTTTCTGATTTTTCCCAGGTCAGCAGGGATAGAGGAAGATCCGTTTGAACATGCATTGAAATGAATCGTATCTAAGAAAACATGAATGAGGATTATGGGCTTGCAGTTCTGCGAGATGAAAGTGTGGTGACCTTGAGGAGTTATGGTCTTGTTCTGGAATGGGGTCTGGAATCTTTGGAGCTCACCTGAATGCTAGGGCACTTTCCCAGCGCTTTCCTAACCCTCTCCGCCAGGTGCGGAACGCCAGCTGTTTCCTCCGTATTCTCGGGTTTCGTTGCTGTGGGAACATTGCAGAGTCAGAATCAGCACATGGAACACTAACACGTAGGCAACGCCGGCGCGGGGTTTATCTCAAGACATCGCGTCTTTGAAAGCTGGGATGAGATGGCTGGTCTTTGCAGGCATGGAAATACATTGGTGGTGATGAAAAAATGAGGTTCCCCCCCACCCCCAGTGAGAGTTGGGAGGTGTTTGTCACCAATGCAAATCAGAGACCCAGGGAAAGGAAAACACGGAAAGCTAATAGCCACTAAAATGTGTCTCGCAGCCCCTTAAATTGCCCCCTGGCACTTAGAAGTCACACGCAAACATGGCTGGATTAAACTGAATCAGTGGTATTAGCAGCTGATTGCCAGGATGGATTTCAAGCTCTATGCATTTGTGTTTTCTCTGTAATTATCCTAAATACAAGAAGGGAGGGTTTGGGGGGAAATAAATGCCGTCTCCTTTATGGCCTCCAGAGGGCGCCACAATTTTGCCACAGTCAACAGACTCAGCAAATTAAGGAGGGCTTCTGTAGCGATTCTGGGAGCATTATTTACCAGAGAGCCAAGTGACTTTCATTCCTTGGTGGGTCCTGGCTTCTCAGAAAAGTATAAGAAAGCAGAACCATTACGTACCATTGCCAGTGCCTGAGCCGTAATCATGAACACTCCAAGCATGCCAGCGATGATTAGAATCAGAAGCGAATGTCTAACTGCCTTGGGAATGATGAATATTTATACGCACCTGCAGTCATCAGGACTGCTTGGGTTCTGCGCCACGTCAATAGGACTTCCAGGGTGCCGCCCCCAGATTGTGATGCCCTATCATGGTGGCTAATATCTCCCCATCTTTATCTGGGCCCTGATAGGTTGTCCCTCCCCCTCTCGACAAAGGATAATAAGACACTTTTACTCGGCACAACAAAGACTTTTGGTATCAAAGAGTTCAAGCTTGAGGGAAGGCCTCATATTGATTTGCTTCATTAAGGAGTATTAGCCATCTACATATCAACGCGCGGAATTCTCAGAGATTGATTTGTGGGTCAAAAAAATCACTTAGAAGAGGGGCAGCTCATCCATGCAGCTAATCTGGCCCTCCGGCCCATCGCTGGGTTCTTCGGATGCGATGTCATGCGCCGCAGAGTGGAGCATATTCACAAGGTAGCAACGTTCCTTGCTAGCGACCATGAGGAAGTAAAGCAGTACAACAGTAAGGGAGGCTGATTTGTCTGACACCCGTCCCCCACATTCTATCTCGCGTAACTCCCCTGTCTCTATCTCTGCCTCTCCCTCGGCCCATCTCGTCCGCGTCGGCTTCCCTCTGTACACACGAGACCGCCTGAGAATGAATTCTCCATTAAAGCTGGGTAGCAGCCGGGGCTCTGCTGACCCCGGTGACCTTGGCGGTGTTTCACAGGGGTCTCCCCGCAGCCCGTGGCTGATGCCAGCTTTGGCGTTTCGCGAGGGGCCTGCATGGAGCCTCTATGAGAGCCAGCGAATGAAGTTGTAGGAGGAAGTCTTGCTACTCTATGTAAAGGTCACCCGCACTCATCTCCTTCTCCCTGTGGAGAGCGTTCTCTTTGTGTCCAATTTGTGTTTTTTTTTTATAGTTTACATTTCATTTAAATGGCACTGCGGCTCGGTGGGTATCACCCAGACCTCACACCTCCAGGACTGCGGCTATGATTTCCACCCCCAGCTTTGTGTGTGTGGAGTTTGACTGTTTTCCCTATTCGTGTGGCTTTTCACCGTGTACTCTGTCTCCTGTCGCGGAGCAAAAACACGAACGTGCCATCTTTAAATCAGCCACGGTTTGTGACTTTGTGTGTGCTCTTCACCAAACCCTTCCAGGGTCGTCCCCTGCCGCATACCCTGTGCATCCTCCAGGTTCCTCATAACCCTGTAATGCATAAGCAGTTATGGAAGATGGATGGATTTGATTTTTTGAAACACAATGAAGCTCAATGGCTGTTTGCAGGTAGGCTGAAAAACTCAGCAGGTTGTTGGTTCGAGTCCCAGCTGGGGGTCTGATGCCGTACCCACGAGCGAGTGGCTTCCAGAAGTAAAGCATCCAGATGTAGACTCTGGGTAATAAAAATTCCTTTTGGTAGAAAATATGGGCTAGGCAGTTATACAATGTCTTGAAAGCCAGATGATATTAAATAAAAGTATGTATTTCATTTTCTTTTTATAATACAATTCATAGTTTAACTCTGTATTCAATAATACATTGGGTTTGTTCAGTTGTTGTTGTTGTTCATTTTTAATACACCTTTTTACACCAGCAAACAAGGACCAGTGGTAATTAGCTGACAATCAGCGGTGATTAAATGTGGACCAGGATAATTAAACGTCCGTTTGAGAAGGATGCTGTTTGTCCTACAGCCACTATAGTCACCATCAGCTCCCATTAATCTGTGAAGCAGCAGCATTCATCAAGGGTTCCTGTAGGAGCACGCATGCGTGCGGGGAGCCGCCCACCCCGGCGCATTCAGGATGTCCGTGGCTGTGCTCTGCTGCTGTTCAGCTTCTATTAACCGTCACACACCGATGCCCCCAACATGGCCGCCCCAAGGTGCCTAACACGAGGTGTGGAAGCTCCTTTACAGACAGACCTAAAAGGCAGTTAGTGAGGTGTCAGTTTAACGGCTGTGAAGGAAACACTTAAAAGGTGGTAGGTGCCTGTGCCACACATCAGTGTGTGTTACATACCTGTGTGTGCTACACGCCTGTGTGCTAAAAGTCCTGTGTGTCTTACATGCCCTGTGTGTGTTACATGCCCTGTGTGTGTTAAATGTCTGTGTATTACACGCCTGTGTGCTAAATGTCCTGTGTGTCTTACATGCCCTGTGTGTGTTACATGCCCTGTGTGTGTTAAATGTCTGTGTATTACACGCCCGTGTGTGTTACACGCCTACGTCCAAGTCAACACTGCTGTGCGATATCGTTTGTGTGATAGTCCATCAGCCACTTGAAACCTAACAGCCTTAGCTAGAGTCATTAGCACTTCTCTAACCCATAGCAGTTGTGGTATTGAGCACACGCTGCCAGTCACACCGGAAGCCAATCGTGATTGGTGCATTAATGTACAGAAGGAGGGGTGTGTGGCCAATCGCTTGTGTTTTTTCCACATGACCCGCCACCCTTAGCCTTGTTTGCAGAGCTGCGTCACCTGCGGACAATGAGGGCCAATTGATTTCCCCCACCTTAATTGAATCTTATCTGGGTGAATTGGCATGTCTTGGCCGGCAGCCGTGGTTGTGGAGCCGAGGGGGTTGTTACTGAGCCGGGATGTACGACAGATTTACCCGCAGCCGCTCACCATGTCGATTTATCTTTCGGGTTTCATTTAGCACAGCTGACTTGCCGCGCGTTCGACACAAGTGCACGTCTTCAATCCCAGAGTTCATTGCTCCAGGGTGGAGCAGAGAGCATCTGTGGACAGGCTGGGGTTTGTTTTATATGCACCCCTTGTAAAAAAAAAAAGGTGGAAGGAGTGAATCTGTGATTTGAAATTCCTTAGCTCACCATTCCCTTTCATACTTCCTTGCAATGTCAGTGTTGTAAATGGACTAAAATATGCATGTGGCTGAGAGAGGCTGAGAAAGAGAGAGCAGAAAATCCAGAAAGCAAGGAAGCAGGAGAGAGGGGAAGCTCCCACCATCCTAACTGTGCTGAAAGTAGGTTAACCAGAGGGATAAATTGGCAGAATGAGTAATGAATGAACAGGCAGTGGGGAGGTGCTGTTTCCTCTAACCTTGACTCCCGAACAGCCCGAAACAGCTTACGACCCTCACCAGTCCCCCCCCCGCCCCCCATCCTCGCTCCGATCGCACCCCTCCAGTCGCCGTCGAGAGCTCCAGGTCCAGGTAGACAAGAAGAACATCCACACCCAGCAGGAAATCACCTGGTAACATCTTGGGCCTGCAGTGACAAGGGGGGGGCGATCCAGCTTTGTCCAAGCACTGAAGTCCAGGCCAAGCTGTGGAGCTGAGCTCTGGGCCAAGCACAGGCCATGGGCCCAGGAATTGCAGCATAGGACGAAGACGACTCGGGGAATTGCATGGCTGGGCCCAGATTAGAGACACTTCACCGGCGGGGAAGAGCATCCGTGGCTGCGCATGAGGACGTGGGAAAGGAGCAAGAGAGCAAGTTTCTATCTTTATAATCCTGTGGGCGAGGTCACATGACCCCTGGTGAAAAAAAGAGAGAAACATGAATTGCTAGTACTCTGCCTCCACCACTGTCAGCTCCCATTGGACAATAATTAAGACAGATTATTACTCTGATTTAAATGTATCCAAGCAGTTACTAACATCCTATCACCTCCATTTCCATCACCCATTCTCGTGTGTGACAAGTGGGATCCTTTCAGAAGGCAGACATTTAGGTCTATCCTCTTCAGCTAACTGAAGAGGGTGTGTTACATGTCCCGTGTGTGTTACATGTCCCGTGTGTGTTAAAGGGTGTGTTACATGTCCCGTGTGTGTTAAAGGGTGTGTTACATGTCCCGTGTGTGTTAAATGGTGTGTTACATGTCTCGTGTGTGTGTTAAAGGGTGTGTTACATGTCCTGTGTGTGTTAAAGGGTGCTTTTAAGAGATGTTCTGCCGTAAATGATGGGGAAACTTAACATCTTCCATTCTCTCGACATTAGACATTCAGAGAGAGCACGTCATAATGAATTCTGAGTAAACAGAAATCCTTTGCAGGGCAGATTAACAGACATGTTCAAATGAACCGAGGACAGCTTGACGTTCGTACCTATTAATTACTGCAAAATTTAGCCAGATTGGCTCTTATTGCTGCAAATGTAATAATTAGATGTTGCGCTGGGTAAGTCTTTTTGACGTCCTGTGTCTTTAAGCTCGATCAGAGTGTGAATGTCTGCAAACGGCCTCCGGTTGACTTTGCTGCCCCCCCCCCTTCCTTGCCATTTTCTTGCGGTGATGACGGTTAGTGAGTGGTCATCGTAATTTAGATAGACGGATAGCCTCAGACTCCCGAGGAAATGCTGCGCAGCTATTTTCAGATGAATAATCCATGTGCCAATTATACATTCATTATATTATGAATCACATGATTATTATGTCCATCTTGTTGTTGTTAGTAATGCCGCAGTAATCCGGAGTAGGCACCTTTGTCAGGAGCAGGACAGTAGCGCTGTTCTGGGAACCGCAAAAGCGACCTTCTGTTCCATTTCCTTAATGGCTGTACTATCAACTATCCTATGAGTATAGTCTTTATTGTTATTTTTTATCTTTTTAAAAACCCTTTCCCAAGTGCACAAACTAACTTTACCCATAAAGATATCCCTTTCATCTATTCTCCTTGAGCAATTAAAAGTTCTTCGTTTTGTTCATGGCTGCTAGAACAAATTTTCTTCTGAGAGTCAAACGAACGGTATCATGCATTAGAAGTCCGTGTCTTATGTGATGCCTGCAGACCAAACAGCTCGCTGGCTGCATGACCGAACCCTGCCGAATGGCGTCGACCGAACACAGTGATTACACGCTTCTACTTGCGCAAAATAATACAGAAAGCTATCATAACACGCGTATAACAATCATAGCTATTGTTATTCACCTCTTTAAACACAGATTATTACTGCGCCGATGATTGCGTGGCAGCTCCGTAGAGATAACTTAATAAGCAGCGGGGAGTTACGTCTATCTCGCCGCACAGGCAATTACATGGAAGCTTCTTCAGCTCATGAACTCTCCTGCCATCTATTGGTCAATAGTATAATCTTTTTTTTTAATAAACATTATTACTTAAATATCATACTTGCATCCGTCAACATAATATTGAACGTTCTGAGAAAGTTTTGGGATAAACTTGAATATGAACCCTGAAATTATATTTTTCAAAACATGGGTCACTCCAGGAAAAGAAAAATGAAAGCACCTTGTTGCAAGCGTTTAGTCTTATACTGACGTTATAATCTGCCGATGTTACATAACGGCGTGAATTATGATGTTTCAGTGCCTTTCATCAACCAGACTGAAACCTGAAAGGAAGCCTGAAAGTCAGCAGTGAGCCGTTCAAATGAAAAAAAATTGAAAAGGAATTTGTAGAATAGTGATGATGGAGGCAGCCTGATGGTTTGGGTCAGCAGCACCTCTCAGGTTATGGGTTCGATTCATGCTGCCATCCTGTTTGGTAGGACATTTCCTCCTACAGTATAGCCCAAATACATGTGCTTTAGGCAAATTGCCCATAGCATGTTATTCTGTGTGAATGTACGTGTGTGTGCCATGCAATGGACCAGCATTCTATTTAAGGTGCCTCCTACCTTGTGCCCTGTGACTCCTGAGATGGATGGATGGATGGTGAGAGTAGGATTTGCCATCCATTAGGCGATGGAGTGTTTAGGACACAGATCATAGTGTGCATGAAGTTCCTGCTTCTCCTCACGTTGTAAGGGCTTTCTCAAGATACACAAGTTTCTTTCTGCAGTTCAAAGACATTTGGTTCAGCTGACTGCTATCTCTAGATTGCCTGTAGTGTGTGAGTGTATGTGCTCTGCATTGGATGGGGATGTGTTGGATGGTGTATCAGAGCCCGGTGCTCGGAGCTGCCTGACATAGGCTTCAGGCCTCCCTGTCACCCTGTCCAGTATAAGCAGTTGGAAGATACAATAGATGGATGGATGGTAAAATGGGCTTAACAATCAAACCTCAGACCTTAATTATATTAAAAACTAATGTCTAAGTGTCAGAACCTAACAACAAAATATGTTTATATCCGTAATAATGATTCTACTGGCAGATAACTGCTCATTACGGGAGACAAGAAATGCGTTTTTTTTTTTATAAGGTATATTTTTTTTATATAAACTATTTTTTGATATATCAAGTATTTCTGAGCTAAAATGCAACAAAAGTGTAGCTATGGAAACAAAGTCCAAACATTAGGAGATGCAGTCAATGTTCACCTAAAGGTGTTCGAGGGGAGGGATCGAGGGGAACATCAATCACACAACCGAGGCTGCAGTTCCGTCTCCAAGTGATCCTCTCGCAACGGTAGTGATGTACTGAGCTGTCAGATTGCTGCGTGCATCTATCTGTGGGTCTGTGTGCGCGAGTCTCTCTTAGTAGATGGAATAATATTTTGTAGATGGAATAAACAATGTTGTTTTGTCCTGCTTGCATCAATTGGCTGATCAGCCACAGTGCATGTCTGAGCTAATTCCCCCATGATAATTTATGAGGCAGTGAGAGAAGCAGCTAGTTTCCATGGTGATAATAAAAATTGGTTTATTATTTATTTCCCCAACAATCGTGTTGATATATTATCAGGTAAGACGTAGAGATTTCAGATGGTTGCAAAACAAGAGTATGAAATACAGATGAAAGTTTTTTGTTTCATTTTTGTTACACAATTCTGCGCATCCCATTAAGGTAAATAACGCCAAAAATAAAATGAGCTTCTAATTTTAAATATCAGGATAAAAGGATTGAGAATTTGAGATGAGAAAGAGCGCTGAATGGCCTCGTTGCTGCATGGATCCTGCAGTACAACAGTAGATTCTGCACTTTCTGTTCTTTTAAATTCTTCACAATCTTTGTTTCTGAATAATACTAATTTTCTATCAGAAAAAATAAAGAAAATAGCAGGTAAGAAGGCTAACGACTGTAGTTATTTTTTAGATAGAACATTAATTGACTTAAAAAATAACGTTTTCTGTGTAAGAACTTAGAGTGGATATGTCTTCCATTCAAAGCTGCGTTTTAGACACTTTTAACAGATATTATCCCGGCAATTATTGATCTAAACAGTTTACCGAAACACAAAATACCGAGCATTTAAGTGCAATTGCCATTTTTCCAAGTAGTACTACAATATGTCATGACAAAATTTACGTATACAGTGCATATAGGCCTGAACTGTTTAGGTATGTAACAGTATTTTAAAAAAGTCTCCTTTCAAACGCGCAATTCCAGTAAAGCAGTGGTTCTGAAAGTTCTTGTCTGGAGACACATTTGGAAAGCCGCTCTTTTAAATCCTCCGACCCACGACACATTATGGGACCCCGCAGTTTGAGTTCCATTTCGCGAGACTTCACGCGAAACATTATATCTTTATCATGTGCTGTCCTCTTGTGGCTAAGACCAGTAATACACCTAAGTCACTAGTTACGCTTGCCTGTCCAGACGGACTTGAATGGTAACATTTTTCCTCCTGAAGCTGTATGCTTGCTTCCACGGGAATTAAATACTGGGCCTTTGAAAGGATCGCTAGGTGAATGTATTGACACACTTTTTAATCACACGAAATTTCTTTTTTTATTATTACATTGTGCGACACAAATTTTGTTCTTGGGTAGTGTGTGTCATTTCTTAACTGCTTGTTGTGAAAGTATATAAAATGGCTGTTACTCAATTCAAACTGTGCTTTTGTGACCCGGATAATGAAATTTAGAAATTAACCTATTGTCTGCGTAAAAACGGCACATTTTCATTTACATATAAGTCTGTATAAAACAGCATATTAATTAAGATTCACGTGTATATACTATATTATAGTTATGCAAAACTGTTTTGGTAAAGATTAGACCAGCAACGCAGAAATAACTTTAAAGGCCATAATCATTACCGCTTAATAATGGAGCGTCACAATGGTTAAATTAACAAGTTTGGATAATTTAATCAAACGTCTCGGTAACGCCCATAATAAACAAGGAGTGCGCTTAGTGTTTTGCATTAATTTCATTCCGGCTGTCAAACGTGCGCACAAAAAAAGCCAATTTCCGTGAACGCTGAGCCGTATCCGCATGTTAATAGCGCGTAATCCGCCTGCAACCGGCGCCTCGCTACTCTCGCGATATTTCATTTAATGGCCGGCTGGAGTCTGCCCTGTGTCTCGCGCATTCGCAGCTTCATGCTCCGTATATAAAGGAGGGCCTCGGCGCAAGAAGGACGGCTGAGCGACGCAGCCTTGGGATTAACGATAAGCTTGCGATCAATTCGCGATTTTTTTAATTTGCTTTTATTTTATTTTTTTATTAATGTGACAAGAGCGTGATGTCGGATTCTTTTGAGGTTTTAAGCTCCAGGTGTTAGCCGTTTCCCGTGTGGCTTTGGCGTCCGCTTGCTTTCCTTCTGGGTTTATAATACTCCGCTAGTAATGGCGAGCTCGGCTAACTCTAACCCAGTGGTAAGGACCGGCCTTCCGTGCGGCCCGACCTCCGGCGCCGACTGAATCCTCTCTGCCTGTCCGCTGTGTGCCGATCGCGCTGCCGCTTCGTGGTGGAGGGTCTGCTGAATGTGCCGCGTTTTCAGCCCGGCGGGCCGCGTTCGTGTGGCGGGGTGTCAGCTGGCCGCAAGCGGCCATTTCTTCAACTTTTCCTTTTTTTCCCTCCCTCTTTCGAGACGGATTTTGACTCGTTTTCGGAGACGCCGTCTCTGTTCTGGCTTTATGCTGTGATCGGGAGGGGGGATGTCGAGTGTCGCTTATTCTTGTGGATGAGGCGCCTTCTTTGCCGGGTGGTTTTTTATACTAAATGTGATTTAATGCTAACGGGTCGTTGGTGGCTGGATAGGCTTGCGTGGTCCCGTACTCCCCATCCCTGCCCGTCTAGCGCTAGCTGGTAGTCCAAACTGCACATGCACAGCTTTTTTTTTTTTTCCCCCCCACCCCCCTCCCTTAGTAAATCGCTGTTTTTTTAATTGCAGAAGTGGGGCAAGCGCATTCAACATTAAATATCTCGGCGTCCGGTTTAACGAGGCGGTCTTATGTGTCCCCAGTCGGAAAGCACCATCTCACGCAGTACTGCCCAGCGCATTTGTGGACGTCGCCCACCATGGCAGATCTGATATATTTTTTTTTTAACAAAAAAAAGTGTATGTGTGTATATAACCAAGCTGCTCGTTTTGCAGTTTCGGGTTTCGCTGCTAAATTATTTTCCACCCCCGTCCCCCCTTTCATAAAATTATTCGATGTGCATTTGGTCACAAGCCCCTCTTTGTGTTCGACTCTTTGCCACCCTCCTTCCAAAAAAGAGAAAATAACAAAATGAAAATCCAGTAAACGCACACCACACCTTGCCGGACATAATAAATGGCGGCTGCGGGTTCGAAGCGTGGGCACGGCGGCGCCCGATCGCCGCGGCTTTCCTTCCCTTCGCCCGCCCGGCGGCTCTGACCCTCCGCCGCTCCTGCTCTTGGCTTATATAGAGCCATAGCGGCTCTCTAATATAGACCGCCCGGGATGGGAAGGTGCTATTCAACGCTACGTCACCGGCTCTCCATATAAACCGGCGGATTGTCCTTTAAATAGAGAGCCGTCGGGCTGAGGGAGGGAGGTCCGCTCCTAGCGGCGGACGTGAGCGCACATCCCGGCTGTTCTGCTTCTTAAATTGGCGAAATTAATATTATAACGTCGTGGCGAAAGGACGTCGATGTCCGTAAACGGGCCTCCAAGCGCGTTTTATTCGCGGATCCGCATCTAGCCGTCTGTCTTAGGGATGCTTCCCTCATGCCTGCGGATGGTCGGGGTGGCTTGGGGGGGTCGATGCTACGACCACCGCGATATCTTTAGGAACCGATGTATCTCAGCATTTAATTGCCGCGATTGCTGTGCGTGCTTTTGCTTATTTATAATCGCATTAGTATGGAAATTCAATACTGCCATGTAGATTAGAAAAAGCTGCCTGTTAAATAACATTGTTAGCACTCCCATTGTTTTAGATCAAATGAAACAGAAATCTAATTGGACATCCTTAAAGCTTTTCAGTCTTTGAGTGCCAGCTGCTACTGTGTTGATCTGCTTGGTATTTGACAAATGTGAGGTCAGACCCCTGCTCCCCCCCCTCCCCCGGTTGTGAAAATGCATGTAGTGACTTGTCCTGCTGTATGTTTTTGGTGAATTCAGAACGGTTTCACAAACACAGGAATTTCCCCGGTTTGCACATTGTGTTTCTAGTAAGCAGTACCATATCTTATTTTTGTTTCCTTAGAAGAACTTTTTTTTTCCCCTATTTTACACTAAATCAATTGCTGAGTAATAAAAGCCAGTGGAAGGGCAGCCTCTTAAGGTTTTTTTTTTTTTCCTTCCCTCCATGACCTCGTATTAGACATGCTATTTCTGTGGACAGACTTGTGTCTGTATATGTAGATAGAATTAATATTTATAACCTTGGATGCCAGTGGGTTACGGAAACCTTGTGGAAGGTTACATTTGGGCTGTGTGAGTGTAGGTCGGTATGACTATTTCCAGGGGGCTGGAGAACCTCGCTGCCGTTCCTCTGCAGGCTTTATTTGGACATGTTGAGTAAACTATTTTAGGAAATCTGCTATAACCTAAGTGTGTAGTGAATTGTCCCGTTTGTCGGTCAGTGATCATCTTTATTAGCCCATAATTGTCAAGTTAGAAGTACAATAGTAGCTGCCCAAATATTTTTTTTTGAGCACCTCTTATTAGTCGTGAAGCATTTTAGGCAAGTTGCCCATGATGTTCGGTCCAGTAAACGGGACACTTTGTGTCCTCTGCTGGCCCTCGGACTCTGAAGGGCTGCTTGTTCCCTCTGTTGTGTGAATGCCCATGTGATGATGATGATGATGATGATGATTCGACGGTCGCTTCCTTTACTTGTCTGCATCAGAAGAATGAGGGACAGTGGGGGGGGGGGAATGGAAAGAGCAGCATGGCACCATGGTGGCTTACAGTTGTCATGGTGCTGCTCTGGGGGTTTCCTTGGAAACCGAAGCTGCGTTTGTCATGCCTTAAGGTTCCTTTGTACTGCTTTAGGTTCACGTGGCTTGTTTTCCTCCCCCTCAGCCTAAACTCTATCGGAGTGTCATCGAGGATGTGATTAATGACGTGCGGGAGCTCTTCCTGGATGAGGGTGTCGATGAACAGATCCTACAGGATCTGAAAACGGTATAACTTGTTTTCACCTTTTATTTCTAAAGTGTTTTAGAATAGCTCAGAGTTCTAGTGGGTGAAGTTGGCTGGTAATATTCTCAAGTTATTGCAAGGTGATGTATACTGGAAATGGCTTTATCTGTGTCAGTTTGACGCCCTCTGGTCCTTTGCGACTTGTCTGATAACCCCTCCTTCATCAGGCCCGTTTTCTATCAAAGGATGAGTGATGGAGAGGTTAATTTTCGCGGTTTGGAGTATATTTGGCTGGCCTGCCGTGACTCTTGCTCAATCATACCCCATCCCCCCACCCCCTCCCCGGCAGCTGTGGGAGAGTAAGCTGATGCAGTCGAAGGCGGTGGAGGGTTTCCACTCGGAGGAGCAGACCCTACATGCGCAGCCGCATCAGCATGCCCCGCAGGCCCAGGTACAGGCACAGACCCAGCAGGTCATCCTGCCTCCCACCCAGCAAGGTAAGCCCTGCCCCGACCAAGGCCCTTAGCCCAAATTTCTCCAGGGATGCTAGAAACTGGCTGACCCTTCACTCTGCCCCCAAAACTTTCTCTCACCTGTTTCCGTCTTGGAAAGCATCATGAGAACTACCCAGTTTCCCCATGGGGGTAAAGTATTTCTACTCTGTTCTGATGCATGTTAGTGGGGTGTCCCTGGCACGTGATCCAAAATCAGGATGGTGTGGGACACCCGCTCAGCTGACAGAAGATGGCCGCCGGTTTTCCGAGAATAACATGAAGATGTTCCAATGGTCTGGACCAAGTTCTGACCTCAGCTTAGGGAAATGTCTGGGTTGAGAGGCCAAGATCACATTGTGATGCTAATTCCTCGTTTCCACCAATGCGGTGCTGCGTTTTTTTCCCAATCCGGAACTGGTTCTGCGTGTTTCCACCGCAAAAAAAAAAAACACTGGCCTTAGGCCAGAATAAAAAGGCTCCAGCATAGCATCACAGACAAGCTGGTCTCAAAACTTGGAACTGTTACTTTAGTAAAAGTGGGTCAAGCTGTTGTGTCCAAACTTTCTGCATACCTGGGAAATTGAAACCGATAGTTTTATTTATTATTTTTCTCACCGGTGCTGACAGTGAAACAACTTGCCAGCTTATTTGTGAAATAATGTTACATTGTTCTTATACTGTGGGAAAACAAAAGATCGATCTATTGACCAGATCTGATGATGGTTTATAAACATGTCACTGATCGAATATATAAAATGTGGCGCTCGAATGGTGAAGAGGTCATAAAGACGGCAAAGTTCGCTTTTTAGCGGACTCTTATTGTGTGATCCTTAAAAGGACAGCGGTAAAACTCTGAGAGAATAAACTGAGGGGGGAGTCTTTATGGAGACAAAAGCAGGTACAGGCAAGAGAGGCAGGGGACAAAGAGTCATACTCAAACAAACAGACTTAAAGGCTCTTTTTTTTTTCTTTTTTGGTTCGGCAGCTTATAAAAAGTTAATCAGAAACTAGGTGGTAAAACCAATTTAGAAAAACTGAAATAAATCCAAACTTGAACGTATATGAATCTTTAATCTGTCTTCTGCCTACTTACCAGTTCCCTTTTTTTTTTTTTGAAACTGGTGGAAGTGTTGGCAGGTTCTCAAAGACGCCGAACCAGAACCAGTCCAGCACTGGATCTGTGTTAGTTTAAACGAAACATAGTTGTGGTGTAGGGTTCACCCTGGAATCACTGCTTTTAAGATGTGGTCTTGAATAGTGAGGCTTACCCTTGCCACCTGTGGGTTCCGGTGGTATGTCATTTCCCGTGTGTAGCGTGACGGAGCTGTGTGTGTGTGTGTGTGTGTGTGTGTGTGTGTCTCCTCGGCCTACAGCCCCACAGCAGCAGGTCATCATGCAAGACTCCTCCAAGCTTGTCCAGCACATGACAGTCACGGGAATGGTGAGTCACCGGGCCGGCGCGGGAGGAAAGTCTGTCTGAGATGCATGCTGTGTGGCTACTGCCTGCACATCTGCGGCACAGCTGTGTGATGCTGTCCCCGAGTGTCGGGTGGGGATGAGCTTCAGACCGGGTTAGACAGTGGCTGACGCCTCATCTCTCAGTATGCTTTTGCTAAGGCGCCGGCTGCTTGTCCCCGCAGAGTGCGGCAGCGACTGCAGCCACGCTTGCCCTGCCCACGGGAGTCGGACCTTACCAGCAGCTGATAACCAATCAAGGTAAATACCCCCCTGGCATCTCTGTGCTCATGGGGTGGGTCCAGATATCAAAGGACTAGCAGAGGGTTCGCTTTGGGTGTTTAATTCTTGTATCTCACACTAGTTATTACAGTGTTTAAGTCTGTGAGTGGTAATGACCCTCTTATGATGATTTGTGTAAGTTTAAGCTAGATTGGTTAGCGCTGTGGTTTGGTTCCCAGGTCAGATCCTGCAGGTAGTGAGGGGCCCCAACGGTGCCCAGTACATCCTTCAGCCGCAGCAGCAGGTGGTGCTGCAGCAGATGCAGCCTGGAGGAGTGCAGGCTCCAGTCATACAGCAGGTAAGCGTTGTTCCAGGGAGGGTCGAGCCGGGGGTGTGGCTTGCTCACTTGGTGGGCGACGTGCCTGTGACCCACGGCGTGCCCTTTATCAGGTGCTGACCCCCCTGCAAGGCGGGATCCCCCAGCAGACCGGTGTCATCATCCAGCCTCAACAGATTGTCCTGGCTGGCAATAAGGTCCAGCAGAACACCCAGGTGAGCCTTCAGGATGTCCTAACTTACCATTGGCCCTCCCTCAGTCATGTGACCCGAGAGCCGGTTTGGTTACTGTGAATACAGCGTACAAGGTCACCCTGGTCTTTTTGGGGTGGTCCTTAAAGGTTTCGTTAGTGTGGAGCTTAGCTATTGGATGATCGTCCAGGTGGCTCTGACTCGGCTTTGAACTTTTGAGATGTATCATCTACGTGCCTATATTAAGGCTTAATCGGGAGAACGTCTTCAGGAAAATTGGCATGTGCTGTTCACTGATGAACAGTCGGTCCAAACTAAGGGCTGATGCTGGCGATGCCTGAGGCCTCCATTTCAGCTGGTTGTGGTAAATGCCTTTTTAAATGGCCCTCATGAAGTCGTGCGTGTGACAGCAGCTCGGGTGACTTGCAGTCCCCATAATCCCAGTTAATGCTTATTAACTATCCCCTTGTGGGCCTCTGATCTGATTTGTTTTAACAGTGTAACATGTTTATTAAGCTCACTTGCTTAGTACGGTCCGTAACGCCCTGGCTAGCAGAGTGCCTGACTGGGCAGCCCCATTCCCTTCTAAACTTCAGCCCTGGAGTGTCCAAATCCAGTCCCCCCCCCATGCTTTACAGGTTTTGTTTTGTAATTCAGAGACGTGCCCCATTAATCTAAATGGTTGTGGTGTGACAGTAGAGTTTGCCTATAGTTCAGTATGTATCGCAGTGTTGGGACCATGATTTCCAAATAACCGTCTGTTCAGCTTAGTCGCCACATATCTTGCACACATTAAGTACCGTATTTTCCGGCGTATAAGACGACTTTTCACACCATAAATTTCTGCTCCTAAGTGGGGGGGTCGTCTTAT
>JAODKE010000041.1:13115944-13135027 GCA_026779605.1 Mormyrus hasselquistii
GTCCCCCCCCCGCCCCCCCAACCAACCAATACTCAACACCGCTTCTTATCCGACAGGTTTTACCTTCGGATTGTCATTCTCTTCCTCCGTAGTGTACTACAGTAACCTTTTAACAATCATGTTTGCATTCGTTATTTATTCCTGACAGGTTGGGGCCGTTTACTGGGGAAGGTGAGACCATGCCAAACTGTGCTCTTATTACAATACAAGTGTTCCTTTTTCGAAGGGGTATCTTTTGTTGGTTTGATTTGTATTTGTTCAACCTTTTAATCAAATCTTCTGTGTTGTACTTGAATTCTAATCATGAATTTTATCTTGTAAGGACTTTCATCCTGAAACCTTTTTTTTTCCTTTAATTTTGTTTTAACAGTGAAGTTTTGTGTATTTTTAGAAAAATAAAAGGGAATTTGATTTTTTTTTTTTTTTTTTTTTTTTTTTTTTTTTAACTTCACACACCGCTTGTTAGGTCTGTGCTGTCACTGCTTTGAGAAATATATTCTGCCTGATGAGCTGATATGCACAATATTTTATAGAACACAACGAGGGGGTGGGATCGGATTTAAATTTGGACCACTGAATTGCGAGGGCCAATGTGTTCCCTGGCAGTTGGCAGAGTTTTTAAAGATGGGGGTTTCTCCAGTTTCTCATTTTTACCTGTCGTTATTTCAACAGCAGAGGCGTTTTATTGTAGCTTGTTGTGTTTGTATGTCCAAGCGTACCTTCTCATAGTTTGTGCCTTGCAGTTTATTTCTGCGTTCAGGTATTCAAAGGAAGTTTAATTGGGAGCCCTGGGGGATGTTTTGAAAGGAAGTCATTTGAACGTTCTGTGTCGGCTTAACCTTACCACAATAAACCTGTTTTCTACTGTGTGTTTTCCACAGATTCTTTTGCTGCAAAAATCAAGGTTCACGTTTTGCACATAACCTTCTGTTCTGTGGTGTAGAATAATGAACTTTTATTCTGAATTTGGTATATCGAAACGGGGGTCGTGCTTCGCTCTTTCAAAGGGTCACAAACATGAGCTGGACATCTAGAGGTGCTCCATTTGAAGTGTCTAATTTGCCTTCAGAAATGTCCCAAACCCGGGCAAAAAAATTGTCTTACAACCACTTGACTCAAGTATGCTTGATCATCAGCAAGGTAAAGACTAAGATCTTGGAAGGTAACACTCCCACAGTTGACCCGATCAAGCTGGAAGGTGAGGCTCTGGGAGAGGTGGAAGCCTTCATCTACCTGGGCAGTGTCTTTCACAAGCAGAGGTGGCAATTTCAGGTCCAGATAGTACAAATCCAGACCATGATTTGGTTTCAACCAACCAGTTGAGTACTTTGTGACTGACTCTTTATGCTCAACCGGTTGGTTGAAACAGAATCATAGTCTGGATTTGTACTATCTGGACCTGAAATCTCCATCTCGGCTCACAAGTTATGTGGAACCGACACTGATGTCAAAGCATGAATAGGCAAAGGAAGGGCAGCATTCCTGCAGCTGTAGAACATCTGGAACTCTAAGGAACCGACTGCAAATAAAGGTCAGGCAATTCAACGTCCAGTTGGTTCTCCTTTATGGTGCTGAGACCTGGAGAACAACAGTGGCAATAATGAAGAAAATGCAGACCTTCCTCAACACCTGTCTGCAAAAGTAGATCTGGAACTATGGCAGAAGAGTAGCTCCTGAGACCTCGGTGGAGATGGATCAGCCACTCACTCCATAAGCCAGCCTCAAACATCACAAAGCAAATGCTCACCTGGAATCACCCAGAAATATGGCGCCGAGGCCTTTGGAATGACCCTAGAAGCTTGGGATACAATGAATCAGCTGGATTGGAAAGCCCAGGGCTGAGATCCTTTGGTGGCGTCCTATGCCCCAGGAGGGGTGATAAGTGATGCAAAGCAATGGTGACCCTCTACAGGATCTTAGATGGGACTAGCAGATGAACATCTAGGTAGATGTTTCTCTATGAAGCTTCGCTGGTTCATGTAGACTTGATTGTCTTTCTGCGTTTTTTGTATTGGCAATAAGGTTTAATTTAAGGCTTGACCCATGTGTGTTAATCAGGTCTTGAGGACCCCCAGAATTCAGGTGTTCCAATCACTTCCATAGCTGCAGGTATATAAAATCAAGCACCTAGGCATGCAGACTGCTTCTACAAACATTTGTGAAAGAATGGGTCACTCAGGTGCTCAGTGAATTCAAGCATGGTATCGTAATAGGATGCCACCTGTGCAATAAGTTCGTTTGTGATATTTCCTCGCTACTAAATATTCCATGGGTAACTGTTATAGTACCACTAACAAAGTGGAAGCAATTAGACACAACGGCAACTCAGCCATGAAGTGATAGGCCATGTAGGAACCGTCCACTGGCCCAATGGCGGAATCCAGTTGAACAGCCGAAGGCTTGGAATGCATGTAGGTCCTTCCGAGGGCATCTGTAATGTTACTTACCCTTTTAGGTACAACCGAATTGTATCTGGCTCCAGTTTAATAAAAGATCTTTTATGGCATTTTGAGTCATGACATTTCTGTTATTCAGATTACTCCATTCGGACTCGGCAACCTATACCTCCTCAGAGGCTCAGCCGACACTTGCCCTCCCTGAGCTTGTGCGTGCCTCCGGAGTTAAGCCGGTGTTTGCCGTAACGTGTGCGTGCCTCAGAGGCTGAGCCGGAATTCACCATAACTCAACTTGGGCAGTCGTATAGGATTTCGAAGAAACGGGGTCAAGTCAAAGGCTGTTAGAAATAAACCCAGTCTACGGGAAACATGCAGAGGTTAGCAAAGTCAGACAGCCAAGAAGTAATCAAAACACAGTGTATTCACAATACAAGGCAGATCAATTTAGGAAAATATAGCATTAATGTAAGTTTAACATGCGCCCCAATTCCTAAACTATTTCGTCCAATCAAAAGCAATACAATTATTACATGCCTCAGCTGAGTGGACACAGAGTAATGCAGAAAATGTCTGATTCTGTAATTTGGCTGCATGGTTCTGGCTGCCCAGTGGGGTGAGGTGTCCCTTTTGATATAGTGATCAGGTGATTTGGGTCCAGTCTTGTCGGAGCCGGTGGACCTTTGCCTTAGGAAACTGGGCGGAGCATTACTGGCTTGCCAGAGCTCAGACAGACAGGGCCTATTATTAGATAGTCAACCAACTTCATGTGGTCTTCGGATTAGCTCAAGAACAGTGTGTAGAGAACTTCATGGAATGGGATTCCATGGCCGAGCAGCTGCATCCAAGCCTTACATCAACAAGTGCAATGCAGGCGTCAGATGCAGTGGTGTAAAGCACACTGCCACTGGACTCCAGAGCAGTGGAGATAGTGGAGATGTGTTCTATGGAGTGACAAATCACGTTTCTCTGTCTGGCAATCCGATGGATGAGTCTGGGTTTGGCATTTGCCAGGAGAACATTACTTGCCTGACTGCATTGTGCCAAGTGTAAAGTTTGGTGGAGGGGGGATTATGGTGTGGGGTTGTTTTTCAGGGGTTGGGCTTGGGCCCCTTAGTTCCAGTGAATTCTGGAGAATTTCATGCTCCTAACTCTGTGGGATCAGTTTGGGGATGGCCCCTTCCTGTTCTAACATGACTACACACCAGTGCACAAAGCAAGGTCCATAAGGACATGGATGAGCAAGTCTGGTGTGGAGGAACTTGACTGGCCTGCCCTGAGCCCTGATCTCAACCCGACAGAACACCTTTTGCATGAATTAGAGTGGAGACTGTAAGCCAGGCCTTCTCATCCAACATCAGTGCATGGCCTCATAAATGCTCTCCTGGAAGAATGGTCAAAAATTCCCATAAACACACTCCTAAACTTCATGGACAGTCCTTCCCAGAAGAGTTGAAGCTGTTATAGCTGCAAAGGGTGAGCCAACTTCATATCAAAACTTATGTGTTAAGAATGTGATGTCATTAAACTTCATCTGTGTGTAAAGGCAGGTGTCCCAATACTTTTGGCAATTTAGTGTATATACTATTGTGATTTTTTTTACACACAAATAGTTTTCATTTTACCTATCTGGCTCATGATAGTTATGCACCTTATGCACCTTAAGCATGGGTCCATGCTTGTTTCATAGTCAGAATAGGCTTTATTCACCAAATATTCAATGCATATGCTGTGCTGACAAGACCACACTAAATAAAAATGGATTCACAGATTTTAATAGCCTGAACAAAACGGTGCTACCTGTCTTCAATACCTGCGACAAGAAGAGTTACTTAGAACAATATTAGATGAATCTTTTCTGCTCCTGGGGGGAATTGTTGGTCAGACTACATCTGGCACTTCAGTTGAGTTTGTTTTGTTAGCAAGTAATTCGCAAGTATTGTTTTTAAATAACTACAATATTTACCGGTAGAACTTGATAACTGCTGGATTCCCATAGACCTCCCATTTCTGCTGGATTCCCATAGACCTCCCATTTTTAGCAGGAGGTCCCGTTTTGTGGCCAAGTACCCCCAGCAGCTGTTGATGATTTTGGTCCATTTTGGAGCACAGTTGGTATGTTGTTAAAGCAGGCGTAATGTGTTGATGGTAACAGTGAATTACGTCAGTCAATATCCCTCCCACGGGGCTTTTCCTTTCCGTCCAAACTTATAGTTACATTGTTGCTATTTTCAGTAATGAATGATGTTGCTTTACATTGTTGTCACCGGAATCACAATGAGCTATTAAGCTGCAAGAGTAGTGTGAGGTGTCATCTGTTTGACGTATCTTGTTCCATTGTTCCATTTACATTTGCTAAGGTTCATTACTTTTGAATTCTGTTTACCTCAACTTTAAAACGCAGTTAAAGTTCTATTAATCATTTACCATACTTCTTAAGTTCTTAGGTTCTTAAAAACACGTCCTAATTTAATGGTTACCCAATTCACACAAGTATTTTCTTTACGTTCCCCAAAAGCCTTAAAGCATGCAAAGCTCTGGAAATGCATGCAGTGCCAATAGATTTTTTATCAAGAGCCTAATAGGACCGCAAACATCCGAAGCAGGCCTAAGATGTATAATTGTTCCCAAGCAATAGAAGTTTATTCACTTTTGAGAAAAAGATTAATGGTCAATGGATGATGCCTTCTTGGTGTTCCTGTTAGTACAGTTCTGCTGACTCAAAATGTCTTAATATATTGATGAATGTTTGGTTCTTAAACTGGAGATAACTGTTGGTTTTCCTTTATCATTGGATCACAGTTAAATGGATCTCTAGGTCAATTTTAAATGCTTTCACCATTTTGGTTTGATCTTCCATGTCCTGGCATTTCTTTTTGTGTTAGTTCCATAATTAAAATGTGTCAAGGAAAACGTTTTATCTTAAAATTTACGTTTTTATGTAATGGTTTTTTGAAGGCTTTTCCTCCCTATTATTGCGTCCCCAATATCACTTTTGCTGTAATGTCGCTTTAAAATACAGCTGCCAGCCCCTTCATCATCCCTCAGGAAATGACATCATGTCTAGTGGTGTGAGCAAGGATATCAGTAAATATAATATCGATGAGTTTTATGGATTTTGTGGTGTTTTATGCCTTTAATCAGTTTGTCTCACTCTACCACATTCCACCTCCTTAGCTAAAATTATATTTATCGATTAATAATACGATATAAAAATAAAATTTTAATTTTTGGTTGCTCTTGAACCCTCAGTGAAATATTAGAAATATTCCTAGTAGCTGTGAACTGTAATAAAACAAATGGCATGTTAATTCATGAGTTATTGATATTTACACGTTTATATATTACATCTTACAATTTGTTAGGCCTACTGTGTTCTTGTAGTTAGCATTCGTTGGGTCATACATTATATCACATTGCACTACTTTTCATTAAATGGTTTTATCTGTATATATGAGTTATCTTAATGGTTGTGGTTTTAATTGTGGTCCCATCTGTGCTATGATCTTGTATTTTGCACTTGTGTCATATGTCCCTAGTCCTCATGGTGTATTTGATCTGAATAGCTCTTCTTTTGGGTTTTTACAGTGTTCTTTGTTGTACATCAACTGCTCAAATATTCTGGCACCTCAGCCTTGTAACAATTGTAGGTCCTTGACAGCAATATTCCTGCAACGCATGACAACCCTCACCGGTGCGATGTTTTGGGCAAAAAGCATCTGCTGGAAAAATACAACAGAAATGCTGTGTACATGACATAAGGGATGCTGCTGAGGTCTGCTGAAATGCACAAGTGTTACAGAGTGAGGTGTGATTGAGATTCTGGGAAATGACAAAAAATCCCTTCAGAATAAGACATGGCAGAGAGACAAACAGGGAACAGAAGTTAATGGCAGGTTTCGGTGCGACCGAGGTGGAGGGACGTGAAAAGGGCAGCAAATGCTGGATCGAGCAGCGAGACACCTTCCAGGATTTGCAGAGCCGTTACTGCTGCACCGCAGGTTGTCATCTCAGCTGAGCACACTGGCCGACAGTGTGGAGTATGTCTGATCATGAGGCACACCCTGGGAAAACCAGTCGTACGAGAGCACTTTGGAAGCTGAACCTATAAATGAGGTAGAAAGAGGAGGCTGTGTGGCGTGGTGAAATACGTCAATCGGATTAGGAAATGGGATAGGGGAGAGAGGAGGAATCATATGGGGACGGGCGAAATGGCCTTACTGTGTTCCAAAGGCTGCCCCCCAAACTCCAGGTCACTGCTTAACACGGTTTCTTTTTGGCTATTAGTCAATTAAGGTTATTAAGGAGAATGTTTTTTCACCTGGATAAATGTTATTACATCTGTTATTTTACTGTCACTCATCTTCCCACTTCTCAAAAGGTAAAAATTAGTTCACAAAATGTTACAGCGCATGTCCATTATGTATTTCCATTCAAAACAGTTTGCTCAGTGACTCAGCGTATTTCGTTCAATGCAGTTAAAAACAGCAAATGTTTGTACTAACATGGAGATTTAGAAAAAAAGAAGTGGTGAATAAAACACCTTCTCATTTGTCTTATACGTAATGAATTAAATGAACATAGTAGAATAAGGGACAAAAACAGTTTTATAAACGCATACCGCGATCTTTTCATGCATTGAGATCTTTGAATGCTGTGTTAATGTACTTAACAGAGCAAAAACATTTTTCTGCCCATTTATGAAAAAGTGTCTTGGTAATTATAAGATTTTAAGTGATTGGGCTTGAGCAGAGTATATTTCTGGCAGACTAGTATAATTCTAGTATAAAACAGAATAATAAAAAAATTGCGTTCACTTTCTAACCATTACAAAGAGCCACATAGCAGGAATATCCCCAAACCATTGTCAGTTTCATACCAAATGACTTGGACACTGGTGACTGTACTAGTATGCAGTAAAATAATGCTTTATCAGCACTTTCTCCAGGTTTTCACACGTCACTGAAGTGTGTCTTCACACTTTGTCACTGGTGGCTCGATAAAAACTCTTAGACTCAACTTCAAGCTTGCTAATTGATCAATTATCGGAACATACATTGTAGTGGCTCATTCTGGCAGCCAGAAGGGCGGTTTACGTGAATAATAACCATGTTTTGGACAATGTCTCAATAGAACCACATTACAGGCCCTGTGGTCAGATTGATTTAATCTCATTGAAACATCTAAAAAGTCACAGAAATCTGTTTGTAAGCTCTGTCATGAACACACCCCTGTACTCCAGAGTAGAATTCCGGCTTTCAATTATACTTGTTTTTTATTGAGGTGATTGCACTGTATACAAACCTAATAATAAAACCAACACAGACGCTTCACTGGCGATAGGTCCAAAGGAAGGCAGTGTCACTGCAGCCAGCCGGACACACTCCAGTGGAGTGAAGTGGTTACCACACCTCAAAGAATTAGCGCACAAACCTCCTGGCACTTGTGTTGCCGTAGTGTCTGTCTGGGTTACAGAAAGATGTAGGATTGGGGCAGCAGGAATATGTCTGGCGACTGCTCGGGGCTTCCTACCCCAGTGGTGCCAAGCAGGTGTCAGGGGCTTGACGCCCAGGCCGTCGCTGCAGTCGGAGCCACAATTCACTAGCACCCTTCCTCCTTGTCTCCTGTGTCCCCTGACTTGGAGGTCCGCCCTTGCGGGACACGGCCTGGCCTCGAAATCGCCGGGCCCGATGGCGGCAGAGGCCCACCTTGCTGAGTAGAATGAAGACGTCACCGCGGAAGGCCTTGGTGAAGATGGCGTACAGGAAGGGGTTAGCGCACGAGTTGAGAGGGTAGAAGAGCACCAGCAGAAACTTGGAGTTGGAGACGGTGATAAGCGGCCGGTCCAACACGGCCGACATGGCGTAGAAGGAGATGGGTGCCATGCACAGGAAGTCGGTGAAGATGAGGATGGCCATGCGTTTGGCGATGTTGGTGTCCTTGCTGCCAGGCCGGCACTCCGGACGCCGTACAGCCGAGTAGATCCTGGCGTAGCAGATGCAGACGACGGCGAAGGCTGCGATGTTGAGGACTAGGACGGAGACCACGTAGGCCCGCGCCCCCCCTGAGTGGACGTCCATGGGCAGGCAGATGCTGACTTTGCTGTAGCTGCTGATGCCCAGCAAGGGGAACAGTGCCAGCAACAGGCAGAAGAGCCAGCCGGCCAGCATGGCGGCGACAGCGTGCGAGAGGCGCGGCTTGCAGTCCAACCGCATGGCGAAGACGATGGTGTGGCAGCGCTCCAGCGTGATGGCTGTCAGAGTGTACACCGACAGCTCGCTGGCGAATACAGTGAAGAAGCCGGCCAGACCGCAGCCGGGGCCCGTCTGCCAGTCGATGGCGTGGTTGTAGTACTCGGCGCGCGTGTGGAGGTCCACAGAGGCAATGAGCAGCAGGTAGATGCCCATGAGGAGGTCGGCAAGCGCCAGGTTGCACATGAGGAAGCGAGGCACAGACAGCTTGTAGTGGCTGGTCAGCAGCACCAGAAGCACCAGAAGGTTCCCCAGGATGGCCAGCAGGCTCACGAACCACACGGTGACCCGCAGGAAGCCCGAGCCCATGATGTCCTCGCAGGGGTTGAAATCGTCTGGAATGGGGGTGCAGGCGATCTCCCCGCCCTCCTCGCAGACAATGTAGTCATAACGGCTGTCAAAGTCCTGCCCGCTGTCCTCCTGCGGGTTCTTCAGCGTCTCGCCAAAGCCCACATCGCTGTCAGCCTGCACGCCATAGTAGGTATGGTGGTGGAGGTTTCCTCCAAGCTCATAATGCCCGTGGTTCCCCCAGAAGGGGGCGTCCTCGCTGAGTGCGTTCACCTGACTGTCGCCGTTCTGCCCCGGGGCCTGCAACGTACTCACCGACCGCTTGCGGTGCTGGTCGTAGAAAGCGGTCAAGTTGCAAATGATGTACTCCAGGAACCTGTAGGGTGAACCGGATTGAAAAGGGGTCATTCTTCCTGCCAATATGTGCTGACAAAAATGTGTTATGTTATACAGCAGATTGGGAAGTTTAAAGAGAGTACATAATGTTACAGCATCCAGTGGGACATCAGTAACTCTGGGATGAGAATGGAAATGATACCAAATGTATTCCTGGTCAGCTGAAGGGTCAAAATTGTTATTTTTGTTCAACAGTGGCTAACAGCTGGATTGGAGAGTGTGATGAAGTACAAATGGGGGGGTGGAGGGGGCCAAGGCGGCATGGGGCCCTGGGCCCCAACACAAACCCCTTGCGCTTCTTGAGGCCCTTGAGTCCGCAGCAGTGGCTGGGGTAGGTCAACTCAGCGTTGGTCAGGTGCTGGAAGATCCTGATGGGAGGCAGCTTCTTCAGGGACCAGGCGTCCCGGGCCATCAGCTCCCGCACGGACTCGAGGCCCTTTGCCGGCAGGGAGGCCACACGCGTCTGGGAGACGTCACTGTCCAAACAAGAGTGATACCAAATACTCATGTAAATCAGCGATAAATACGCCTCACTTTCAGCTGTCTGCTCACTACCAGACGTGGCAGGTACTTTTGGGCTACATCAATGTTTCCCAGCCTGGTCCTCAGTTACCCACGGATGTTTCTGCTCTTCTGGGAGCTGGGAGGGAGCAAAGAATGGACCCTCTGTGGGTTCTCGAGTACCGGGTTGGGAAACATTTTTATGTATTTTCTGGTAGATACTTTTGTCTAAAGCAGGAAACATGTGAGGAAGCTAACAACAAGCACACAACTTTCAAAGAAGCAGATTAGATACAAGTGCTAATTAGCCAGAGGATCATTTCCAAAAATGCTTCTTTAATCTTTAGTAGTCAAATTGTTTTTTTTTGCCCAACTACAATGACAGGCTCAGGTCAAACACAGTTTAATTTATTTAACCTGTCACATATCTATTTTTCAAAGGCTTATCCGTTCCAGGGTGACATGGAGCCAGCAAATACAGGCCACAAGACAAGAGACACCCTGGACTGGAGGCCAGCCAATCACAGGGGACGCACGCATAACGTGATCGCACACTTGGAGGTGCACAGGAAGTGAGGCATGAAACCTCCAGCATTGTCCACTAAGCGCTTTTTTGTGAATCTGGCCCTGCAGACGAGTCCGGAACGCTCCTCCGATGAAGGCACTTCTCCGATTCGCTCCCCTCTGGGAAAATTGCACAATTGGCGGCAGAAAAACATCTTGCACACTTCTGATTTTGTAATTAGGAGATTTTTAGCCGATGACCTCAGCGCAGTGACTTCACTCGCCCGTGTTTGACCGTGAAGGGGTAAGAGAGCATTCAATAATGAAGCTATTACAGGCCTATGATTTAACCAGACGCACGTTCCAGGGCTGATAGACAGGGCTAAGGTTTCAGCCTTTAAGAGTGAGAGAAGGATATTTCCACATTTCCAAACAAAGAGGGAAAAAAAGGATTCATAATTGACAATAGGTGGTTTTCGGGTCAGTGCAGACAGGGCGAAATACAACGAGCTGCTCGATAAGGACGCGTCCAACTTGCTGTTAGAGGAACCGGGGGTCCGAGACGTTCGTGCTTATGTGCTGTTTCTTCGCTCGCTTTCCAAAATACTACAAGCTTCAAGGTTTGTTTTTATTATTGTTACGTGTCGTCCGGGCAATGTTGACTCCCGACGACCGCTCCTCCAGAAAGTATTATGATAAGCATCCTTTTTGAGATGATATTTGAATAATATCGCTTTCAAGAGAGAATGAAAAACAGGAAGATCTGGAAGGTTCCAAATATGCTCACCAGGAGGAAAAAAAAATGACATACTCAAAATTAATAACATAAGCTGTTATTGCATACATTACACACGTGCATTGCGTGTCATAGATGCATGAAAGTGATATAGGAAACAGGCATGCACATTCTGGGGGCTCAGTTCAGTCTCAGATGTATATTTTAGTGATAAATAGTGGGAGGGGGCACTGTCCTAGCAGCACCGGCCCCCGAAATGCAGCACTCACAGAAGCAGTGGGCCATTGAGGACACCAGCAAATGCCCCCTCATCTATCCGACTCAAGTCCTTGTTCCTGTGAAGATACCTGTCAAAGAGGGAGGGGGGGGGTGAGTATTCCTCAAGGATTTTGACTCCTTTAAGTAAATCACTTCCTAATTTTAGCTGTCAGTGTTGATACCAGGTCTTTTTGGTGTAGTCCAGAACCTTCCCTCCGAGAATGGTGCTCAGGGTCCTGTTTCTTTAAAACACACACTATAAACGTGCTTAATCTAATTATGCTAATGGACGTGGTGTTTGTCTTGGTTTTCTTGCTTGGGGATCAGTGCTTAGGCCGAGCGCGCTCCGTGCCAAGACAAACTCCAGTGTGGTAAAGCTTACAACACTGGCCACCAGCCATATTTTAAGTGACCGTTATGTCACCTAAATATCACCGCTACGGCTGCGGGGTCAGTTGACAGGCGTGGCAACGTTTCATATCCTCACAGGACAGAAGGGAAAATGAAGGACTGGAACGGAGACGGTGTAGGGAACGTCTGAGTTCCCAGAGCTCGCGTTTCCCAAGAGAACTCCAGAATGAGATCCGGCTACGGGCCTCTATTGGACTATTGTATATCAAATTCAATGAAGATATACATGCTGTATATTATTTTTCTTAGACCTATATTACACACATTACTGTGCTGAAAGTGTATCAACTGTGCAGGACAGGAACTTGTTAAAAATATATATTTGGTTAAATATACTTTACTTTATGCTAGAAACAGGTATTAAATGCTGAAAATATAAAGAGTAGCTTTGGACTGATGGCGTGATATTCCTGGACAATTAGACAACGGACAAATTTAACTTATCCAGGAGAGAGTCAAAAGTTTGAGAAACACTTTTATTAATGATCCTAAATGTTCTTATTTTTCCATTATGCAGGTGACCAAATATATATCATGCTGATTAAATACTAATAAACTAATAAAATTAGTCAGTGGTCATAATTTAATTACAGGAAAATAAATGCAGTGCCATTGTTTATTTCTGCTTGGTGGTCATTTTATGAAGCCTCACGTCAGTCTAAACAACCCTAATACCACAGTAAAAGAGTAATAAATAAATGTGTTATTAATTACATGGCATCACCCTCACAAATCAGTTGCTCTCCGAATTTTGTGGTCTTTGCATGTTTTGTGCGTACGCATGAATATGGATTAGGTTTATATTACATTGTGGGGACCAAATGTAATATAAACCCATGAAGATCTAATGCTAAAAATGCCAAAAAACCTTTGTTTGGTTACTTTTTTGTTCGGTTAGGGCTGGGTAGAGGTTAAGGTCTTCATGTTGGGATTAGAGTTTTCCCCATAGAAATGAATGGAGAGTCCCCACAAAGATATAATTACAAACTTGTGTGTGTGTGTCTGTGCATATAAGCTTCCTATCATAGTGGTTGCTATGGATACAGTATAGCCTCACACAGCATCCAGCTTGGTCCCGTTGAAGGCGTGTCTCTGGACCTCGGTGAAGCCATTGTTGTAGAGCATCCTGCAGACATAAACAGACAGTAAGTTTCCATGGAGTATGGGCAGCTCGGCTGGGTCTGCACCCCATCTGCATCCGCATTGCGCACTTGGCTCTATGGCTAGACCGCAGGCTTAACTGAGCTCTCTGCGTTTCAAAACAAGGAAACTCATGTGGGCCGGGCACTGGCAGGAGCGCGCCTCTGCAGAGAGCCACGCTATCAGCGGTATCAGTGCCGTCAGGCCCGCCGACTGGTAATTCACAACTGCTGTGGATATCAGGAATGTCTCCGAGAAACATTTCAAAGGTGTCATATTATCCAGATGGACCAACCTGTTAGCCACGCACACGGGCACACCAAAACTTCCACCACGCTATGCCCTGTCTAACAGTCTATCAGGTACGGGTTAAGTCATAAATAAATTGCGAAGACTAAATAAATCAGAGGGAGGGTGGGTGGTGTGCCCTGGAGTGACACTCCTGACAGGCAGGGGGCAGCAACGTGCCCCTTATTTCATCATGCTGCTGTTCTGAAGATGCTCGCACGCACACTTACACCGTCAGCACCTCGCCGGTGATTCCCTGGAACACATTGGCTGGGATCTTTGTCATGTAGGGATTATCAGCAATTTCACTGTCAAAAACAAAAATGAGGGATTTGGTGGATACCCTGTTTTGGGATCAGGAAGACAGGTGATCCCCGAAAGCTCAAGCCTGCGCTATCACTCAGAACTCAGGTCAGATCACATATGTCTGGGGGGCCGGCTGATATGGCCCTCGTCTGATCGCAGGGCCGCCCCTTCGGATCAGCATGGGCAACCCCGTAGTCGTGCCTCCGGGTGAGCAGGGCGGAGGGCGGCAGGAATGGATCAGGCTTACGGCTGGCGGCTCGCTTACAGTATGAAGTTCCTGTCGTTCGCATGGATCTTGCTCAGATCGGGGATGGTGGTGAGACCCGTGTTGAAAATCCCCCTGTGGTGAAATAAAGACGCCGACCTTGAGAGCTCAGAAAGTAGATGGGCAACTTTGGAGTGGGTCACTAGTGCCGACGGTGTGCCGTCTTTGGAGAAGTGTGTTTACAGAGCGCATGCGTGTAAGACAGGTACATGTGTATCTGCTTTATATCCATACATTGAACTGTCACCACCAAACCACCACAACACCCAAGAGGAGAGTTTTCCCTCCTGCAAGAGGGAAACTGCTTGGTGACACTCGTCAGCAGGCTCTCACAATCACTTTATTAATGTCTTATTTAAGCTGGAGTAATGTAGAGACTGATAGTACTCACAATAGACAAAGTACTCACAAGTACTCCAAACTGGGCAGGCTCTTAAATGCTTCTGGGTCAACGTATGTCAGACTCCTAGCATTCCGGATCTCTCTGACAAATAGACACGTAATGCTGTCATGTGACTGAAACGGTGCAACATTTTAAAGCAGCAGGTAACGTTTGCGTACGATGTGAAACTATCGGACTGGAATTTTTTTTTTTGTTTGTTTTTGTTGTCATTTTTAATCAGCATTATTTTGATAGCTTATTTTCAGCTGAGGTCAGACATTCAACATTAGAGGTATGCATTAACCAATAGCAATGTTTAGGTTGATCAAGGAGATGGACGAGTTGGTAACCGCTGGCCTAACACAGATTCCTCTGGGCCGGTTAGGGTTAGGGGGTCTTCCGTCTGCACTCGTACACACAGCCTGCGTTCACACAGCTGCAGAAACACATGTGCCCCTGGCGGTCCTGGCTGGGAGATCCCCACTGTGTTACGTACATATGTGGCAGCATCCTCAGTGTTACCTTGACAACGGCAATGAAACATTGACAGCTGACGGGAAGCTCAATATTAATTTCCTACTCATGAGAGAAACCTGAGAGAGACAGCATAATTTGAGGCATGCCACACTAGGCCAAATGGGTGCAGGGGTTCCAACCCAAACATCTTCCACCTTTATTTCTCATAGATGCCGGAAGCCCAGAGCAGCCAATCAAAGCTCAGGGAAAAAGCCCTAAACCACAAGCCAATCACATGCCCGGAAACGAGTTTCTGAAGCTACATGCTGTTCCAGTCGTACAAAATTAGAACATACTAAGGCTGAGGGCAGCCCCCTTCACCTCCATTTTCCAACATAAGATCCTAAGTTATGAAGTGTTTCATCAGCGGAGTTTCCTGCAGCCCCCTTTGAGGAGCCCTGACTTTTCTGCTTACACCTCCCACAGGTTCCGGTGTAACTCCCAAAGGTCCGTACACGTTCAGACAGGCGGATATTTTAACCGAGGTTTAAAACGAGGCTGAGGACTTTGCTCGAAAGTAAAACACAAGGCCTGTCTTTCCTGGGACCCGGCTGGGCTGGAAAGCTCCTGTCGCGGGTCCAGCTCCTTAATCGCCGTGCTTCCTGCCGGCCCACTATGCCAATCCTCGTCCAGCTCGGTGATGTTTTTGTAGCGAGGTGATTTCTCACCACACGTGTCCTGCCCCAAAAGATGTTAAACCCTAGCCGATGCTTATTTTTGTTTCTCCAATGGTAATAATGGAGCCTATATTTGTGATGCTTAAATAATGTGCTGAGTGCCGTCCTGAAATGACACGAGCTTGCAGCCCGATATGGGTCATTTTAATGGGTGAGTGTCTCTGCCAACAGGGGCTGTTTGCACTGAATCACAGCTCATGACTCTGTAAACCTGGAAACCCATCAACTGTCCTTAGGATCTCATTGCTTAATGCTTTATATTTTATTAATGATAGATCCACATTTCATTAGCCAAAGGAAAAAAAACAGTTTCACAGTAAATTAGAAAATAAAAAAACAAAATTGCAGTCGAATGACTCATAATTAAATTATCCCTCCATAAAAGTACCGAATTTCGTTCTGCTCTCCTCTCTGCTTTGCCTGAATACCACAATCCTCCCGGTAATTTGAGCTGCTAACCCCTTATACTCACATGTGTGTGACTTTCTTCAGGTTGTAGAAGGAATGCTTCTCCAGCCTCTCCAGAGTCACGTCCACCGACATGTATCTGACGGAGGCAGAGTGTCACCACAGCTGTAAAACCTAAAGCTTGCGCTTATAGTCCAATGCGCTTCTGCCCATTAACGCTGAGGAGAAAACGCCACTCGTGTCGTGTGCGAAAATTCACATTTTCACACCATTCAAATTTCAATACCTGCAAGCAAAATATGAATGCATAACATTTTTTTTCTTTTACTTAAATTGTGTACTCATTTATTTTGGTAAAATAACTTAAATTGATAAAATTATTCTCTGAATAGCTGAACCTGAAGAATCATTTCTACAGTATATATGTACTTGTTACTGGGAAAGTTTATTATTATAAATGCAAGTGTGTATAAAATCCATCCGTATTTTCACACTGGCATTTAAACTTCCCCCGACACAGTAGCATTGTTAGTTCTGCAGACGCCTTCCCATCAGCCACCGCTTCCCTCCAGCTCAGGTACTCGATCACACCACACACTGCTGAGGTTAAATGGAAACCAGTAGCCCCTCAGACTGCCTTGGCCCCCGCCGTCAGCCCCAGCAGAAGAAAGTCCTGTTTATTGGATTTTACAAGTCCCCCTGCAGCTGGTCAGCTGTGTGTGTGTGTGTGTGTGTAGGGAGGTCACTGACGGTAAAATGGCCTCCTGCTGAACCATGCAGCTGGATGTGTGGTGAGAGGCGTAGGGACAGAAGAGGACAGGCAGACGATCGTCTGTGGCCCCGAAGCTGGGTTGATTACAAAGTGCAAACTTATCGTGTGTTGTTGGGGTGACAATAAAGCTCTGCTTACTTAAAAGATTTGCATTCAATTAGCAGCTTAGTTAAGTTTTCTGTAATTACTTTCACTTCAGGCCGTACACATATATAATATTGTTTTAACTTATTCAGTTTTTATTTTAAACCCTGAGATGAAACCACTTCGGTGAGCAAACAGAAGCTCATTACGACTGATTCTTAATAAATGAAATAAAACATTTAAATAATCAATTAACTGTAACACTAAACTTAGTCATTTCCAGATTTGAGGAGATGAGGTTCTATCCTCAATCCTTTGCACATAGTCTTTAATTTACAGCACAATGTTTACATTTACAGTGAAGTTCACTGGAAGATGAATGGCACTCTAGTAAGTTACTGTGAAGTTCACTGGAAGACGAATGGCATTCTAGTAAGTTACTGTGAAGTTCACTGTAAGATCAATGGCATTCTAGTAAGTTACTGTGAAGTTCACTGGAAGATCAATGGCATTCTAGCAAGTTACTGTAAGCCTCAGTATGAGAGAGATGTAGGTCACTGCTCTCTGCATTAATAACTGTTTGTGTAACTGTGTCTTTTGCGATGGCCCTCATGCTGAGTGCCTTGGGCCATTTGGGACATTAGTGAGGAATCTGACTGCACAGTCCCTTGTATGGTGAGATTTTACCAGCTGCCTTGTGCCCCATACATATTCATAAAACTGCAGTTAACCTCAAATTATAAGAATTGATTTCTGCAGTAATATACTCATTTGACTGAAGTCTGGTAATTTTTTATGAAATATTAAATGAAATTTTTCAAGATTGCAGAATTTTATTCAACTGCTGTTACTTATCTAATCATCCACCGTATTATTTCTGTAACATTGTTTATACATTAACAAGAATGTATTTGCAACATTGAATGTTTATAAACATTACCAGCAATATCTGTGCTGTAATTTTCAAAGTGTAATGCCAAAATCGCGAGGTGTTTACACACTTTTGCCCGCTAGTGAATGCGCTACACCAGTCGTTCCAGTCGGAATTTAACATAGCAATCGACATAGAAACTAGGGCCACTTGGTAGGGGAAATGCTTACTCACATTCGGGAAATGTTGACTAGGTTTGCAAAGGCATCTTCTTTCAGGGAAGTCAACCTCGTCTCCAACAGCCAACTGTTAAAGAAATAAACCTTGAAAGTAAGATGGGCTGGATCTGAGGGAGAAATTCACCGTGAGTCAGTCACTGATTTGTGCTGCTTTGAGTTAGAAAGTATTCGGTCGTTCTGAGAGCTTCGCCCTTTGGTACGTAATGCCGGCTGTCCCTGCGATAGTCATTTCTACAATGTCTCCTGGTGTGACATGACTGCGCTACACATTTGCTGCTGTGGTGTAGTGCTGCTATTTATACTTAATTGGCAATTTTTCTTATCCCTTTAAGTACTTTCAGACAGAAGGCTGTACAAAAGGCTACGAAAAATAGAATCGGGCAGTAATTTAACTTTCGCAGGAACCAAAATGTCACATCAATGCCGGCTGAAAAAAAACCCCCAAGAACTGCACTCAATTTCAATGATTCCATAACTGTTTGATTATATTGTCGATACACTTTATAAGATGATAAACAGTTAGTTTGGGAACTGAGACACTATCAAGATTAAAAACCAGCTAAAAAGAAAGAAAAACAAAATATCATCACCAAGATTCACACCATTCTAGTTACATAACTAAAAAAAAAAAACTTGATTTAAAATTAAAAAAAAAAAAAATATTCACGCATACATGAATACAAGCCCAATATAATAATGTTTATCGTCTCAATAAATAATGATTCATTTGGAAATACTGAATTATGATAGGGGAAAATTGCTCTTGCAATAGCTAAAATCGTTAATGGTAGACCTTTAAAGTTTAACCAATATGCTGTATAGATGTTCTTTGGAAACAGACCAGCATAATGAACAACAGCAAAGGAAGTAGAAAATGGAGTTTTAGAGACAGAGCTGAAAGCCCAGTTATGATTATTTATCATCGGGCATATGCGCCCCTCCCTCACCCCATTCTGCCGCTCCCAGAATGCCATGCAGCGAGACAATGCCTGGTTCTTGTTATGGCTTTTTTAGACAAAGCCTCAGTTTCTTTCCTTTATTCTCCAATGTGTAGACTAAGCGTTTCCTTTGATGTTCACGGTGTAAACCTTGTCATAGTAACATTCAGGGAAAAAAATATAGAAAATGAATACTGGATCTGATTGGACCTAAAGCAGGGGCCAAAACAAACGGGATATGGCCCTTCTCTGGTACAGGAAAAAAACAGACTGGGTCAGTTGTATAAGACACACAGTCCAGAACTGGTAAATCAGTCTCACAGACTCCGTTTTTACAAGGGATAGAGATCCAGTTAATGCATCAATAATATATACACTAATACATTTAGATAGATAGATAGATAGATAGATAGATAGATAGATAGATAGATAGATAGATAGATAGATAGATAGATAGAT
>JAODKE010000041.1:13176942-13187867 GCA_026779605.1 Mormyrus hasselquistii
GAGAGCGAGCTTGTAGGGGAGAGGGAGCTTGTAGGGGAGAGGGAGCTTGTAGGGGAGAGCGAGCTTGTAGGGGAGAGGGAGCTTGTAGGGGAGAGCGAGCTTGGCAGCGAAGGGCAGCCACCTGCAGCGGCGCCCATGGAGCTGGGGGTTAAGGGCCTTGCTGAAGGGCCCACAGACGTGACTATCCTGCCAAGGCCAGGCTCGAACCGGTGACCTTCCGATCACAGGCGTAGGGGCTTAGCCCGCTGAGCCGCACGCTGCCCCCCTAAGCAGATGCCTTCCGAAGCAACATACCTTTTTACAAAAGTGGGGTCAGTCTGTCCCTGGAGCAGATGGGGGTTAAGGACCTCACTCAATGGTGACATCACTCTGCTGACCCTGGGTTTCGAACTGACGACCTTCTGATCACAGACACGGCGTCCTTACCTGCTGAACCTCTCCGTTCCTCCCGAAATACTTAATGACGTTGAAGAACTGACCTGAGAACACAATTTTCATGTGTACCTTGTTGCTTTTTTGTTGAGGCCCAGCTGGATTGATGTGGCTTTTCTGTTGCAATCAGAAACCCTGACTGGACCCTCAGCTGCAGGGTAGTAAGAGGCACATTGCCAGCGCCGCCCTAGTGGACATCATTTGTTTTGTCAGCACTGCTACGGAACGCGGTGTCCAAATGCCTCCAGATTAGTTTTTTTGTTCTTAATCTCAGGAATCCCATAGCTGGCGCAGTAGAAAAGCTCTGGATTTTTAACACTTTCATAGCGTAGCATTGGGTAACAAAGAAGAGCCCTAAATCCTTAAGGGCTGAACACGGCGAAGGTGTCGTTTTTCATTTCAGCCTGACTCTGTATGTTGGGAATAACACCATGTCCCGTTCTTACGCCGATACAGTACTCGCTGCAAAGCCCTGATATACCTGGGGCTTTATACCATGAAGCATTCCTCTACACGGCTCTCCTCGGGTGGATAACCAGGCGTGCAGGGAGATCTTGTCAGGGCACGGGTCCCACTATGATGTAGGTTCGCGTTGAGAAACGGGGGGGAGCAGTACAGGTGTGCTCAGATACTCACTGCTGTAATGGGTTGTTTTGCTAGACTTCCTCATAACCAAACCATGCTGCTTTGCTAATCAAATCCTCCACAAGTGTCCTTTTATCATGTATTAACACATTTAGTCTTAGCGAGACGTTCTACAGTGGGAATGACTCTTGGTTGTGTACAGCCGTTTCTTTCACATGGAATGTTGTGTGTTCACAGTGCACTTTTCAGGCTGACTGTCTGGCTCTGTGACTGGTTCAGAAATATCAGCAAGGGATAGTCAATGTTTATCGGCCCGGGACAGATGAGAAATCGATTGCTAAGGGTTTATTAAGGATAGTCAATATTTACCGCTGCAGGCCAGAAGAGGAATGGATCTGTAAGTGTTTATTAGGGAGAGTCGATATTTATCAGTTCAGGACAGAAGTGGGGCAGATCTGTAATGCTTGCTCAGGGATAATCCATATTTCCTAGTCCACGACAGCAGTGTGACGGAATCGTATGGGTTGGTCATGAACTCTTATGTAACAGCCAAGCCTCTTTGAGGTTTTCGAACTGAAACCCACATGGTGCATTTACCAAAACATTGTGATCATTGTGATGCAGTAATGACTACTAAGTGAATATTCTGGAATTCTGCTAATTTCCATGCCTGCGAGCAAACGTCTGCCAGCAAGCAAACTGTTTACTGAGCACATAAGCATCCTTATAATTAGCATCGTCCAGTGACTGTTTTGAAGGACATCTGTTAGTTTTTAAGTAGCATCGACTCGAGTGAGTGTCATCACCGCGGTCACTTTAGGGCAGTTAGGGGCGGAGACTTAACGCCTCTGCAGGGACAATTTGTCGGAGGCTGGAATTCATGTGCCAGGTGTTTGGATGGTCGACTTAACAGGGCGGATGATGAAACGGCTGGCTTCCTCAAACGACCACACCGTATCGCAGTTTGCAGGTTCAAGTAGGGTTCATAATAGGCTGCAGTGTACTGTCATTAACACAAGAGGGCGCTCTGCTTATTGCTGCATAGTGACAGGCCCCTGTTGGTGGAGCTGATGCGTTATTGGCCTTTAGCATATGAGTGAGCATGCTGTTCCTGCTCCTGCCGTGGTTCTCCTTTAGTCCCGCCCCCTGCAGTGCCTCCGGCGTCCCACACGGCATGCTGATCGATGGTACCCGTCACTCACATGGCCTGTATGTGCCTCGCCTGCCCCTTGAGCAGGCTCGTCGCGCTCACTTTCATTAGATCGGCCGTCCTTAAGGGCCGTCCTCCTGCCCGCGCAGCGCCGGTCACTCTTCCGCCCCGCCCGCCTCCCACCTCCCCTCCTCCGTCCTGCACTTGTTTTACGGGGAAATCGTTACCTGTCACGACGCATCGCCGTGATAAAGCGCGGGCCGTCCGGTTATCGGCAGGTCTGACGCGCCCGTCCGTGACACCCGTGACAGATAAAGGCATCAAAAGACCCCATCCGCCTAAACGGCGCCTCGATGGCCCGTGAGCTGGGAATCATTTTCCGGCAGAGCGGCCCACGTCCTGCACCCGGCCCATCTTGTGCGGTGCAGCGATTCTTCACCGAGCCAAATGAGCACAGTTGGCAGCCTTAGGGGAAGGTGCACCTTCCCTAGTAATGTCAGAGGGGGAGACCAGCACTCCGTGACCCAACAGGGGGTGCTGTGTGACTCATCAGGAACGGGCACTCTGAAGGTTGCTGTTTCAAATCCAGAGGTCAGCAGAGTGAGGTTACTGTTTTCTCAGTCGTACATCACTGTGGATAAACACATCTGTTCCATAATAAAATGTAAATGTACCATAGTGCTGCAGATGCATTTCCTATATATTTATTTGTTTACGTTTGGTGTTGGTTCACACTTATGTGCTTTGCCTGATTGCTGAACGACAGAGGTGTGTCTTCCACCTTGGCGCAGCCACCGCGCCCAGGCATGTCTGTGATTCGTCACCTCAAGGGCCGGCCCTTTGAAGCGATGCCGTCCATGTCCTCAAAGAACCATGTCACCCATGTCCCTGAGAACAGCAGGAGGATGCTGACTGTTTCACCCCGAATGGGGCGTGAATTTGATGGGACGTCACGCTCTGGGTTTTTGAGGCGTGACACATTGCAGGCAGACATCAGTGCCGGTTGGGGGGTGGTCTGCATCAGGGGAAGGGGGGAGCGGAGCTGAAGTCCCCAACTGTGGTGGGGTTTTAGGTTCCTGGGAGGTGGGGGTGCTATTTAATGCACGGCACTGAGGGAATGGTACTCTTCAACTATACAGAAACCATTTACTAGAGTTATTACAGGTTACCAACTAAAAAGGCGTCTGGTGGAAAATGCCAGAAAATTGCATCTTTCTATATTTCCAAAAACTGCTGCAGTGAAAAGCTCAGGGCCGTCGGAGGTATTACAGAGGGTGTTCTCTGAGTATCATAAAATTCTCATTATATTGGGTTTTTTTTTATCTAATGAGCGCCGAGCTCAGGTTATCTTTATCATGGCAGAATTACTCCAGTACTCTGCCAGCTAAGAAATAGGGTGTGTTTTCCAAAGTCAGCATCTTCTGGAAGGCGCTTGTACAACCGACCCCTCAAGCGGAGTCCGCGGTCCCGCTACACTCTGGAAACCTCGCGGGCGGAAGAGACGTCTGTGGTGCCGTAAGCTGCTGCCGGGATGGGGGGAGAGTGAGATGTGAGAGGCGCTGGTGCATGGGCCATTGCGTCAGGCTGCCGGCGTATTGATTGGCTTCTCACTGTGGTGCATCTTTGTTTAATGGCACTCTCTAATTATAATTTTAATCGCCTTGAATTTCAAACTCTCTGGGAAAAAAAAAATCCATTTTCTAAGCAGAGCCACAATGTGCAGACGGTAATGGTGTCCTACTACGCAGCTGAAGACGCCGGATCGAAAGTCATTACGCTCCCGCCGGCCGCCCCCGCATCCCTGTGGGGAGTGTCGGAGTTCGGCGCCCATATGAAGGGGGTGCCCCGCGGCGCGCTGTGACCTCTGGCCAGCAGGGGGCCCGGCGGTCACGGCCTTACTCTTTATAAAGGGAAGACTGTGGGCTTACAGGCTGAGGAGGTGCGATCCTATCAGACCGCTGGCTTTTGGGGAAAAGAGAGGAACATTAAGTACAGTGTCACACACTGTGACGAAAAAAGTGTCACACACTGTGACACGCTGGGGTCTCCTTTCCAGTGTCCTGCAGTTTCTCATCACGACACTGCACTGTGATGGATGGATGGATGGATGTTTGCAGTTGTGGGTCTTGGTGAATCAATGTATATATGAGTACTTCAGGACCATTATAAATGGAATAATACTTTACCTATTTTCTGGGTAACATCCTTGAATGCAGAAAACATACAGGCTGCTTAACCTACTTAAGTAAATCCAGTTTACACAAAAAATATTCAAGATGCATAGAGTTCACACTTTATCTTTTCATTTATTTAATTATTTAATTATTCTTTAGTACGTTTTGCTTACATTTTTGGCTTATGTGCTTTTGCTATAAGGTGTCTCAAATGGTACGGGGGGGAGGGGTAAAGCCGACTTAAAAAGTTTGACTTACCTAAGGGTTTGTGGAACAGATTACTTACGTCATTGGCAAACTGCCTGTATCAAAAGCATTCTGAGCTTCCGGAAAGTTCTGTCCCTGCTCCGCTGGTTTCCGTGCCCCTGCTTTTGAGCGACCCATGGCTGCGTGACCCCCTGATGGCAGGTTCTCATTGCAGAGCTGCTGCAGGAGATGCGCAGGAAGGACGAGGAGATGAGGAGCCTACAGGTAAGGGAGCATCCCCTGGGCAGGCCGTGCCCCCCCCCACCCCCCCCGCACTCAGCTCCTTATTAATGCATTCCCCTGTCTTTGCAGGATCGAATACTGGATCTGGAAATGGTAAGAGGGCCTACAATGTTCAATGGTGTGTGTGTGTGTGATAAAGCTTCAGACATTTGTAATGCAAAAATCACACTGCTGCTCACATTCAGGGGCAGGTGTCCTGTCGGTGATTTTATTTTATGCTGTGACATCATTTTATTAGGTTTCAGGCATTTAAAACATTACCCAAAAAAGCTGACAGCCTCACACGCGTCACCTTTCCTCATGTCCGGAAGGTTGCCGGTTTGAATCCCATGAGTGCTGAGTAATATGGCCGTCGGGGCCACTGTACAAGCCCCTTCAGCCCCATAACTGCCCCCAGAGTGCCTGATAAATGACTGGCCTGACATGTCTTACCTTGGACAGGAAGACTTGCCCAAACAAGGTGACCTTTGTAGTCATGGCACTCGGCCTTAATCTCTCATTGAACGTATTTACCTCTGACGGAATGATTATAAAAACAGCAATAATACTGTGTGGTATTGTTCAGGGTGAAATCTCATATCTCACGGGCCAAGATAGATAAATGATGACATTTAATTATGTAAAACTTACGATCCTTCAAACACATTACATATGTCTATGTACAGTTATGGTATGGCATATGTCTAAAGTGCAAATTCATAACACTTATACATGTAAGTAGTAGTCTCCTGCCCTTAAAGAGTGGGCCGAATCAGACCCCTAAGGCTGCTCTGTGATGTCGTGTTGCCTGAGAGTATGCCTCGTGTAGCTATGGAGCTGGGTGCCAGACCTGCTGGGTGCCTTCAGCACAGCCTGACTGCCGCAATAATAGCACACCTGAGAGGCAGATCAGGCCTCCTGACTACGTATTAACGGTCCCGTTCGATCGCTGCCGCCGACATGCTATTGATCTTCAGCCCTAACAGAGATCAGTTATTCTCAGCAGCTACAGTAAAGCCGATGCTTTTATGAGACAGGCCTGTTTACGATCCAGAAGTTCCCCATTTTTAAAGAAAATGTTTACCCAGGAGAATTTGCCAGCGTGTCTGACCTCTGACCCCGACCCCCCCCAATTAGCCTGTCGATATTTACATCAGGTCCTGTAAATTGCGGCTTCCTGGCCGAACGAGTAAACAGCCATGCCGTCAGGCCTGGCATTCAGCTTGTGAAAGGAGCGGATTACTTCTGCAGCGTAAACGGAAAACGTGATCACCTCGGATCAAACAGCCCTCTTTACTAAAGCTCGCGGACCTCGCTGCCTCCGCATGGTCCCATCACTGGAAATTCCTTGCTTTATCGGAGAGACGGCACGGCTCGGTGCTTCGGCTGGGATCAGCCGGCGGTTCTCCGTGGCGTGACGTAGCCCCATTCTTTCACATGGCTCCCACTCCCCAGGAAAAGGTGCTGCCATTTCTCTGGCATTCCGTCGGCTCTGGGACTCCCCTCATGTTACTGCAGCACCCCCCAGGGATCGGAGAGCGTGCAAAAATCACAGGGGCCTGTCAGCCGAGCGCCATTTGTCAGGCTGCATACTGCTGGAGCGAGTGTATCAGAGTCGCTCTCAACCTTCAAGAAACCCCTCACATCCATCTGTTCCTGGAACACCTCAACTAGCCCAGTAATATATGTATTTTAATTCCCTTTAGAGTACAAAATTAGCCCTGGATCATCTGGAATCAGTGCCCGAGAAGCTGAGTTTACTTGAAAATATCAAGGACCTTGAGGTGAGAAAAGCAGCGGCTTTGTTTTATTGATGTGATAATTGTTATTTAACGTTATGCAGTAATGTTAATAAGGACTTGGCCCTTGACTTTGAGCTCTCCCCCCAGAAAGCCCTCATACTGCAGCCACTCTGCAGGTGCTTTTCTGGGCTCACTGTCTCGCACGTTCCCACACGCAGTGTAGCTCGCTCGCGTCTGAACAGGCAGGTTGGCCGGAGAGGGGCTGTGAGGCCCAGAGGGGCCCAGAGCCAGGCTTCGGAGCACCAGGACGCCATTCGCATGGCGGGGTAGCCCGCTTGTCAGCCTGACCGCTCTGGGTCTGGCTGCCTCTGGAGGCCCCACTGGATGCTCAAACACGACTCGCCCACGTTCCGCTCGGCCCCCCTCCCTAACGGGCGTGGCATCGCCACTCTCTGCTGCTTTACTCACACCTCCAGCAGGTTCAGCCTGGGGTCTGTGAGCGGCTTCTGATTTTATTTGTTAATTTCGTCATACTTGCTTAATGGTTGGTGTCTGTGTACAGACAGACACACACACACAGAGTTCATGTATTCCTATTATTGTGGGGACTCTTATTTCATTACTAATGGCATAACCCTCAGCCTAACTTTGATAACCCTAACCCCAACCCAGCCCAAACCTTACATAAGTAACCAAACAAAATACAAAACTTTTGGCTATTTGTAGTTTTTTGATTGCAGTTACTGATTTTTGTAATATTGAGGTTTATATTGTGGGGACCTGAAAACAAGCTAAAAAGTAACTGGTTTTACTATGGGGACATTTGGCCCCCACAATGCAGCAAATGAAACCCATTGCCCCCCCCCCCCCCTTCTGTGTGCCGATTCTGCATGTCATCCGGTGTTTGTGTGGACCTCCACTGAACCCCCCAGCTTCCTCGCCTATTCCGGAGACACGTGGTTAACGGGAACCGGCGTCGCTGATCGCGTGTGAATGTGTCTGCTATGTATCGGACCGGCATCCAGCAAAGGGTGTCTGTGAACCCGTACTGGCGAATCGGTCATGGGCTGGATGGAGCGGAGTGGGCCAGCACTAAGAGCAGGTCATTCCATACTGCTTTGGTGTCTGAAGCCAGTAAAACACAAGAGCCTTTTTCGGCATCAGCATAGTCAGTACCCAAACTGCTCGGCTGCACTGCACTGCACTACACCGCACTGCACAGCCTCAGGCTTGCTTCACCTCCGCCCTGAGGAGCCCCTGCTCCACCTGTCTGACCCAGGGGTCTGTCCGCAGGAGTCCCAGCGCCAGCGGGAGGCGGTGGAGCAGCGCTACGCCAAGTACAAGGAAATCGTGGGTGACCTGCAGCGCCAGCTGGAGGAGTCCAAAAGGAGGATCCAGGAGTACAGGGTCTGTGGCTTCATTGTTTTACCCACAATGCACCAGGCATGGTATCACTGTTTAAGGGGGATATTTGCTGGTATATTCCTCTCCTTTGTTGTCATTTTCTTTTGATTCTTTTCCTCCCTTTTTTGTATTATTCTGACTTAAAGATGTTGTACTGCATCACATCGCACCCATGTAAAGTGCTATGTAAAAATACATTTAATTTAACTTTTAATTTATTTGCACACATTTCACATCTTTTGTTCTCTGTCCTCAAAGACATATTACTTACTGGTTTTTTCCCAAAACATTGTTGATTTTAAAGTATTTTGTACCTGTATCCTTGCTGGTAATACTGTCAAAGGAGAGACCTTATTGTTCGCACTCCTGTTTCACTGTTTCTTCTGGAGTCTTGCTGTGAGATGCTGATGCTGGTCATATTACAATATTCCCCTTCCTAGCAGCATTACCTCCTGGTGTTTAACCCCCATCCACCTTTAAAATAGTTTGAACCGTTGCTAAATGGCTTGCATAAGCATCAGTAGAAATTGGATCAGCCTAATTGCCCGTAGGCGGACAGAAAGTGTGTGGGAGCGCGGCGTTCACGATGACCGTAAACTAACTCTGTGGTTGGAGCGCTGCTGCGGCCTCCCGTAAATGCAAGCGATTTGCCAAAAATAAACGAAAGAATGGGGCTTCAAATTGCCTCTCATGTGGCTCCTCCCAGTCGCATTCATCGGTGCAGGGTTACCCCCCGGAAGGCAGTCAGGTTTTCTCAGCAGCTGTGTCGGTCGGCCCCAGCGCCTCACCTCTGCTGTAGGTTTTCAGGGTAACCACTAACACACTGCTCCTTTTCCTTGTCTTAAGGATGAGAAGTTAGACGCCATGTCCCGCAGCATCCGGTTGGCCGCCTTCTCGTCCTCCGTCGGCCAGAGCAGCTTCCTGTCCAGCACCCTCCTCGCTGACGGCACTTGTGAGTATCGGTGCGGTCGATTTATCTCGACGAAGTCGTAAATTCTGAGGTGCGTGACGTCACATCCAACCGATCTCCCATTCGACCTACAGATCTCTGAACAAACATGGCTGCCGCCACAAAGACGTTGTTGTTATGTGTTGTCGCTTTACTATTCGGAACGAGATTCTTTTTTCCGAGAGACAGATAAACAATAAACACTAACTAGTCAAACCACATTTTATAATATTTTAGTAGATCCATAGCGACATCATTTTTTCGAGAGGCAAACAAGTGACGAAGAAAAGAAAGTAATGAGTCTGGTAAAAATCTGATATCGCATATGCTCGGATACTGTTTACACTCATAGTATTCTCTAAATCAACCGTGTGCAGTTACTTTTATAACTATTAATACGTTTAACAAAATAAACTTTTTAAAATATTTTCGTACAACAAAATTATCTTCGACATCAACATTGGGAAGAGGGGGTGTTTCCAACAGGAAGTGAAGTATTCAACAAATTTTCATGATGTTTTTCTCCAACTTACAACTCGGAGAGAGATAATCGAGCGCAGAAAAAGGTATCTGTTCCACATGAGGATTATGGGAGTTGTAGTCCTCTACTGCAAAACTTTACCACAGCCATTAGTGTATATATAGTAGTAAGTAGAACACATGTAATTGTCCTATTTTCCCAATGGATTCTTGTTCATTGGTGTTTTTTCTTTATTTTTACCTTTGCTGTGGACCTTCATTTTTTCAGTACAGATAAAATCAAATTGTTATTTTAATGTACTTTTAACCAAAGGGATGTGTAATTACAGATTTTGCAGTATAAAAAGCACATTAATCCCCCAGAGGCATTTCAATTAGAAAAGTTCAACAAGCAGTTTAACATACAAATGGTGTAAAGCGATTGCAGGTCGGGTCGTGAAATAAGCGGTTCTGAAGCATGGTGGATCAGAGCCGTGAGCAGGCTGTTTTGTGGGGACGCAGCCGCCATCTGGGCTCCGCACTTTACAGCCCGTTTACGGAACGTCTTGGTGCGAAGCCCCTCGCAGGCAGCCCAGCAGACACACGGCGGAGACGCTTATGTTCCTGCAGCCGTTCCGTCACGTGGCTTAAAAGCCATTTTATTAAGCAAAGTGCTGCCCATATCATGCCCCATCGCCATTTTACTGGAGCTTTTTAACTTTAGGATCTTGTTCCTCTCAAGGGACCCGCATGTAACGTGGGCGTCTGAGTCCTGACTCGTTTCCTTAATCGTTGCGCCCCCCCCATGTCCCTCAAACTTTTTGCAGTTCAGATGCTCAGCTCCCTGTACGCTGTAGGCTGGGGGGGTGGAGAGGCCTGACGTGTCGCTATCTGTGGATTCCCGCAGCATCACCAAGGCGTCATCCCTCCCCGGGGCTTGGCGGACTACCCGAAGGCGGACAGCCCCCTGTGCGCGGTGCCAAGGCCCTGCTGGACATCGGGCACACGTAAAACCCCGTCTCGCTTCACCGCTAACTCGCGACTATCTCCTCGGAGCGTGGAAACCGACCCCAAGGCACTTCCTACCTCAGCACGCAGCCAGTCTAGATGGAGTGAATGGGGCCAAAGCAGGCCGGTGCAGGACTCACAGACCCGAAAGACAAGGAGGGAGCCTTAAACGTCCCAATGGCTGACTTGCTGCATGGTGCCTCCTTGGAAGTGCCATTTACTGTATTTTAGGGAGCACCATGCATCGGTGTGTGTCAGACAGCTTTCATTCAGGTCGCACTGCTGGGGGGATGAAGAGTAGAGGAGGAGGAGGATGGGTGGCAGAAACATCCTGCGGACAGACGTGGTCCTCAGATGTCCCTGCTGTCCACGGCGAGCTGGATCAGCGCTTCTGCTACACACTGTCCTGTTACCTGCCTTTTTATTAACCCAGACACCGCAGTGTAATCTGTTAACATTGGTATTAAATATTGAGATTTTTTTTATTTTTAAAAACAAAGGTGCTTCAGTCGATATTCAGTGGTGGAGACAGACATACTGTGTTGTTTACTGGT
>JAODKE010000041.1:13200632-13216702 GCA_026779605.1 Mormyrus hasselquistii
ATAATACATCACTTTACCTGTAACACCACCTCAGACAGCTTCAGTATATAATACATCACTTTACCTGTAACACCACCCCAGACAGCTTCAGTATATAATACATCACTTTACCTGTAACACCACCCCACACAGCTTCAGTATATAATACATCACTTTACCTGTAACACCACCCCAGACAGCTTCAGTATATAATACATCACTTTACCTGTAACACCACCTCAGACAGCTTCAGTATGTAGTCACTATACCTGAATACTCATAGAATACTCTTTTCTCTATTTCTAATTTACCACGATATGCATTATTCTTTAATAGAAGAAGAATGCAATTAACTCCTTAACCCCAAATACTTCAATGGGGTCAGCAAGCATTTCCAGCTATACTCCAAACTGTGTATAATATACCAGCTGTAATTCTCGTGATTACCGGCCTCCCTCTGCCCGATTCCCTCTGACGGACAGCCTCTGTGTTTAATGTAACTCTCAGCCTGGGACATAGAGGTGTGGAGAAAATGGTGCATTGACTTAAAGTTCCTTGCCTGTCCTGTAACTTTTTTGTTAGAGATTTAAACCTTCAATCCACATTTAGTCCTTTGGCCTGCGGGAACTGTAATCTTTGGGCAACAAGCAGAAAAGGAAAAGACAGACCAGATTTTTATAACAAGCTCGGCCTTCAGAATCAAAGATTCATTTCTATGTTCACATAGAAACGGTTAGTGTATTCGACGGTGCTGCATGCACTCAGTGTATTGATCAGGGTCACCTAATTACATTTATTAATTACATTTACCGCAGACCTTCTTAGCATTTGTGCGCAAGAATGAATATTTTAGCAGTTAGCTTCTGAAACCAGCAGCAATGTGGAATGAAAATGAAAAGGTACACTTTTACTCCATCTCTAGTGTGGAGCACAGACAAGTAGGTAATCATGAATGGTCCGCAACCATAAATATAGAAAATAAATGGTCTAAGTGCTGTATAAGTTGCCTGGATAGGAGGTGTGATCGGTTCGTTAAACAGCACAATTATAAGGAAATGGTACCATATTTTATTAAGCAGAGTTATAAAACACATCCTTACCAAACACACACAGAGACACATGTTCCAGCACTTTCCAGTCACTTCAAGCTGGATCCACTGGTGGGTGTATGTGTGGTGGGGGAAGGGGGGGGGCAGGAGAGGCAGCCAGCCTTAAAGTTTGGTGCAGCTTGTCACCGCAGGAGAGCGGACCGCATGCTGCTATGTTAATGAGGGCACAGCTCAGCGATGGAGTCCAAGCAATACCCGTGTGAGCAGATCGGCCTGCGAGCACTTTCCTGACGTGCTTCTGGATTGCTCCGCGGATCGACGCCCTCAGGAGGAGCCATCATAAAACCTGAAATGGGGCATCAGTCCTCACAGAGGGCGAATGGCCCAAATATCTCCACACCTGTGAGAGCAGCTTTCATTTCTGCACTCATTATAACTCCAGATCTTACCTGGATGTCTTGTTTGCAGTTCCTAAGATTTTTTAAATTGTAACTTCTTGCACATGATTTTGGTATCAGTAGTCTGACAGAGTAGTATTTTTTCTCCCATGTGTTTAAATGTTTCAGAATAAATAAACATTTCAAAGAAAAATCATCAGTGGCAATCAGTGTTTAAGAGGAGAAATCTGCCTGACTGTCACCCAGGCACCTGCGTGACCCTTGACCCTGACCAGCTCCACACATCCCTGTGTTATAGGTAGGTCAGTGCTAATGAACAGCACTAACACTGCCACTTTTTGTCGCCATATTCCATATTATGTGTTAGTGTAGACAGCAGTTTGTAGTTTGTCGCTGTTTCTGTGTAGCTTCTCAGCGCCACCAGACTAGGACGTTGGCTTGGCCTCTCAAGGATATTACTTCTCTTATTCACAGTCGGCCTTGTCGTAACACAAACAATAACCCATTTCTTCCCATTTCGTAAAAGGAAGAATATTGTGATTGAAAATCTTTCTGTGTGAAAAGTCTTAAATTTATGAAGTAGAGATTTACTGCAATTGTGGCAACTCAAGTGTGTATTAAAAAAGAAAGAAAGAAAGAAACAAACAAACAAACATACCCTGAATTCACGGGTCTTACGCTTAATCTGTTAACATGACAAGCTGAGAGAAAATCTCACCTTTGAAGATATTACACTTGGCATATACTGTAAGTCTCCAAGAAACAAATGATTAACCCTTAAAAGCCGACACTACGACGGCAAAATGGCGGCTCTGTGGCAGTCCTGAGGGCCGTTCCCACCCAGGCCTTCAGATCTGTGGCAGTCCTGAGGGCCGTTCCCACCCAGGCCTTCAGATCTGTGGCAGTCCTGAGGGCCGTTCCCACCCAGGCCTTCAGATCTGTGGCAGTCCTGAGGGCCGTTCCCAGCCAGGCCTTCATTTCAGCAGCACTCACATTTATTTATCTCATGGAGAGCATGGGAAAATGCCCCTTTTCTGAGTCATGAGCTAATTTACAGCCTTCCCCAAAATCTTCCTTGCAAAGTATGTTATTTATCAAGCAGGTCAGTATAAAAAGAGACTTCTCGTGTTATTCCCAGTTCCTTTGTTTAATTTACTTTATTTCCTGCTTCACTCTTGAAGAAGGCATAACATAAATTTGCAGAATAGTAAGGTTGCGTTGCCTAAGCAACTGATCTGAAGTAATAAGACCAATAACAATAATAATAATAAAGATGATGCTGATAATGATAAGAAGAACAAATAAAGGCATATACTTTATTATTTGAGGAATAAATGTACAAATTGTCTTTTGAGATTCAAAGCTCACCCCTCCAATCTTTATACTTGGTAGACCTCTTATAGTTTGTAGAGCAGTTTCACAGGATGACTGAAGAAGAGATTTCAGCAATCAATCAGGAATTTGAGTGAATGTAATGTAGATGGTGACTTGGTCTGCTGCATGCATGAGGTTGCTTCTTTGAGGTGACCCAGACCCAAAGCTGAGCTCAGTCCGCCATCTGTCACTGAATGTTGGACATCAAACATGTCCCCCAATCTGACATTGAGGACTGACACGTAGCTCGTTCTTGAGTTTGTCCAACATTCCCACTGGCCTGCTCTGCCCAAGCCCCATTAGGGAGGCTGGGTGATGGTTAGCCAATGCTTCCACACGGTCATTATCCCTCGAATATAACCCTCAAAACTGAAGAGTCCAGATCTAACATGGTTCAAATAAGTGTTGGAAAATGAAGGAACCCATTAAAACGGCGCTTAAAAAGACACACGAGGGGTCGGCTTCGAGAGCCATCGAAGGCCCGTGTTGGATGTCAGAAGGCCTTCAGAGAAACGGCTCATTAAAATATAGAAGGAAAGCAGCGTGAGTGATCCATGGTCCTCCATGGATCCCAAGCCAACCGCTTCTGCTTACGCGGTGGACCAGGATGATTAAAGGCCGGCCGCTGATTAATGGCAGAAGGCTTGAAATAAACAGCCTGGCCTGGCCATACAGTAAATAGACAGAAGGAATGATATATAGGATAGGGATAGGTGGGGCAATAAAATCCTACATGTGCACACAGAGAGGAGAAGGTGCCTCCAATTCCTGCACAGCTTATAAATGCCGCTTCACTTGTTTTGCCAGTATTGGCTCCCGGTGTTCTGTGGTGGCTTTAGTTATTGGTTATAATGGTGCATTTAGAGTTGCCCCATTGTGAGCGATGACCTCAGACAGAATCCATTACAGCCGGAAGGGCTGCAGCAGAGACTGTCCCACTGCTATAGTACCCTCTCCTCGCCATCATGGCCATTCTGCTTTCCATGGGTTAATGCCCGATCCGGAAGGGGGGGGGGAGAAAACGACGGGAAGAAAGAGGGGGAAAAAGAAAAGAAGCAGTTAAGTGTGAATATTCTGCCAAGTAATTTCAGGAGTGCTGCTGCGTCGTGTTCTAGCTGAGATGCTAATTAATTAAGCTTAATTGAGCTGCTGATTGAATCTTGATTAGGCGTCCTGTTCTTTTCTTTTAATATTTTGTTGGAGGTTCGTCTGTAAAAATAAAAAGGCAGAATTAAAGAGCAAGTTTTTTGATTAATAATATTAATAATGTTTGATTGACTGGTTAAATGTAGCTGCTTAATGGTTCCCACTGGCTATGATTTAAATTACCGGCAGAAAATGGGCAGGATGAATGAAGGGAGCTTTAGACATCATTCATTAATACAAATGCATCTCGGTATTGTTGCTGCCTGTGTCTGCGTTACCATTCGATGATCACACGCAGTGCCAGCTGAGTCCCAAGTCGCCCTCTAAACAAGCTTCAACTACGTCTCCTATAGGGTTTTCCCCACGTTGATGTGGACAGATGTTGGCCCCTCCCACAGAATGATGACACAGCCTGCAGGTGACTGAGCTGCCCTTCGTGTACCTGCGAGACTGAACCTGCATCTCAATCTTCAGTAATGGACTTATATCTGCTCAGTGTTCCGTCGTACAGCCTCCCGACTCAAGTAAGGCTTCATTAAAAATGTATGGATTGGTTAATGCATATGCCAGCACACCCATCAGCCAAACACGCCAGAGAGCACCGGAGACTGCTAAAGGCCCTTTAATAAGATTGGACCACTTCCAGAATAAGTTCCTTTGCTCTCAGTGCCTCGTGTCTATTCACCGTTAAGCTCATTTTGGCATCAGTGGTTAATTACTAAAACAGTGTTTCCATTTAGATGTATTTGAGGTATTTAAAACTTTGAGGTACGTCAATAACCACAGACACTAAAATCCATTTAATAAAGGGAATGTGGATTCTGGTTGTAAAAGCCTGAATTGTTCCCATGCTGTAGCAGATAACAGGAAGTTAAAAGAGGATAGGCCCACGCGCGCACGCACACACACTCCTGCCTTCTGACCAAGACTCCGCCCTTTAGCTGTTCCCAGATTATTCCACCCCCCATTCCCGCCATCTCCCATAAGGCTCTGGGGCCGGAACACCGGGAGTCTGCAAGTCTCTTGGTCCCCCCACCTTCTCACCTCACATTTCCTTTGCCGTAAAAATGGCTTTTCCATGACTACAGTACCGGGGTGGCCTTCCACCTTTCACAAGCTAGCTATGGCAAATTATCACACGCTCGTTAAGTACATATTTGTGAAAAGTAAATAAAGTATTAGGTGTAAATGCAATTAGAAGATTGAAATCACTATATAATCAAGGGGCATTGAAATTACTCAGTGTAAATTGATTCATCCTTTGTTTGTCATGTATATTCGGGGGAATGGAAAACCCTTTTCAGGTAACATTTCAGACTAATTGCCCGAGCTGAATACGTTATGCCTCATCGTTTTCCCTTTAACTTCATTACTAGCCACAGGCTTGTTCCAATAACCTTGCTCAATCCAAGTTTGCATTTTAATTAGAAAGACGTGTTCACTTCGCCTGCAGCAACGACTGCATTTTCCCAGCGTGAAGCCAGGATCTCCAGCCCACGGCTGATGCTGACAATTCAAGACTCATAAAATTTTATTTCATTCTATTTGCTGTGAAAGCCATCACGGTATAAGGGGGTCGGCCGTCCGTCAGGGGCAGGCGACCTAAAAATTGGGGTTTAGAAACACTCATTAAACTCGGAATTTATAGATCTATGGATTTTGCTGGATGCATATATCTGCCTTAAAAGTGGGAAGTATTTATCTGACAGACATACTAGGTGTAGCTTGTGCTTTTTATATCCTGCTGAATTTGAAGCAGATAGTTCTAGGTAAAAATGCACAGTGATAGTTTGCTAAAATGGACTCTAAGACTGATAAAGCAAGTCATACTGTCATGCAGGAGAAGCTGAACCCTAGTTTAGTGGTAAAATCGTGGTTGAAAACAGAAATGTATTTAAATAACAGGGACTAAAAGTGAATCAGATGGCTGACAAAGGTGATTCAGGACCACGGATAGCTGCCCTTGCTGTCCTCTGCCAGGCCAGTTAGCGGTTAGCGCTCTCTGTGCCACTGCTCTCCTCAGTCACTCTCGTTCCCTCACACTGGCCCATCGTACTTCCACTTTGCTGCCGCTGGCTTTGCGGCAGAAGGGAAATGGGAGAGGTGCAAGGAAGGTACCGTCCCCTGAAACAAACCAGAGTCATTTCATGCTTACTTATGTCACCGAGGGTAGTGAATCCATTCATTTATCCTCTTAGACATGCCATGGAAGGGAGAAGAGTGGAACAGCATGGGGTTTGGCACAGCTAGGGAGTTTGAAGGAGGTGCTCCAACACAGTAGCCATGAGACAATTCCCTGCAAAAATATATATACTGATACATAATAATAACAATGCCATTTCTGCTTTGGTACAGTTACATAATTCGCAGGAAGCAAATGGCTTTTAGACAAGAGATCGCATCACAAACCTGGCTACGTTTTGGTTGTACAGAATTAGAATTTTGTGTGTTCGTGTATGAGACAAAGGCCAGCGTTAACCCTGAAGAGATGTCCTCCACGCTGACCAAGGCTCTGTTAGAAGTGGGTTTGGATATTTACACATTTTTAGCCAATATCTGGTATAGCCCAGGCACAGTCTCTTCACAAGCTTGTCCAAGAATTCTGAATTCCTGGAATTCTTCCCATTCTCATCAGCCGTTTCAAGGATGTGGTACTTTAAAAGATGCTATCATGTTTACTAGGTCGCTGTTGCACCTAGAGGACAGTAAAAAAGGCAAACAAGGTACGTAATTAAACTGAGCTTCCTCTTCTGGGAAGAGATCCATGTGTGTTTACTCTAAAATACAGATGGGCATTTATAAAGAAACCGCTGAATTGTACAACAGCAGAAGCTCTCTAAGGAGTTTAACCTAAAACATGCAAGTTAAATCCAATTATAATGCACCATACTGCATTATAATGCGAGCGCAATTTTCAACCCTGCATACCGGAAATAAATGTCTGTATTTATAGCATAATACGGCTTCTATATAGACTGCCTGTGGACACAGTCATCTTTTAAGTTTAATAAAGGTTCAGAGAGGCTTGGGTCATGACCATCCCTCCCCCTGGCCCTCTCCTCTTTTCATGGGGTGTGTTCATAGGTGTGCGTGGAAGATTTAATCGAGTGGAGAGCGACTGGAGCTGTCCGTCACAGGGAGCTCGCTTGCCGGCACGCCTTATTACCAGGGACTCGGCACGGTCCCAGATCGATTAAGCCAGCTGGCGGGACGATCCAGTGATGTCGTGCTGGAAGGAAGGATGCCGCAGATGATGGCGGTGGGGGAGGGTGGGGTTTCTAGGGGGGCATTGCGGTGGGAGAGCACATTACCCCCCCCCCCCCCTTTTTCTACACAACCTTACCCGACACATGAACAGACACTTGACATGCCTTACGTTTGATTTACTGGCAGCTGTTCATGAGCCGACGCAGCTCAGGCCCAAAGCGCGACGCCCAAACTCATAGACGCCTTTGACCTCCTGACCTCCCTGCCAGCTGCTACTCGTCCCGCAGTTGATAGAATTCCCAGATAATCAGCCACCTCTCAACCTGCACTTGACACCACGCTACAAGTAACGTGGACGGATCATCGCCCGCCGAATAAAAAGATCCGACTGGATATTTGCAGCCTCGCCACATCTTCTCACGTCCGCCCGCCCTTGTTGCTGCCAGATGTGTGTCTGCCACGAGATGTGCTGAATCGCCAAGCAGGGCGTTCCGATGGGATCGCAGAGCGTCATCGTGACAGGACTGTTACAAATGCAAATGTGAACACATGGCTGTTTCGCTGGCAAATTACTTTTGTTTAACCTAACGGCGAGTTTCTGACTGAACCGAGAGCTAAACGCATTTGCTTCTGCCACTAAATCTATCGCAATCGGGCTCGCTGCATAAAAAACGGGGATTTTCGTCAGTAAGCAGCACTGTGAATTGTTGTGGAAGTGCAGGTTATTGACTGTACACAGGAATTTTCTAGGCAGCACAGAAAATTTCCAGGTATTGACGTGGAGTTTCAATTCTGGCCTGAGAAGGTTCACAGTTGACCCCCAGCCCCTAGGTCTACGGATAGCTTTCTCAAGTAAATGAAAAGACAAACAACGGTAAAAAATGTTAATGTAGGGTGAAAAGCCTGAGCACACTGTACATAGCAGCACGATGACGCGAACAACAGTTTTTGCCCAGAAAGAGCAAATTTTTTTTAAAAAGATTTTGCTAGTGAAATAGCTTTTTTAGGTTTTTATTAGTTTTTTAGGCTAATTAATTTATATATAAATGTCCGGCAAAATTAAAAATTCTATTTTGACACCTTATATATATATATAAATGCAATACTCATTCTTTTTATAACCGATATACTTTGCTAACTACAGATTCGTGCTACAGCTCTTTTAAGTATAGTATATTATTATAGGAATTTCAGCTATGATGAAAACATAACCTTTGAAACTGTAACAAGAGGCTTAAAATGTTTCACTCAATAAGGTTACGCCAAGTAGGACCTGAAATAGTGATGAAAAGAGTAGTGCGAAATTCCACGACACCCGAAACCATTTTCTTTGCAATCCGGATATTTTGACGGATAATGAAAAACATTGACCTATGAAAATGAGAAGGAGGGTGATACATTAGCAGGGGCTTGGCAGGGAAATTATCTTCCTGACTCGATGGTTTAAAACTGAATCTGTTTAACATCCACTTCAGCCTTGCGCACTCCAGCTTCAGACAAGCGGCACCTCAGACACCCAGCTGAGCACGTCTGTTGGAACATTTTATTGCTAAGCATAACCTCAACCATTAAAACAAAAGAAAAATTAAAACGATGACAAATTAAAAGGGCGCGTCTGACACAAATCAAAATAAATATACACATTGACCTGATTTAAAAAAGAAAACAAGCTAAAACAAAAGAAAAAGGTCTGCACACATCGATCAAAACGATAGGAGGGATATAAAGCTGCTGCAAAATAACCAATTTAAAACATGATAAAAGGCTAAAAGGAGACCGGTCACACGTGGACACAGGGCAGAGGTGCGTCGTGCGTCTGTGGCTGCATCTGTAGTAAAATCACACGGTACCTCAGTGGGCTGACCGACCCGTGCACCGGCATCCATCATAATCTCTCTTTATTGTAGGCTCGTTAATCAATTTCGAAACAAAACTAAACAAAACGAAAGAAAAAAAGAAACATTAAATCAACTGATAACAATCAAGCCCTCGATACAGCTGAAAAGGGCTTTTCTTACTTGGTTAACAACTTCCAGTAGTCAAATATTCATGCGACTTAAAATATCAGCCAGGACGATTCAAGCGCTAACCTAAAAGTAGTTTTTCCCCCTCTCTTTACAAAATACGTATATGTTTTAGTTGCTCCTGTATTTATCTCACAGAACAATTTTGTTTTTCATCTTGAAATACATTGGTTATCCAAATAATCAGTCTGTACAGTAAAATTACTAAAAAAAACAAAAAACAAAAACAAATGTTATGTACAATATCAACCTACAAAGTACAACAGCTATAACGTAATAAAATATGTAAACAAATTTGTTGTTTGACACAGCTGACTGTGACAACAGATAATGTTCACACCTTCCACATTAGATTTATTTCCATTTAAACATTGGTAAGAGTGTTGAAGAACTGTCTTCCATCACACAACGTGTCATTTCTCCTAGCAGCTATGTAAAAAAAAAAAGAAAAAAGAAAAACTGGAAGATGTTGCAAAATATGGAAACATATACTACTCAAAGTCATCTACCTTTCAGGACATTTTGTTGTTGCTGACATGAATAAAGAAAGTTGAAGGAAAGCGGTTGCTCTGATGATGGTCAGTTTGGCCTGGTTGGTTCTGTTCAGGTGAGGTCAAACACTCCATAGCATCTGGACAGCATGCATTACAATGAGACACTTTCTTTTCCCAAGGTGAGGAAAGTAAGGACAGCTCCTCTCCACAACTGAATGTTTACAAGAGACAACTTAATTTGGGCAACAGTGCTGTAAGACCATTGCATAGCTTTCACACATTTCTCTCACTCTTATTCATCCTTTGTATATGGAGCTTTTTTTTTTTTTTGCACAGAGCAAGAAAAATTATGACACCACACGTCGTAATGTAGAAACGAAGCAAAGTTGTCATTTTTTATGGCAAAAAAAGAACTGTTTTTCTTCTTGACGACTTTTTTTTTCTGCCCCACTCTTGTAAAGACACCAGCGAAATGTCACACACATGCTGAAAATGGCCGAAATTCTCTTTCACGGGGTTACAATGAACAGGGATCACGTACCATTCAGAATCACTTAGGATAACGAAGCAGCGGTGAAGTATCTACACGGATAACTCCTCCGACTGGACAGAAGAATGCCGCCACCGGTGATGCTCTTACCCTCCTTGAAGTTCTTACAGTTTGTAAGTGTGCTTTACGGTGCAGCACTTTGTAGTGTCCGCTCCGGTCCATTCTCGCCATTAGGTTTAACTTCCCAAGAGCTGAAGGTTTCATAGCGTCTTTTGACAGTATGTGTTTGTGGTCAGATTTTACACGTAATACTCCTTGTCCTTGTCTTTCGGTTTCTTGCCGCCGCCTTTGGCGCCTTGCTGCTTGTCCTTCACCACGGCACCATTAGTCTGCGCCGAGTTGCTGATGTAGTTCCTCGTCTCGTCTACCTGGTAGGAGCCCTCGTCTCTGTTTCTGTACTTGTACATGGCATACAGGAGGATGAGAATGCACAGGGCCGCCGCCGACACGATGCCCACCACCATGCCGGTGGTGCTGCTGGACTCGCGGACCACCTCGGAGGCCCCCGGCACCCGCCGGACGCCTGGCTCGGTGGGGCTGGCGGTGGGAACGTCGCGGAACATGGGGGATGTGTTCAGTGGGCCCCTAGGCTTCGTGCTGTCCGACTCGAAGGAGGTGGGCAGCGGGAGTAGGACCACGTCGGGCTGTGGTTTTAGCTCTCGGTTGTTCATTTTCCCCGCGGGCAGTTTGGGCGGTGCCCGGGGTGTGGAGGCGCGAGCGGTGGCGCCCCCTATCGCAGGGTAGTGGGACGTGGTGCTAGTCCTGCCCAATTCGGATGCCTTGCTAGGTCTAAAGTCCTTTGTTTCCCACTTGGGCGCGTGAGCTTTGTAGCCACCTTCAAATGCCGACGTGGATAAGGTCTTATCTGTGACCAGGGAGAAGGTGGTGTAAAGATCCTCATCATCAGTAGGGGGCAGGCTAGAGTCGAATGCTTCCCCAGAGCCAAACCCTGATATCACCAAGCCATCATCATCATCACCATCATCATCATCACAATCATCGCTGCCTTGGTCCGACAAGCAAGGTAACCTCGCTCCCGGGGCCGTGGACAGAGACTCTTTGGTGCTCTCAATAATGGTAAGGACGGGGTGAAGGGTTGGGGGGGGAGGAATGGAAGGTGCACGAGTAACTAAGGGAGGGATGTCTATGGGCTCTTCCATATGTATGGGGATGATTAACTCCCCTCCTAGGATTGAAGAGACAGAAAACAGGAAACGTTAAAACCAGGCAGCACTCAGGAGGCAGCAGCTCACATTAAAATCTGCTAAAGAAATAAACACTGATAAAAAACAAACAGAAAATTAAGTCACATATGAACTGCATATTCATCTAGAAAAGAAAGAGCATTTTATGACTGAAACAAAACAATACTCAAATGAAAAGAACAAAGGGCCAAACAAACAAATTTGATTCGTCAAAAGGCTTCAAGGGCTACGCAAGGGGGAGCCAGCCAACCACGCGCCATCCTGCCAGGCAGCTGAGATTAGGGTGTGAGGCCGGTCTGCCGGGTAGAGTCCGTAATTGTGACTCTATCAACGACCCGTAATCAATGGACTAATTAATGATCTGGCACTAGAGACAGTCAATATTCAGTGCAGACCATGGTCACTGGTGCATGCGTGACCGTTTGCCGGTAACGCTAAAAAGGATAAGGAGGCAGAGCTTGTCTAAATTCACATGGTATCACTTCCTGGGAGCAAAGGGTCGCTCACCGTTCCAGTGCTCCTCAACCCTATGGCCAGCTGACTCCCCGAAAAGCCCCTGACCTCTAGCCTTTTAACTTTCGAGACAATCTTTTTAATACAGCTACCAAGATGGCAGGATGCTGCTTAGCAGTTCAACAGCAACTGAATGTTCATCTCTACACAACCGACGGCTGTGTGTCCGGGAGAATATTAAGATGTGTACCTATGGCGGACGGTGGCTTTTTTTTTTTGCTCAAATCATTTCAGAGATGACATGTAGCAATAAAATAATGGTAAATAATATGCCACCTTCTGACCAAACAGCATCAAATAATATAAGGACTGAATCATATTCTCTCACATTCTGTATGGATACAAATACTTTGTGTTGACACAAATTGTGTTAAGTAGAAATATCTCAAATGTTTGATGCATTTTAAATGTGTAATGCTACGTATTTAAGATATTCATGAGCAATGCATTAATATACTAGTCAAATTCAGTGTAGGAAATTTTAATGTTTAACAATAAATAAAGATTAATTGTGTTGACAGTAATCACATTTAAGATTAAGGTTTGCAACGTGTCTTTAGAAAAGTGTTTGGTGTTTCAGCTGGACTCAGTAAACTAGACTTAAAAGGGAAATTCCACAGTACTAATACGCTGGTACTTCTACAGGTAATTTGGGAAGAACCAAATGGCTACTGAAAAATCTGATGAGAACATAACAAACCTTTATGTGCTTCTCACAGTCCCTCGTAAACCACGATCCCAGTGGACAATTTGCCTTTACCTGGACTGTTTACCTCTCCCTGCTTACAGTGAAAGCAAGACTTAACCCCAGAAAACTGCAGGGAAAACTTCAGCTTTAATACATGAAAACTGTGCTGCACGCAGCAGACATGTGCTGCTTATCGCCATCGCGGGCGCCGTTAGGTCCAATCACTCAGGGCTACAGCCCGAGTATTTTCGCCCCGATGCCAATCTTCCTTCAGAAATAAAGTCAAGCCCCACCCCAAATAAAGGTCAACTAGCCCCTGGTCTTTTCAATAGCTAGAAACACTCTGATCGCTATTATCAATAAATGTAACTTGAATTCAGTAAAATTCAATTTGCAGAGCACATGTCTCTAAGAGTAACAATTCCAGAATGGTTTGTTTGCTACTATGATTCCCTGTACAAAATAAAATAAAATTCTGAGTCTGGATGTGTGTTACAGCGGAATCCCCCTTTAAGTCGCAGTTCCGCAGACGCAGGCTCTGGATGACAGCGTCACAGTGCCTCTCCACTCCCCAGTAAAGACGCATGCGTACGCATGTGTACGTATCACCTAAAGACACTCAGCATTCAGCTGGTCCCTAAACATTCAGTTGACAGTTGAAGCTGCGAAAAGAGGTGCTCTGTGGCGGCCATGTCCATACATATCAGTATGTATAAACTGCAAGGGCTGGCCAATCGAGGACACTGAACAACAATGCCATTCAAAATAACAAGGAAATAAATGCAGAATAAACAAATCAACAACAACATCGCAGATATCATTCAGTCCTCACAACATTACAGCAGGCGTTAGACATTTGCAAACCAAAGGCACAGTTAGATCTATTCAAAAACGGGATTAGTAATTTTACTGGAAAAAAAAACTTAAAAAAAAAAAAAACACTCTTAAAAAATGCAGTTGGAAAATAATGAACAGCCTACAAAAATAGTAATGGAAAGAAGAAAACATACCACAGTGGTCATCAACTTACATCAACAAATTGCCCGCATGTTTTTGGCATGAAGAAAAAAATGTACAAAGAAAGTTGTGTAAGAATGCTCTTGGACAAGTAGAATTAAACTGGTGCTGGACTGGTTTTAGCAATTGTATTCCTCATGTAATAGACAATATGGTACAGGGAGGCAACAACACATACATCCACGCCACATAACATGAAAAATAAATTTCACTTCAATTTTTTTTCTTTAAATTATTATCTCTTTTCATAAATACAAAAAAATCTATAACTTCTGCTTGGATAGATTAGCTCTGTTTTTCTTAATATCTGCAGTCTTATAATTTCTCTTTTTTTAAATAGATTTCATTTTGATATTTAGTTTTAGAGGATGGCTGTACATATCGAAAGACTGCATGGGGGGGGCTGGGATGGGCGGGGGGGGGAGGGTCGGGCCTACAAACAGACTACATAGGAAATGAAAATGAGGGGAGTGAATGTGTATGTCAGTCGCCATGTCCATGTATGGGCAGTACCAAGCGGTCGGGCGGCATTAGAGCTTTTGGCTGTAAGGGAGGGATGGGAACACACAAATAATGAGCATATACATGCCCATCCACAAAAGAAAGAACATAAGAAGACCTCTAACACTGACAAACTCACAAACCCTAAACTGCAACTTATTCGCCATGCAGTTCAAATCGGTTTCAGTTTCACTCAAATAACTTTCAAGGTTTCCAGAAAATCATTGGGACCAAAAAAAAAAAAACAGGTCAGAGCAGAGACACACCTGGAACCCCTTCACCAACAGAGATGTGAGCTTTTTTTTCTATTTAATAGAACAATTTAGGGCAAGTTTACATTTGTCCGGTCAGAATTGTGGATCACATGGCCAGGAGCGACTGCAATGTGTCACTTCAGCCGACGTTCTGGCATTAACTCACAGACAGTTGGTGAAGGAGTCACAAGTCCATAAAAGAAATTCGCAAAAGGAAGATACTCCTCTCTAGTTGATTTTCAGTGTAATTTTCAGCTTATTCAGACATTTTTCAACAATATCAAACAGATTGTCAATTTAGAAAATTATGACAACATAAATATGCATTATATACATTAAGCATATATAATACATAGATATGTACAGTGTGTATATAGTACAACAGAAAGAAAATCCCAAGACAAGAAAGTACAAAAGCAGTGATAAATTTACACACACTATAATAGAGAAACATCCAGATGGCACAGACTATCACAGACACAGTCAGGAGGGACAGTTATTTTGGCAACTATCACCTCGGTCATGTGTTTCAAAGACAAATATATCTGTGATTAGTAGTTTCCAATATATATTTTATTAGTAGTTTGAAACACGTAACAGGCGTGCAGTCTGGGTCGCAGAAGAACTCGGTTGGGAATGGGTCACTTTACTGCAGGAGGTTAATGCATGCTTTAAGTAAGTTGCATTTAGGGAAAGTAGAAGAACATTATGGCAAGCTGGGGCAAGGAGGTCAGAGAGGAGATAACAGGAGAAGGTCAGAGATGTTCAACCAAGGTGCAGGGGGGTATGGTGCCCCCTCCACATTGACACAGCCAGATAGCAGCTCCTGAATGTGTAAACCAGTCTGAACATGCGGCTCCATCAGTCATCTTTAACTTAGATTTCCTTGAATCGGGTATCATTATTCCTGAAACTGTGCCTGGTTTTATATTAATATTTAAAGCATTTTTATTAAAAGTGCAATTCATAGCATTTGAGGTCAAATTTTTACTAGGACTCATTGCAGCCTTCAGTTGAACAGCTCAGACGAATTAATTTGTCGGAATTCCACAAGAGGGCACACAGTGTTAATGTTTGTCGCGTCACAGGCAACAAGGCGGCTGACCTCTGCCTGACCCGGCCCAGCCGCTCACGGCTGCTACAGTGGGACCAGCAAACGGACCACTTCTGCTCAAGGTGTTCAGCTGGAAACTAATTAACATCGATTCTGTGTTTTTGTGTGTGTGTGTGTGTGTTTTGGCTCACTAAAGATAAAGTGATTATTCTTTCAGCTTCTGAAAAACCATATTTAGGAGAGACCCCCACATTCCTTTGAGAAGTAGGAAAATTTTATTGTACACTTTAGCACTATTTAATAACAGCACCTCAGCGTTTTGTTTGTAGAAGATGGATGGATGGATGGATAAACTGCCCATATTTCGTTGCTACCTTCTTTTTATTAGCCTATTTACTTGTTTACAGTATTTTTGTGAGGAGGCAAAATCGAAGAATCGCAATGCATTTCCCTTTAGTAGGAAACACTAGAACCCTACACCTGCCTTTAGCAAGCCCACTAACAGTAGAACCCTACACCTGCCTTTAGCAAGCCTACTATCAGTAGAACCCTACACCTGCCTTTAGCAAGCCTACTAACAGTAGAACCCTACACGTGCCATTAGTAAGCCCACTAAC
>JAODKE010000041.1:13217664-13232235 GCA_026779605.1 Mormyrus hasselquistii
AGCATAGTAACAATAGAACCCTACATGTTCCTTTAGTAAGCCCGGTAACAACAGAACCTAGTATATTATCTGCCGATGCAGTAGGGCACTCTGGGAGGGCTCAGTTCATCTTGCTCCTTTCCATTTTTGTCAGCGTTGAGATACAGCTGTCCATGAACCTCCTCTTTCTCAAATGAGCGTTGTATATTTTATGTTGTCTAACATACACAACAATGACTGTGTACACATGCAGCATTTGTATATTTTCAGCAAAATGTAATCACTGCCTTTCTGACGCACACAGTTAATAATTTGCGCATTTATTATGTATGATTTTTAGATGCGTTAATTAGCTTTGATTCTGCAACCACGTCGTGTTGATAATTCATGCAATTGCTATAGTTGTCAGTAGCAAATGAGTTTACATAATAATCTCGGAGACCTCAGCTGGACTGCGTTACAGAAACAGCCTGAGGATACAGTGTGAACAGAGTGTCAAAGCAGAAGAAGTTTAAAAATAACACGCTCGCTGCCGCCTTTCTGCCCGTGTGGAGCTCGCGCTGATAATAAGCGGAATTAAGACCTTCTGCTCGGTAAATTTAAATGTCATACGTTTTCTGAGACAAATTTCAAGCTGAAATGAACAGGAAATTGTGTAAGTAATGAAAAATGGGAGTGCTTCCTTGAAGCCGTCATTCAAAATTAAGGCTGATGTGCAGAAGAAGGATGGAGGTATCGCTCTAATCTAATGTGTGTCAGACGCTTATCCCAGTGATGCTCTCCCGGGGGTGGTCACCTCCCAGAATACTTTTTAATTAGCACCTGACTGGCACTAGCACTGAAGGTCAAACCTGTATGTCCACAACAACAAATAAATTTACGTAAATATTCGACATCAAACGGCATTAGCTTGCTGGGCCCGCAGCTAGCCTGTTCCCTATCGGTCTGGGGGGTAAAGTTACCATGGCCGGAAATGCTACCTTCCTCTCTGAAGCTACGAGTCTTTACACACGGCATGAGGCACACACACCTTCCCAGTGTCACTGCCATGGCTCTCTTCTGTCTCCTCTGCTATCGATCGGCGGCTGAGCTCATTTTTCAGTGTGAATCAAGCGGCCGTCCTGGGCTGATGGACTCGTTTTCCTCTGAGGTGTGAATGAATTCTTGGACACAATGTCCTTTTATCTTAAAAAAAAGCCCTCCCAGCCACGGCCTTTGTCTGCGGTGTTCTTCTGTCGGCTGCCCAAACATCTTCCCCCCTTATTTTTTCCACTTGGGTTCTTCTTCCATAAGTGCAGAATAAAGGGGGTGGGAGCAGAGTCTGCACCCGCGAGCTCAGGCGGCGCTGCGCCGATTTCTAAGGCGAGCCCTGCCGATTCACCCAGCTCTCACCGAAAAACCTGCCAGTGTCACATAAGGGCTTCTGTCACATACAATAAGTGGGCCCTGCTCAAAATGTGTAAAATGTTAAAAAAGACTAAATAAAATACAATACTACTACTACTACTATTAATAATAATAATAATAATCATAATAATAGTGGAGTAAGTAAGGAAAAGAATATTCAAACTTGTCGCTTGTATGTTGAAAATCGTTTGTATAAGTTTGGTCAAATTGGTTGATTAGTGTCTCAGAATTGAAGCAGCCAAGAGCCATTCCAATGATGTGCAGGCGAATGTGAAGGAGCTGCATTCATCATGTGGGGCAGATCCATCTATGTGTCACATCTCTGTATTTAGGAGGTACAGCTACAGTATTAAATTAATGTAAACAGGACGCTGAAAACAGGGCATGTTTGTTTCAGACCGCCTGTATACGAGTACAAAGTCACTACAGCCATAACTGTTCTCTATCAGTATAAATACAAATTATCTTATTTTTAAGCCGTAAGACTTAAGGTTAAAGTTGTTTTTATCCTCCATTTAAACAAATCATTATTACTTTTTCAAAGCATTGAAAAAAGCGATTTAACCTCCCTGACCGCCGCTCCATTCACAACCACACCGGAACCGCCCCGAGCCGTTCCCATCCGAAGCACGCCGACGAGCTTTGGTTGCGCGTCAAGCCCCGAATGCATCGTCGGGAAGGGAACTAGCTGGCTGTGTTCCCGCTACCAAAATAAATCGGAAATTTTGGAGCGATACGGAAGCGGAAAAATCGACATTTATGGCGGCGGGGGCGGCGGGGGCGGCGGCTGGGCTAAGGCTGGGGCGCGCGCGTCTCCCCCGGAGCTGCCAACGCTGATTAATTCACTGCGGCTCGGGTTCCAGCCTCCTGCCTACAAGCCAGCACTCCGCTGCAAGTATCTCCATGTCATGAAATATTCCTCCGCTTGGAATACACGCATATAATATGTATGTCCTCCCAGGAACACCGGGTGCTTAGATTGACATAAGCGGATAATTAACAAGAGCATAATCCCACAGTAAACACACAGAGGGCTGAAAGCGCAGAGTAAGGTTAAACCAGAGCCAGCCCTAGGGGAAGCTAGCGCCCCATTTGTAATTACGTTAATATTAATATTAAGTGGTTGATTAACAAACCCTTTTATCCCAAGCAATCAACGCAGCTTAAAATGTCTACACTTTCACCCATTTGCAAAACGCTGTATTTTAATTAAGATTTTTGCATTCGGTGCTCAGGGCTGGAGCAGCAGATGATACCTGATTCTCCCAAGACGGGCTGCAGTAGCTACTGCGCTATGCTAACAGTGGCCCTGCACGCTTTCCCAACATCCCCTGGGGAAAATGCCTCGCGAGGAGGCACCGCTTTGCATGTTCAGGCGTTCTGGCATCTGTGCAGCAGCTAAACCCAACGCTTATAGGTTCGGATGTGTGTCAGCTGAATAACGTGACGTGGGGCTTGTTCCAAAGTGACAGCAAGTCCTCTGAGGGACCTCTAGACGACTTCCACCCCCCGCCCCTAAAGACGAGTCTGTTATTCCATTCCTTTTGTGCATCCGAATCAGCTGTTACATATGAGATGCTATATCTGCAACCCAAAATGCCACCCCCCCTCGCTGCGAAACAGACACCGTCGCACAAGGGCATTATCTCATTCCTACCTCTGCCGTGCCTTCCCCCGGAAAACTCTATCGAGTTGGAGGGACAGGATTTCTAACACGATTAAACAAACGTAGTGAACGATCGCTGACAGCAACAAACTCTCTGCCTTTACCTCACTGCCCCCCTTCCTATGCTCGTGCTCACAAGGGCCCGCGATGCACTCGCACGAGGCTGGTCACGAGAGAACGGCATGTGAGCTCGGCTCATTGAGCCCAGAGGACCTGCTGCTCCACGAATCGTCATGGTTTCCAAGATCACAGACGCCTCAACGGGCGAGTCAGGCTGAGTCATCCCCACTCTGGCTTTCGAGCGACATCAAAGGTGACACCTATGTAATTTCGTTTCCGGCGTGGTATCTCCGTGCAAAACGTCACATGAAAGAGTTCGGAAGTGCTCAGCCATCCTGAATTTTAACTGCCGCGTACCAAACGAACTCAGTCGTTATCAGCCCAGTCTGAACGCATGGGAACGTGGGTCATTATTTGAATAATCATATACGTTAAGCTGCTTAGCAGAGGAACTGAGTTTGAAGGAGCTCATAAGCACGGCTGTATCCCAATCATTTTGAAACACAACCGGGAAAAGAGCTATAAACCACAGTGAAATAAAGAGCTGACCTAATTGTTACATCACCAAGGAGATATCAGCCTTTTGATGTTTTTTTAAATGTAACGCACAATTTTTTTTTAATGAATTAATCATGCTTACGACGACACATTAATTATATTGATAGTTCTGTAGATATGGTAGAGCGCTAGTTATGCTGCAGTGTCACACTTCCAGGTTAGGGGGTACAGTTCCTACCCGCGGCTCCCAGAATGCCAAGTCTGCATGTTTTCACTGTGTTTGTGCGAGTTTCCTCCTTCAATGAAAAATGTGCGGTTAGGAGAAGTGCTGTATCTGAATTCGGTCTGATGTGTGTGTGCCTTGTAACCAGAGATGTAAAGTAATGAAGTACAAATACTTCATGATTTTGGGTAAAATATGAGCCACATTTTTTTTTTTCATTCAAAAAATTCTTGAGCAATATATTTCTTTACTATATATTATGTAATAATTATTTATTATGTAATGCATAATTCCTGTTATGCATGACATATCATCACTGAACAAACAATATGTAGAGATGCACAATGGACCTAACTTTCGTTTAACGCACCGAAATTGCTGTCCGATATTTAATCTTTATCACATACACTTTTCAAAGTTAGCAGCACTAGAACTACTACTGAAACAATGGCGATGATTGCATTGGGCAATCAACCATTTCTCAGAGTGAAGGACGAGAGTTTGTCGTCGGCTCATTCACCACTTATAAGATGTTTAGAATTCATTATTAAATCTGGCCCGTAAATCGATAGTTTGTTTTCCACAGAATAAAAAAGTCATTCTGCTCATCTGTGCCAGCAAGCTAGGCAAGTTTCACCGCTTTTTCTGAATAAAAAGAGAATACGTGACTCAGTTTTGCTTATTGAGCAACTTACAATGTTATATTAAAACCTGTCTTGAGTGAATTTATAAGGATGACTTGCTTTTTGCAATATCGGTAGATTTGGATATATAGTAATTTTTACTCAAGTACTAAAAAAAAAAAAAACGTGTTTTTGCTTTTATTTGAGTAGCATTTTACTGGTTTACTTTTATTTGAGTAACATTTTGGTGTGATATCTACTAAGGTGAAGTGCTTGTTACAGAGTGGCATCCCATCCCTGCAGGCTAAAAGCTGCCATGGGTGGATTAAATCAATCGGAGGATTACGACGGTGCCAGTCACCATGTTTTGTGAAGATAGATGAATATCGTGTACCTACAATTACACATTTCACGAGTCAATGTAGCAAAATTTCAATCATAGCAAGTAATCAATGAACCTCTGGTTTTAAAAATGCTAGTCGTTAGCCCTCTTGCAGAATTCCTTCAAGGGTAAGAGCAGGGGTATTATCTGACGCTTCACAGAACTACAGAGCCATGGATGGGCCACAAACTGATTTTTTATTTTTTTTGTATTTTGTGTGGACAATATACTAACTTGCTAGCACAATTTGTTTAATATGATCAGAAAATACTAATTTGAGCTCACAAAATCCCTAAAACTTTTTTTCCTGCTCTCTATTTGCTCTTTTGAGCTCTCAAATTAATTAAGGTTTGCTGGTAGTTTGTGCCTGCAAAGCCAGGAGCCAGGACTGCGATCAAGCCTTCTGCCCACAGTGTGTGAACACTTGATGTAAATAAATAGTTAATTAAGTAAAATAAAAGGTAAATTTATGAAAACTACCTGATCACAAATGTGTCGAAGGTAACTAGATGACCACAAAGACTATTTTTTGTCTATTAAAAATACAGCAGAATAATTCTGAACTGGAGACATTATGCATTATTTTAAAGGCTCAGAGATGCACATGGGTTATTATCATGCACAGTATTAAGATGACCAAAACCTAATTACTACCATAGAATTGTTTGATACTTTGTGCAGACGAGTCAAATCGTGCAGAATAAGATCAAACTTGAATGCAGTACATATTATACATTGTTAGAAAGATATTGGCTCAGTAATATATCCATTTATCTGTACAGTATATAGGTTTTAGTGAGGGTAACCCCATTAAAACTCACCATCACCATTAAAACTGTGTGGCTACTGTGAGATATAGATCATCATCGTCAAATTGGAATGGGAGTCATATGGTGCCTTATTAAAAAGATTTGAGCGAATACATTTGCCAGCGTAATGCTGAAGTATTTGCACAGCCACAATGGTTTTGTGAACGGCTTGACCGTGGCTCAAAGACGGCATCTGGTTTTGTGGGCACAGATAACCGAAATGTGGGCACGACGTCATTTATCTGACCCACAAATTAGTACATCGTGCACATGAATGGAAAAAAAAAAGTTTGTGGCCCCTCCAGGGCTATGTACAGAACAGAGTAACGGTGTCACGATATGACAGTTCAGGACACAGACAGACGGAACGCACGGACACGGAAGTAACAGACGGACAGACAGACAGACAGGGAGAGACAACACTGAAGAGGAGAACACTGCTCTTAAGGAGGTCGAGCTCAGAGCGGGAACACAGCATAAACCAGCGCGCTTAGCCTAAATGCAGAGCTTTCTGAGGTCAGCACAGAAGAATGGGCACACTTAGAGTCCATGCACTGGCGATATCACCAGGAGCTGGGATTCAGTTAGTTTAGCAGAAGCTACAATTATCGCATGCCACAAATGACTGCTTAAGATCAACAAATAAAATAGAAAAACAGATATACTTTGTGGCAATAAAATTCTTTTTATGCCATCTGCATTAAAAAAAAAGAGTTTAAATGCAGAACGGCTGGGGACAATGGGAGGGGGGTAGGTGGCGATAAGGGTGGGGGGTGGTTGAGGTGGGATTCATACTTTCTCACACAACTTTCTTGAGACAATAGGATCGCCCACAAGAGGCTGAAAAAGGGTGATGGCAAGAAAAGATTTTGTTGCCGTTTTCTTTGCTTTGTTAATCAAAAATGGGGATGTTCAGTACGAGCCTATGGAACAGATACTTTAAAGAAAAAAATCAAAAAAAAAAGAGGAAAAAACAGCTCACCACCAAAAATTCATGCGGAACAAGATGTAAGCGGAAGAACGAGGGATGTGTTCATTGTAGATAAATGGGCAGATGAAGATGTCAACGGAATGCAAACGGAGCCTCAAGAAATCGAAAACCACATGAACGCAAAATGGAAATGGCACCAGAACAGAGGAAAAATGCCCACACATGCTTTATGTCTCACCCCCCCCCCCCAACAATGAAAAAAAATAAAATAAGAATGAAACCGACAAACAACAGCAACAACGGAAAACATGCACCTGCTCACGTAACTGAATTGGGGGTTTACATGAAGTTATGAATTTCTGTGTCAAAGTGACTGGATGACTGGGGGACCCTGATAATACTATCAATACTACCTATGAACTATGGGGAATATTAAAAATAGTTTAACCTTTTTAAAATATTTGTTTACATATTTATTGGGGAATTGATCTCTTGACAGATAAACATGAGGAAATACTCAAACAAGTACAGCTGCCATTCATGTCTGGAAAACTCTTTTTCCAAAGGTGCCTCGCGCTTATTCCAAAAATTGCCTTATATTAAAATTTTTGTAAGAGATTGTATGGACGTCCTCTGCCTTACTTACTTACGAGTGTCCTACTTAGGAGCTGATTACATTTTTTATTCAGCAGATGAACAGAAATGTGATCACAAATAAGATGCAGTAATTGCTAAAGGAAAAAAAATGAAACTGATTGCAAAAGGGCAGAAATGTGCATTGGACTGAGTGTAGATGTGTGTGCTAATTTATTTTACAACACAATGAGACGCCTCCATTCTAGTGGATGATGTTCGCCGTTGAGGATGCTCCTCACAGGAGCAACAAATCGAGTATCTCTAACTCGAATTTACAAACCACTGTTCAGTAAAACATCTCTTTGTGCTTAACCTGCCTTCCTTCCCTTGAGAGTGCAGATATGGGAACACACTCATTTATTCACCAAAAAGTCTCAATTCTGTCATTCTCTGTAACATTTAACTGCAGTGACTTGAGTGGCAGCTTTGTGTAAATCACAATTTAAACATTTTCTATTGGATTCCAACCCAATTTCTTTAAGAAATTGTTTGAAGGAAATAAAATGCTAATTATGATTTCACTTCATGTTTATCTTGGCATAATATTTGAAGTTTCTATTTGAAAAATAAATAAAAAAGCCTATGCATCCTTTGCCTTGAAACAAAGCTATGTGCGTGTGTATAAAGCTGTACACAGAAATTCGATGATATCTGTTCTCTATTAAGATGTTTAACTCAAGGCAAGCTTCTGAAAATCAGGAAAACGAAAGGAGTCAACAATACAAAAATACCAGATCAATTGCAGTTAATCTGCTAGATATTACATAATTCTGCCGAAAGCTTTTTTTCTCTCCAAAGATTCTCAAAATGTATCATCTGTCACCAGTGCAGTCAATACCACATGAGAGGAAATCTCAAATTTGATACATTTTGAAGCATCACTGCAGACAACATGGCACAGATACTAATTTTGCACTTTTTAAATAAAGGTAGTCTGCTCTCATTAAATGCTGAGAGGACAAAATTAGTATAAATACATTACCATGTTTACTACATGTTGGACACCCATGGACAAGTGTAACTTATCGCAATAACTGAGAAAGTTAGAAAGGTTACTCATAAATTAAATAGGCCTTAATTGCTGACTGAAGGAGATTTCTATAGAGCGCAGATACCTGGGACATCTGTATGCTCCCAGCTCAGTGCGCGGCAGATTTAAATGTGCTCAAATAGGCTGTGCTAGCTAATTAATCCCTGGAAGTCACACTTGACGTGTCCATGAGACATGATGCTTTGAGGTCAGATCCTCAGTTGCAAAATAAATGAAAAGAATCAAGATTGGGCAAGCAGAATTAGTCAAACCCAGCACACCTGCATGTCCTGAGTCGCACTCCTCAAGGTCCTCGTCATCGCTGGAACATTCTGCCGATGACACGATGTCGTCTGTTGTCTTTGATGTGGTTGGTAAGAGCAAAATGGAAAAAAAAGAACACTTTTTTAGTGACAATGAATTACAAACAGGCTCATGCGATAAACGAATTCCTGTGAATTCAATTGACTTTTTATTTTCTCCCATTAAGCACTTCAGAAATGTCTTTAGTGAAGGGGAAGTTTTACACAACGTTTCACCTTCGTCTTCTGCTGTTCTCAGGTTGTTAGAAGGAGGCGTGTCACCTGTCTTAGCCACTTGCAGAATGATCAATGATATTTATGTACCACAGCATGCAAGGAACAAACGGACTGTTCTAAAGCAAGGGAGACGCATTGGACAGCAAATGGAGCCCATGTTCCTCTGGCCCCCTTTGACCCCATGATGCAGAGCTAGCTGCGCTTTTTCCAGTCGCACTCATATTTGTATATAATGGCCAACTTAAACACTCATGCTTATTAGGTTGGGTACGGGACTCGCAGAGGCTCGACCCCCAGTCCCATGAGCATCGTCCTCAGGAACCCATCGTCGGATTAATGAAGGACCACTCTCCCACCGCTCGGAAAAACGCCACGTGCGGCTCGGTGAGCACGCCCTTCGGCCTGGGGGGGGCACCAAGATTTTGTTCATTAAAATGCATCCAAATGTGCATTGATGAGCAGGCAGGCCAGAGGAATTTCCACACTGGAGTGCTGTAAAATATTGCTCTTAGTAAATATAATATTATTCATTGAATTTATATTAAGTGTGGAAAAGGATGGGAAGAGAGGGAGCTCACAGATGCAAAAAGCAATAAAAAAGGTAATTGACTGATTTCAGAGACCATCTGAGGTAATCTTCGATTTCCTGCCAAATGGCTCTGATGAACTAGACTGTTTAATCTCATAAACAACCAGACTGGTCCTTAGTCCTTCTTCACAAGGTCAGGTACCAGAAGATGATGACTGGAAGTCTCATACTCAAAGCCATATTATATAGACTATAGTTCATAAATATAAGGATTACCATGACAACTTAAGAACATCACTAGTTCACCTCTAATGGTATACGAGCCCGGAAGAATTACACATTTTAGTATAGATCTATAAAAAGCAGCTGTAACGTTCGTCTCATGCGAGACCAAGTCGTATAACTTGTAAAACGCAACCCAAGGATAAATATGGCTTTCTTGGTTTGGCGTATGCAATCATTTCTTCATTCTGTAAAAATCTAATTCTGTAAGTCGTTAACACCCATCTCAAACCAAATTTGGCCCTTTCTAAGAAACCCAACCGTGAGTAAAAATTCTGTATTGAACCACAGGGTATCAACTTGTTCCAACGTGCTCCAAAGCTCTGGAAATACAGCCTAACGCTTTGTGCCACTTAACTGATAAGTAAATCCATCTAAATCCTTTCAGATTATTCTCAGGCTTTCAGAAATTACACCTCATTTAAAGATCATGTATATCCTGCCATCAGGACGGGGCGTTTATTGAGTCGAAGTGTTCCAGGGTGTTACACACTGAAACAATGACACTCCTTTAGTATGAAGATTATAATAAATGTTACCCTTCCACTAACAAATCCAATGATGTTATTCTGCACACTCCACACATGCACTGGCATGCATTCTAATCCTGTTGTATTAATGAAACATTGTAGCATTATACTATAAACTTGCACCGACCTGGCAGAGACACTGATAGGTACAAAGTGTCAAAGAATTACTCATTGCGACTGCAGCATAAGGTACATCAGCCATAGCAAACCAGCATTAGTAATTTCACTCACTTGACTCACATTCCCCAGGTTACGTGAGGCCACACCCCCCACACAGTTTCCATAATCTGTGTCATAGGGTGCTTTAATAAAAAAACAAACAATGCAATTCAATAGAAAACAAATGAGACGTGAAAGATTGCACGATGAAACAATTTAATCGAGAATATTTTATGCATCTGTGATGACTGGACTCCTTTTGTTGCTTTATATAGGGACTTCTGTCATGAATTACCACCTGTGATACCCGTCTTTGCTTAAATCGTTTCTATTCAGAAGGATGCAATGGCTCAAATCAATAAGGCAATAAATGATGATAAAGGGAGCAAACACAAAGCTCATCCAGCGAAATAACCTCACAGCATCCAGCAAACTCTCAGGACCACCAGCAAACAGAAAGCATTTTTCACGTGCTGTAATTTAACACAAAATTAATACAACCATTTATATATAGCAGATTAGCCTACTGTAATTTTCTGCTGTCAGGGAGCACAAATTGCACGCCATTTTCCCTACAGTGGAGTCAAAATGCAGCAGCAACAATTGTACCTAGAGGGAGAAATGAGAACCATATTACATGTATTCTAATGTCTCTCTGTTGGATTGCAGTTAACTATTGGATGCACTTTTAAAATTATCCTGCTTAGTTACAGTACCCTCGAGTGCCTGGCCTGTGTGCCGCACTGCCTGGCATGTACAAGCAGGATTGTACAGATATCAGGTCTTCTTGCAATTCTTCACAAAATAAAGCACTGTTTGCAGAAAAGCCTTCAGCCACAGGGCTCCTGGTGTATGGAACAGCACATGAGGGATAGCCCCTTGGTTTTATTATTTAAAACCAGACAGGAGACCTTTGCTTTTGCTCAGCCTACCATAAATAAGGCTGTGGGTGCAACTCTACATGCTGCTGTTTTGTAACCCTGTGCTTTTGTTGGTTACATTGGACCAATGGGACGGACCCTACGTGAGGCTGACTTCAACTCTGCTCAGGCGATATGTAAAAATAAAAAAAAAAAACTGAACCACAAATTTACAGTTCTTTGACAGTGATTGGATTTCTGTTCCAGGACATCATATGAGTCATCACATGTAGGAATTTTATGCAGCATCACTGTGGTAGTGACTTAATTAAATTAACTGAACTTTGTCTAGCTATTTTATTGTCTTATTTTCTGAATAATACACAGCTCATTCTGAGTACTGTTGCTAACATATATGGTACGGAAAATGTTCTACCGGGAGCTGGGAGGGTGCAAAAACACAGACTGTCTGCGGTTCCCTGAGGATCAGACCGGGAAACACTGTCTCAGAATGTTCTGTCTTCAGGTTTCCTGATGGTATTTTCATTATTGTGATGATTAAGGCCACCCATCTTGTTTCGTGGTCATCCACTTCCTCTTTTGCCTTCAAATCCTCTAAGCATGAGGATCTTTTCCAACACACCGGTTCTTCTCATAAAAGTCCCAAAATGATACCTGACTGTATGAGCTTCAAGTGAGGGTTCAGACTTGAACCCTCCACACGTCTGGTTTTTTTGAGGTCAGTATTCTTCAGTCTACGCCAGTCTCGCTTATTCATTGCTCAGCATACACTGTGCACCTCGTCTCTTGGCATTTTATCAAATGACACAGAGTTTGAATTACAAAAAAAGTATAACAGAAGTCACCAGGACATTTCAACAGGGATCAATGAAGAATAAACACAAGCTCCTGGTCTACATAATTTGATTTTAAGATGCAATAGGACATTTCTTCATTAAAAAATAATAATTATAGTAGGCAAAATAAGGAGTGATCTTATGACGCTTCTGTTTGTTAGCTGGGGGAGGCTTTGTTTATCTGCTGTGTCCAGACTGTGGTTTTGTTTACCTTCACTGCCTATCCAGGACCGTCCGTGGGAGTTATAGTTACACAAAAATATTCTTTTGATTTGATTGTAGAAGAGGTGGGTTCAACCAACTAGGGTAGGTGGGACCAAGACATCTGATTGGTTTTGTCCTGCCTCCTCTAATTGCTGGGACACACCTTCTCTACAATCTGATTGGTTATCTTTCTGACCCAATCATTTTTCCTTCTGCCCTCAGAACATTTTGTGTACTCCCATGAGCCTCAGGAGCAGTTCAAGGTGGACTTGGGATTAACCCTCACACATCACATCAATGAACACTTAGTCACTCGGTTACCCGGTGGGAGTACCTGCTTTTGTTAGCTGTTAGCAAAGCAATAGCTGTGTTTGTTTATATTCTGCTGATGCTCACAGCAGTGCTACTTGGGTCTACAGCTTGGAACGGCACGCTTGGAATTCCGGACGGAAAAATCTGCTCTTAGGAGAGCTGCAACATGACCTGTCTGTTGGGTGTCAAGTAAAACGTTGTCAATTTGTCTGTGTCAGAATCTTTGCCTTCATACATCAGACTCCTTGTTTGCTGCGCTTGGCACTAATTCACATCAAATTCACCAAAGCGGAAAGAATCAGTGTGACCCTTTTTAAAAATGGTAACGTGACATTAGATGAGAAGACATATCCGTTTTCATTTGACTTTAACCTGCCAACCTGCCTTTGGCAAATATTTATCTTTGAGAAAAGAAAAGATGGAAGATTAGGTAACGCTTTACTTGATGGGGGACTAATACTTAATAATAACTCAGTTACTACTGAAGCACAAATTATGAACAAATCATGAACAAATATAGTTGATGCTTGAGATAAAAGATACGGGACTCAGGACTCAATAATGATGGTCAAACACGAGATCAGTATTTCCCTTGTGTTATTCGTGATTTCAGTAGTTCCTCAGTAGTTCCTCAGTAGTCACAAAGATTTTCAGAATTAGCAGACGTGGCAACAAATATAGTACGTGTAAGTGCTTCAAATAAAATATGCGTAATGATTCATTAATGATGAATTAACACGAGATCAGTATGTAACTAAGATTTAGTTTGTCATTAATTCATAAGTAATCGTATAATACTATATTATTTATGCGCCGTCAAGTAAAGTGTTACCGAAGATTCTTCTGCCTTTCTCAGTGCTGCACGTGAAGATGATCAAAGGTAGCTTCATTTTAGGAACTGAAATGACGTGTAGCCCCACTTCACTCAAAATAAGCCATCGTGATGGCCGCCGATCGAACGCGTCCTGCTGGTACAGGTATGTATGGAAGGACCCCGCACATCTTGCTGAGATGTGTCACCCCACGCCCCTGTTTCCACGGCAGCTCCCGTGTCACGCGTGTGTAGCACCCTTGACGCGCACACCGCCGCAGGGCCAGCTTGCTCCATTTCTCCTCTTAGTTGCTTGATTTCGATCATTATTTTTATGGAGGGGAAAAAAAAAAACTAATTTCGCTGGTGTTCTGGGTGTAACGAATCGTAAGGTATATGCTTAAAGAGTTTCGCTCCTCGACGGAGCAACGCGTAGCTCCCGGCAAAACTGGCAGGAAACACGAACGTGTTACTGAGTCCCTTAATGAAACACATTATCCTCTGTCTGGCCGAGGAGGTTTGGGGGGGGGGGGTTGGTGGCTGGCAGAAAGGTGTTTCAGCCCGCGGGGGTGGCCGGCCGGCCGTCTGTGGTCTGGTCTAGATAAGCTCGCTTCCAACATTGTGTGCAGTCAGGTGCCGATGAAGAGAGAGTGAAGTCTGGCGACTGCGTGAGATGCAAAAAAAAAAAAACAGGAGAACAAAAGGTGGGGTAACTCGGGATGATCTCCAGCGTGTGTGGCGGGTGTGCAATGGCTGATCTCGGGGTCTAAGCCAGGTAACAGGCTTTAGGGAGCAGAATTGATTTCAGCGGGAATCCAGAGGCTTCTCACAGACAAATTTGCCAGGCGTTCCGTCAAAACGAGTCCAGATTTACTCAAGGACAGGAAGGGGGAGGAGGTGCAACGCTGAGAGAAGAGTCGGATAAATTTAAAATCTCACACGAGGAGAAGCTGGGAACGTCAAGTTATCAACACGTATGAATGTGCTGCACTTTATAAAATCACTAATGGATCTTATTATTGAGCATTATTTGACAAACTAAAAGCTGTACTACAGAAAAAATTGTAGCCCTGTTATCAGCAAAGCTTTAGTGACACCTTCTTTGTGACGAGCGTCACTGGCATCTGGAATATGCTCTCCCTTCTGAGAAAATCCTTCTCTAACCCTGACGGGCCTCCAGATGCCATCTGGGGGAGAGAGGGGGCTGGGGGGGGGGGGGTTGTTGACGGGCCCCTGATTTGGAG
>JAODKE010000041.1:13232602-13242687 GCA_026779605.1 Mormyrus hasselquistii
GAAGAACACAGGGACCCAGCTGCATGCGCCGGCTTGCCAGGAGTCCTTCTGGCACAAGTGCATTTCTTTCATATCCCCAACAAACAGCCTGTAATAAAATATTTCTTGAAGTACCAGCGAACAAACCAAAGGACATAATGTAATGTATAAGCTGGGAAATGAGTTGGTACTGACATCTATGTCAACACCAACACAGCAGGACTGCAGCTCGGAATAATGTTTCCATAAATTGATTACACCCCCAACATAATCCAATCCTGCAAATAAATCCTTTCAGAACCCAACAAAGTGTGTTTCAACTTCAGCATGCTGCCTTTTCCTGTAATCTTTCGCAGCTCGAGGTCCTGTTTTTGGTCTGCGCTTCACAATGGGGACACTGCGGACAGTCAGATTTCAAGCTCTGTGCTACCCTTCATGCATATTTTATTCAACATTTTACAGACGAGGGAAAAGTAGGGAGAGCAGAACTGCGGAGGTGGAGGCCGGAGCAAAGCCAGGGATGCTGAGTGGTCCTCCTGCTCCTCCTGTCGATCTGAAGACCTCACCACCGTGCGTCAAACAGGCTCTTATGGATACACGCACAGGCAAAATGAGCCCCACAGGAAATGAGTTTGACAAGGTTGTCCCACTCCATCCACACTCAAGATCTGACCTGAATGAAGCTCCAGGTGGTGGTGGCAGGTAGCGAGATGGTTAAGGACACACGGGTCTTACCTGAAGGCTTGGCTGTTTCACCTTTTAGTGAACTCCTTAGCCTGAGTCACGAAATACGGCTAAACCTACAACTGTATCAATGGATGAAATTGCCGCTTTGGATAAAAGCATAAAACTTGTATCATTGTGATAGCAGGGTGAGCCCTGCAGGACAAGAGACCCTCCTGGAGTACCGTGTCAACTGTGAGCCTCGCTGGAGAACTTTGTCACCCCTTATCTCAAGGTTAATTATACATGAAGTACAAAAAACACACGCCATGCAGAATGTCAAATCCTCATAGTGTCACTGAATTGCTGTACAATTCAAAGGGCTTAACGTTCAGCTCCGCACGATCAAATCTAGACATTTAATTCATAACTTTCTCTGCACTGCCAGAGCCCTGATCTGGGCCAGTGACCAGCACAGCAGGCAGGATTTTTGCCCACTGGGGAACTGTGGACCAGCATGCAAGAGAGTGACTGCCTCTTACAGCTCAGCCGATGGCCACGAAGCGGAGGAGCTCAACACAGCTCATCACGAACCTTCTGCTTGGCCTGCTGGATGAAATAACCCATGGAAGATGGCTTTGTTAATGCAGTATGTTTGCACACTGACAAAGAGCTGAACCGGACTGAAAAGGGCCAGTTACTGAAAGAAGCCATTTACAGAACATCCCAGTGTCTCCAGCTAAACAAACGATTGCATTTGGACTCCCTGAAAATGAAAATACATTTGTTTGACCCTTCTGACTTTTACAGCTCATTGAATTCTAGAATTAAAACAAACCATTTTCTTCCATTAAGGAGACTGAGCTGCCGCTTATTAGGAGTCCTTTATAACACTCTGGTCTCGCTTCTGAGCGGTAACAGCAGGACACTGGAATAACGCACCATTGCGCATATTTGACAAGATTCTACTTTTTTTATACTTTTATTTGGAGATTCAAAAAATACATTTACACACAATGTAGCTAGTTCCAGTTTAATCTGGTCACTGGAATTACCTTAAAGTCTTCTATAATCTATAATGTGTCCACACTCTCCTCAGTATAAACACAGGAGAATATTTTCACCTGCCTATACAATTCTGGACAGGCCAACACGGATATGACTGGAGAGGGTATCCCCAGAGAGGCCGCCACGTGGGGATAGACACATCTATTATTCATCTAACATATGGAAGCACACGTATGATTCTGAATGTCTGTGAACATGACATCCTGTATAATTCAAGAATGTGCTCTGGATTCATATAATATTTAACTTGTCTTTGCTTCAGTCATCCAATTCCTCATGGATGATTTTTTTATATACAGTATATCCATAGCATATCAGAAACACAGTAATGGAATTCTGACTATAAAATGTGATAAGTAGCCCGTGTTTTATCGCATGTACGTTCGATATATGTTTTTGCACAGCCCCGTCTGAGCACTAAAAGATAGCGATAGCAACTTAGAAATCACCCTGGGGGCCCTAACAGGGAGAAGCATGGATCTTATGCGAGTAATAAAGGCTGCCGATGTGGGAAGGAGCCAGACGGCACCTGGCTAACAGTGCAGACACCGGAGCACGGAGTCCTTCACCGCTCTGGAATGAGGTCCCGACCCGTCGGGCCGCTTGTTTAAACAGTCGCTCCCTGTCCAGGACAGTGCATAAAACCGACTGAAATCTGAAGCTCATATAAGCTGACAGTAATGTATGTGCAATCATGTAGCAGTGGGTTGAAAATGCCCATCGGGCCAAGGTGACCGGGAGCATTTCCCCGCAGATGTCCGAGAAGTGGCATGTGACATGGCAGTTGGAGGAGGGGATGCTCAGGACTCGGATCGGACCGGACCGGACCGGGTACTGCTGAGGTCAGCGAGGATGACTCCAGACAGCTTGGTACATCCAGCATTTACATTCAGAAAGCTGCCTGACACGCTCCGCCGTGATCAGTATTCATGAAGGCATGTCGGCTCTCGTTCCATACAGGGTCAGGGTGATCCTGGAGCCGGTGACCTGAGGCGCAGAGGGAGAACACCCTGCACAGGGTGGCAGTCGGTCACAGGACACGCCGGTCGCAGGACACGCAGTCTCACACCGAGACTTAAAGCTGTCGGACTCGGGTAGGAAGCCGGGGTACATGCCGAAGATCCCCTCAGCTCAGGCCGAGCAAGAAAATTACGCACACATAGTGCAGGGGAGGGATTTGAACCACCGACTCGCAGCTTGAGGCGACAGCGCTGACCCCGCCATGTGTCCATTTCCAGCTTATTTACCGGCCTCGTCACGCTGAGGCTACAGGTTCCAGCTGCCGAGAGGGCAGTGGGCACCAGAGATACAGCATTGCCCTCTGTACACACAGCTAGTTAATGTTTACCCGGTGTGCCGCGTAACTGGCCGGCGGTAAGAGCAGCCGCAGTTTCCGTTGGTGGGCACCTGATCCCCTCCGTTCTATCTGCTCTGCTCTCCCTGACAGCCTCACCCCCATTTTGACAGCAACGCTTTGGGCTGTCGTTATCGTGTCCGATCTCGGCCTCGTGGCAAAGACAGCCGAATATCATGTATTTGCTGGGGGAATCGGTGGTACTGGCTAGGGTTGTCTTTCAGGAGTGTGTAACCCTGCCTGGTCCCTCTCCCCGTCAGAGACACAAACACACACCGGCAACAGATACTATCGTTCTTCTGGCCTCCACAGTCTCCCCCGGTGGCCCTGGGAGAGTGCGAGGCTGGACTTTCCCCCATCATTCAGTTGTACAGCTAAAGTTAATGTTAAACCATAGAATATAACAGGAAACGCCCTTTCTTTCCTTTCACATTTTCACCCCAGGATATGAGAAAACTAAACTTGCCGGAAAATGTAACAGGCAGTTTCAAGAGGGGTCATTTATTTTCCTGTACACAAGGATGTGGCGGCCATCTTAGATCTTTAATCATCCAACCACAAAGCTCAAGGTTACAGGGGACGTGCAAGTCCCCAGGAGTCCCCTCCGCCATGGCCCCGGCGAAATGGGTACTCATCATGCTCAGCTCTGCTAAAAATGCAAAATGTTCGGGCTGAAATACTGCTGCAAACTGTGTGACCAAATTCCGGAAGGCGTATTAGAGGATAAAGAAGCAGACCTACTTTCCAGAGTCTGGGGTGAAGGATAGGAAGGATTAAGCTCCGCAGTGACATTTAAATTAGCAGCACACCTCCATACCTGGGCAACACTTAATCAGAGGGGAATGAATTGGAAGACAGTAGGAACTTCCTGTGGAGGAAGAGGAGAGAGATGCTGCACCGAGTCCTGTACAACCAAAGTCCATGAAAAGTATCAGCATGTGAAGCCTCTCCGCCGTTATGGATGGAAAAACCTGCTCATCAGTTTAGGGTATGAAAGGGTACAGCTTAGGATCGACAGCAGGGAGACTCTCCACCTCAGGACGAGAGAGGGAAGACGCGAGGAGGCAAAGCCAGCTCTCCAGAAAGCATCGCGCAACAGAGTCCAAAAATGCATGCAGAGATTTCATTGGAGAGATGTGGAGATTCATTCATGCAGCACTGTTTCCTAATGCTTATGGGCACTGCGGGGTATTTAATGCACAAGGGCATTTACACAACGGGCCTCCCGTCAACACGACGACGTCTGAGAAACACGACGACGTCTTTAAACACGACGACGTCTGAGAGACACTCAGGCAGGGACTGTGCAGCACGGGGGCCAATCGGAGCCAGCTGACTGGCTGTCCTCGCCTACTGGGTCCTCTGCCCAGCGTCAGAACGCCTGCCACTTAAAAGTCCCCGCTGGGGCAACCCGATTAAGTGTGTGGAGTGTGTGATGCGACAAAGGGGTTAATTGCATATCCAATATGTTAGCCGATGTCACCCAGAGTGAAGACGACAGTGACAAAGGCGAGTGCGGTCTGTGATGATGGCTGGGACCGGAAAGAGGAACCACAGCATTTTCCTGTATTGCCCCAGAGAGAACCTTTTTCTCGTTGTAGGTAATTAAATGCTGATTTCCATGTTTCATTTAATTTCCTTCAATAACTGACAGTAGATGTAAAATGTGTCTTTTCTGGAGACCTTCTCCGTTAACACACACATCATAATATTATTTTAGCCTCAATTCATAGAAAACAAACGCAACATGAGGCAAGGGACGATACAGATAATGGATAAACACAGACAATTCCCAGAGCACATTCGTGCCGAAACCCACAAACTTTGCGCTAAAATGGGGAAATAAACGACTTTGAAAGTAATATTTTATCAAGACCTGACTTTCTGTACATATAACAAAATAACTTGTTGACGCAAAGCTATCAGACAAAAAATGAACTAAGCTTTTTCTCCCACCTTTAAACTCATTTATGACACTAACTGCTTATGCTACTCAGGGTCGTGGGTGGTCCGGAGCCTCTCCTGGAAGCTATGGGCGCAAGGCAGGGAACAACCCATGACGGGGGGCAGCCCATCGCAGTTCACACTGAGCCACCGTTCACTCACACACTCACACCTATGGGCTATTTACAGTAGAAACTCTAATTAGCCTGTTTGTTTTTGGACTGTGGGGAGAAACTGGAGGAAACCCCATGACGACACGGGGAGAACATGCACACTCGACACACATGGAGCCACAGCAGAGACTCAAATCCTGGTCGCAATGGTGCAAATCACTGTGCCACCATGCGACCACAGGACGAAAACCTTACGATCGTAACTGGGGACTCCTGGAAACGTGCACCTCCCCAGGTCTTAAAACCGGCATCTACTCTCTTATCGTTCTCCCAGGCCCTGTCGATCATGTAACCCACGGCCCGTGGACGCCTGTCGGAGCACCCCCCCAAAAATGAGCAGTGCCTACCCAGCTGAGCTGTAGCCCCCCCCCCGCTCACCCTCATTGCGAGTGCACATCTGTACACACCAACCTGCATCACCCCCCGACTCCCCCACACAGGCACCGCACCCCCACCTCCCATGCAGCTCTTCACACTTCACCCCGCATTCAGCCGCTGCGCTCCCGCCAGGCCGCCACGTGCCTCATGTCCTTGCTGAAGATTACTGCCACAAAAGCAAGTACTGCCTGTGATAGCAGGTGGGACTATTTCAGCGGAACCCGGTGAAATGACAGGCCTGCAATGTCCCCGAGTCCCTATTCATCATTTCAATATGCAGGAATAAAACCCTCGGATTGCTCTCTGGCTCTATCAAGCCACATCGGGTGCTGAATCGTTTTTTTTTCCTTCCATAACTGACATCTTAAAACCAGGGTGTATTAAGCGAGAAAAATTTAAATGTTAAGGATTCCTCACTTAACATCAGACTACTGATTATCTAATGACATATGATTTCATTCACACAGAAATACATGGTTTATACTTTTTTTCTTTATCCAGTTAAATGAAGTCACATTATGTGACAGGAAACTACTTTCCATCCATCTTCTGGTGCAGGGGGTGGATATCTGTCCCAGGAAGCGCAGGGCTGAAGGTCACAAGCCGTGACAGGATCCCCCCAGACTGGGAGATGCGTGGCGTCACCTTGCCGCCCCAGGACTGTGAACCCCTGACCCCAGGCCCAGCTCATGAGCGCTCCCACTTTTATACATTTTTACACGTTGATCGTTTCACAGACACTCCCATCTCTCCGAGCGCAAACCCCAAACATAAAAGTACTTTTAGGTCCATTTGCTGTGAGGGAGAGCAGGCCTGCTGCTGCTCTATCAGTTTTGCCATGAAAGGAAGCTTATCCTGTGTCTCCTGAAGACCACCGCACAGCCCTCAAGCAGCATTTCTCCTGCAATCATCCTCTTTCACTCTTTTCATAGCAGCACAAGACAAAAATTGTCCTTCTGAGGTGGCCGGCCACATGTAATAACAAGCGACTACAAGTTCTCAACCACTATGGAAGCTGCTGCCCTGTATCTCCTTAAGTACCTCCCTTGTATCTCCTTAACTACCACACCCCCTAGCTACCATGCTCCCTGGCTACCCTGCATATGCTTAACTACCTGCCCTGCATCTCCTTAACTCCCTGTCTGCCCTGTACCTGTATCTCCTTAACTCCCTGTCTGCCCTGTATCTCCTTAACTCCCTGTCTGCCCTGTATCTCCTTAAGTACCGCGACCCCTGGCTACCCTGCATTTCCCTAACTTCATAGCTTCTGGATGCCCATCAATACCAAAAGCTGACCTGTAATCTCTCCATCAGAAGACTAGTGCAGGTACAGTCTTTTTGCTTGATCCATGTTTAATTGGATGCTACAGTATCAACAGTAGCATTTCTAAAGGTCTTCCGTACTGGGTCAAATGTTATTCTCCGGTTAGAACTATCAGAAATGCATCTGGACTGTTCTTCCCTGTTCTTCACTTCCACAACGATTCTTATTGCAATCGGGAGTCACTTGTGGCCCTAAATGTTTGCCGGAAATGCCTGGACACTCTTTGTGCCGAGGGTCTTTCCGACTACAGCCGCGCCATTAACTTTGCAGGCTATTCCTCAGCCCTTTGGGGATTGGTGGGATTCTGCACCATGGCTGCACAATAATCCCACCGGAACTAAGAACATCGGCACAAGTGCATGGTTTGGTAGCTGTAGGGAAAAACTGGAATCTTGATCTGGTTTAGAAGACCTAATATTAGCACTGAAAAAGAAAGGTCTGTGGTAGATCAGGAGTATTTTTGCTTGAGGTATTCTATGTATAAACATGACTAAAGGAGATGAAATGCCATCTCATTGTTCGAGCACAATAGCTTGAGGATATTTTACTCTTTTTTACAGATTCTGCATGTCTTGTATGATGGTGTATCCCTGACATGCAGACTGCATGAGGTTTCGGCACTGCAGAGCCGACAGAGTATCGGAGTATCTGATAGGGTGCTGTGCGTGTTTCTACTTTGTGATGGTGATGCCGACTCACCCAGTATCAACTCACAGGAGCCTCACCAGCGACACAGTGTTTCTGAACCTGGTCCCCGGGGACCCCCAAATGGCCCTTGTTTTTGTTCCCTCCCAACTCATGGGTTCAGTCTGGTCTGCAGCCATTACTAGTGATGTAATCCACACTTCAATGCGGTGACTGTCTTGTGGTTTTGCTGCCCTTTGCTGTGGGAACATTAAGACAGCGTTCTTTTTGAGGACCCCATTAGCTTCTGAACAGGAGAGCATAAAGATGATCACCAAATCACAGAGGGCCACATTCAAAGTGCTTTGCCCAATTTGTGCAAGAAATAAACAAAAGTACGTTGTCAAAATCATGATACCTTTTACATACAATTCCCGCTTCCGGTGTGCAATTGTCTTTTAATCGAGGCATGAAATTATACTGCCTTTACGTCTTATAACGGATGTATGCTAAGGATATGAATCAACTTAATTGCTCCTGTAATTTGGCTCCTTTGAGGGTTGCTGAGGGCTGTGAGCTTCAAATACACACTGGGAGCTTCCTGTCCCCGATGTCCTCCGCTAAAGTGAACCCTGAATCCTGCGACATTCATCACTGGGGTCCGCGGGGGGTCCCGGTCAACCTGCCGCAAAGCAGGAGGACTGTGATCTCCAGGGTGACGGTCCCCGGAAGATCACAGCGATGCAGCGACTCCATCACACCTCTAGCTCTCTTCTGAGGATGAAGCGCGACCAAGAGACAGGCGGCTCAGCCTCTGAAGGACTCTTTGGCACATAACCGCATTAACCAAGGATTAGAGCGGCTCACTGGCCTCTCCTTACTCAATTATTACACTTACTTAGCGCGCGAGAATCTTTCGACGTTCAGAGATAGGCCAGTCTCTCTCACCGGTTCATTTAACTTTTATTATATTTTCGAGGTGCCGCACAAGATAGAGCGAGGAAGGATGCTGTACTCCTGCTGTTTCTGCTGCTCATCTGATTTCACAAGAGCATTAAGGAGAAGTCTGCCCTTACCCTGCATCCCGCTGATGTGAGCGTGAAACCTGTGGATTTGCAGTTTTTCAGCCCTTCAAGAAGCGTTACTACCAGAGGTGATGACGAGGGGCCCAAACCGCGACAGAACGCATCAGTAGGCAAGCTGAAATAATTGGGGGGGGGGGCTGTATTCAGATTGGGAATAATTTGACGCCTCAAATTTAAAAATTTATCACGCGTTTACATATTGATTCTGGAAAGTTTTTCTTTTTTTTTTTTTTCTGTGCACCTGCAGTGCAGCATTTGCATTTGTTCTGGAGGCTCCGGTGTGGCTGTTCAAGATGCTCATTCTCCCCGAGAGTGAAGATCTAGCTCACGCCGCACCCTGCTATGTGGAGGCTGTCCGCCCAACACTGCACGCTCGCACCGTTTGCTCAGGGCGTTTTCTCCGTTCCACCGGGTAAGACGCCGTAAAGTATCACAGAGCCGATAACGCTATGGATACGAGAGGCAGAGATGCGCTGTTTACAAAACTTCGCCGGCATGAGCTTCCTGCTACCTGCGCCGAGGCCACGACCAGCTCCCAGGTAAACAACACAGTACCGGGGTATGATTAGCAAATTTTGATATGATTCAAAATGTGGTCGACTCTTGCATGACGAGGAGCTCCGCCCTTCTTGGACATAAAATATTCTATGTTCCGAAATGCCGGATGCCGGAGCCCATCCTCGGATTTCAGGCACTGTTCTCACAAATAGTTTGTGACAGGATCTAGCAGCCCCACTCCCAAGCCCTCCCCTCCCCTCCCCGGGCTTTCCCAGCATTCCCAGTGCCGGTACCTGGATGGTGGGTGAGTTGCACGTGTGTTTCACATGCCATGTGACCAAATAGTCTATAACACGCAGCGTCATGCCGCCACTAACCTGCCTTCATATGAGAACGTGGTCTGACTTGAAATTGTGTTAACTGAACCCAATTAACCTGAAGCTCAGTGTGACAAATATGGTGCCTTATTACTAAAGCATAAACCCCTTTTTCTGACCCTTGCACCTGAATTCTCTGCGACGGGGGAGGACTGGAGGGGGAGACTCGGACACGCATCCTCTGATGTCCCTCACTTGCCATGATTCTCTCGAGAGACCCTGTTTGCATAGAGTTATAATATAATAATCTAACCGCATGGCTGATGCAGCTTCTGTCCAGCTGCCTTACGCTGGTTCACTGGTCACCGACGATGTTCCAATCCAGTTAGATCAGCCCCCATTTGAGGACTGTAATCATTCCACATCGAATCAACAGAGAAATTCTGTTACTTGTTAAATAAAAAATGAAAATGGACCCTGACAGTAGAGACCACATCAGTCAGAAGTGCTTTATAAAAGATCACAAATTTTGATTTCCGGACAGCTGAGCTTCTTTTGTGTTCCTACCCAATGAAGAGTGATATCCCTCTCTTCCTCCTCCTGTTCCTACCCAATGAAGAGTGATATCCCTCTCTTCCTCCTCCTGTTCCTACCCAATGAAGAGTGATATCCCTCTCT
>JAODKE010000041.1:13250757-13265759 GCA_026779605.1 Mormyrus hasselquistii
TAGCCCTTTACATTGTCTGACACAAAAGGGGCAGAGGTTCCAGTGGAGTGAGGACTGCCAGCGTGCCTTCTCCCAGCGGGGGGGGGGCGAGAAGCAGGGTTAATCGACATGCAGCTGCAGAGCCTTTGATCTGCCCGGGCATGGCCCATGGGGGGACATATACGCTTCTCTTTGAAGGCGTGGCAGTGCTGTGTGAAGGGGGTTCTTTTTTGGGGGGGGGGGGGGGGTTGAGGGCAGGTATAGTGATACTCTACCTCATCAGTAAACAAAGGCCCCGTGCAGCATACCTCGGTGGGACAGGAAGGCCAAAATTCCCCATGATTCCCTGCTTGTTTGTTCACCGCGAACGGTGGCCAAAAGTGACTCGAACGCCTAGGGTGTGATCCTACTGTGGACACGCTTAGCCACAGAGGGATGAAGCCTATCGACCGCGCTACCTACCAAAACGCCCTCAAGAAGCAGGCTGCTTGGATGGCAGCCATCCATCACAACAGTCATCGTCATGGCAACCCCTTGCCATACCCCGTATGCCGCTCTGACAGAGCAGCACCTCTGTTGATGCCGGGGGCCCTTTAAGGCCAGGTGTGTGGCTACCACGCGACAAGAGGAGCACAAGAACTACAGGGCACCACATGCCCAGAGAAGGATGATAGGCAGGCTGCCGAGCCAATCACATCCACCCTGGCCCAGCTACATCTCAGCAGATAAGGGATTCGAGGGACTCCTTAATTAAGGAAATGAGGCTACAGAAGAGGCGGGTTTTATAGAAGAGATACTCTTGTTTGCTGTTTACTGTTGATTTGCTATCTGTGCACGTTGGCTAATTGAAACCTCGTGATCTAGTGTTAAATTCCCCACAGCCGACGGTGAGGCAGGCAGGCCGAACACACATCCTGTAGCAAGAAACCGCTGATCATGCAACCAGTTATTCAGTTATTCAGGTCAGCAGCCCTGCTGAGACTGATACACGTGAGCAGGGGGAAACAAAACCACAAAGGCAAATACTGACTATGAACCATAAATGAAAAATATGCAGGAGAGGCAGAGCCGAACAAAGGAACTAACCCTGGATGTCAGAACACTAAAGGGCAGGAGGTTATGGCTGCCCTTGTGGTGATCTGTGGCTTCTTGTGACCCTCGCACTCACATGGCACGAAGCCTCCGTAACCACGGCACAACAGGACGGCAGGCAGAACAAGTGTCCCTACTACCAGGCAGCGACATCTAGCAACGGTGAGCCCTCTCATATCTGCAAATAGCAATCCATGTTCTGCTAATTAACATCACAGGCCACAATTACATGAACAACAAAACAACGGGGGTCCAACCAATTTAGGGTTCTGAGAAACGGTGAAAGGTAGAGCCAGACGGTGGCGGCCACTTCATGAACTTCATCTTCAGCACCACCTTAAATAAAACCCCTGTACTCTCCATGACCGCTGCGGGACGTGGTTCAGCTCACCATCCTGACTGAAGCGTTTCTAACTGGGACGTTTAGAGTTTAAGACTTAAAAAAGTGTGACTTAAGAGACTTAAGTCACACTGAAATGTTTGGGAGAAGACATGAAGCATTTTAAGATGTCTACATCACTCTGCACACGTAGGCATGTCAGGAAAATAACCTCAGCAGCGGGGCGAGGGGTGGCTCCTGCTGATTAACTTGACAGAAAAAAACATACAAAGGAATCAGGCCTCCATCTCTGCTTCCTCTTTTCGTTAGAGCGCTATGGGGACTTAGGCTCCGCCCCTCACGAGGTCCAGTGTGCGCCGCCACGTTCCAGTTATGCCCTCGGCTCAGGAGACTGTCATGCCCACAGGCTCACGCATGGGCCGGATGTCTGCACCCGTCCTGCTTAGCGGCAGGATTAGATCAGCCACCCCAACCAAAGCTTACCCCCCCCTCCACCTCCCCAGGAGACATCGAAGTCCGAGAGATTTTGTTTTCGATATGAGTAATTGTATCGCGCTTGTTGAGTACAAGGCGATATATCCCATCCCTGAAAAATCGTTGGCTCGGATCCTGACTGATAAGAGGCGGGACATTGGAAATTGCCACGTATCCTTGTGGCCACAGAGGCTCGAGTGAACTTTGTTGGATGTACCCGATGGGAGCGCTCGTACCGCTGGGCGTGTTAAACGTCTGTGGGGTCATGGGTCAGCCTGCCTTAATACATAAAGAAGAAGTGGGAAGCCGGCCGGGCGACTTCCTGACCTAACCGGAGGCTGTCCACAAGCTCAACTGCAATTTCCACCCTCCACATAATACTTAGACACGCCTCTCTGACTTGTATGAAGAGAGAAAACCCAGCAGGATTAGACCGCCAACCGGCCATGGATTTCTTGTTTTTCCCAGCATAAGCCTTTTTGGGTGCAGTTTTCTTTGCTATCATGTCCGCTTGTGAGCTTTTTGCATTAGTCTGTACTTATAACACTGTCACAAAATCCCTAAACTGTGTTGGGGGAGGGTGCAATGAACTGTAAACAACCTGTAAAGCTGCCATTCAAACAAGGCACTGGAGATTAACCAGGAGTAAAATCCTACCCCCCTTCAGGATCTGACCCGAGTAAGTTAAGTGACCTCACCTGAATATGGGAGTCAAACCTCACACATCTCCGATCTCAAGCCCCAACTGGACATGCTCATCACATCCTTACTTCAGGAATCAGGCTGATGCTGATGCACTTTTCTTAAAGAAAGCCCAGGACAGGTGTTTCCATGAGTCACTAGTGCTCAAATTTAATTACCGGAGAAGCCAGGCAAAGAAGACAAAACAAAAACAGAAGAGCGGGAGGTGACTCGCAGATTTCCTAGGGCAGCTGTGCGGAGGGAAAAAAAAGAGAGATAACTGCATTTGCTCCTCTGTTATTGCATGGCACATCGATCGCACTTTTAAATACCTCAGAGGCTTCTCTTGACTGGTGTTTAAAGCCGACCTCCTCCTTGCTAGGCTATGTGTGAGGAGGCTTTACATGCCACTCGGTAGGCCAGAGCTGCCTTAAAGGACTCGGCCTTCAGTTAAGCCAGGCCTCTCGCACTCTCAACCACGGCCTCTACCAGATCAGATTTTTGATAAGAGCTCAAAACAATGCCTCACTGACTCATTAGTTCCCAGGCACAGACTCGCATTTTTACTAGCTAATTTAAAGAGATACCACACGCCACAGTGGCCGGCATGCCTGCGCCACTGCCTTGATGCCAACCTATTCTTCCAGAACACGTACTACTGCAATGACGGCAGATCTTGTGGCATCCCCATTCTGACTCTGGCGCCCACAGCAGCCGCCTCAGCATCAAGGAAGGTTCTGGAAGGGGAACCCAGCGCTCCAGGCCATACCTTCAAAATCGGCTGAAATATGATCGTCTCTGGCCAGCATTTTGTTTCTAAAAAAGCGAATGTCATCTCTAGTATGCCGCTCTGCCCTATAATGGACTGGCATCTCGCCCAGCATTCTGCCTAACCCTGCCAGGGATAAGCTTCATGGCCTAACAACCCTGCACTACACTGGAAGATGATGAGAAGAGGCTGGAAGACCTTCATATCAAAATCAAGGGCTCACTGCCTATCTTCTCCCACAGCCCAGTGTTAGATATCTCTAAAGTATCTATAAATTATGAGCGATTATGACATCAATTTGAATTCATTTTAAACTGAATTAATGACATTAAATCATATTATTTTGGAGCCCACAAGATCACCGCCTTAAGTATGAGAATAAAGTGAACCGGAATTAGATTTGATGTATAAATGAAACAGATTAAATTGCAAATCATCTAACAAACACCTCCCATGTTGTAACACATTTTTCATGTCATCAGAAACAAACTCCGCGTGTCACTGGTGCTGAGACGCCTTGTCTATCAAAACGCCATCAGGATGCTGGCACGTCGCAGACACCCAGGGGGATCAACACATTTGACATGGAAATTAAGGCTCCCCGCGTATGAGGAATGTGGCTGACGCATGATTCCTGTGTCAGGAAGGTGGCATCAAGCATCAGTCTTCACTGGTCGTTCATCATTACAAACAGCGCACACAAACATATTCCTTGGCAAAGAATGACACAGGGCCGGGTGTACCTGCCGCACTGCCAGGGAACGCCTGAAGTGTGTCACCCTACGCGGGGTGTCCCCTACCTTGTGTTCTTGGCCCCCTGGGATAAGGTACAGGCTCACTGTCACCCTCTAGTAGGAGACGGATGGATGGAAGGAGCAGCTGAAGACCTAGACATCATACATTCTTGGCCTTCAATGTCCCATGTATTGTTCAGTGTTTCTCTCATTTTCAATCCATATCTTAGTGGTTTTTTTTCCCCTTTATTCTCAGAGCTTCCAGTCGTGTTTATTTCAGGACGCGCCTTTCTGTCATTTCCAATCCAAATGCGATACAGGAATACGCCGGTTTATAAGCTGAGCATCAGAGCGCGAACACGGTGGGACGCCGAAATCCCCCTCCAACGGCCTGGGAAACGAGCGACACAGCAGATTCTGACGCTGTGCCGCATCGCTGCGAGCCGCCGCATCGCTTCAAAGGCCTCGTGTCACTGGCAGTTTTACGCAGAGGAAGGCGTCTGTCTCTCCCTCGCCCCCCCAGCTGCTACGTACAGCGGAGAGTCAGGCGAGTGGCACCCAAACACTCCACACAACCACACACACCCACTTCTGCCCCCCCAAATCGGTGGAGGTGGGTGCGTGGTCGCAACGACTAAATTGGGTGCCGCGATTAAAGATGCACCCCACATATGAACTAAGTTTTATTAAGCAGTTCAGTGTTTCAAGGAAAACCGTAAAGATCACACTGACTCATTCGTATGTGCGCAGATATTCTGCACTATTCCGTAAGTCATGACACTGAAATCCACTCCACACTGTACCATGTCTTTACTAAAGCACTGAACTGCCATAAATATTTACAGGTGGAGCTGCTGTGTGTTCTGATGCTCAGCGCCAATTGTGTGATTAAATGCTAAAATAAACAAAGGCATTTATACATTCCTTAAATTATTGCTTAATGTGTAAACTGTGGTTTGCAAAATACAGAACGTTATAAATTATGTACAATGTAGATATAACTTCCCATGAGCTCACTGAATAAAATATAAATTATACATAATAATATCATAATATAAATACATATAACGTTAGTATAAAAGGTGTAAAAATGCACCTGTACCCTGGAATTCCAGCTTGCGTTGTTTAAAGTTCCATCTAAACACCTCAAATTAAGCCTAACATCTGGGAATGTGAGTGAAAAAACTATGTGAGGTACTGCAAATGTCTGCATATACAGTAAACACAAAACCATATTCAATAATTAGGTGCTTAAAGTGTTTGTTTTTTAATCATACAGAAGTAGGTACCTTTGAGAGCTCTGGTTCTTTCTGGAAGATTAATCGGGGTTTCTTGGATGGACGCGGAACAAACTATAATTTTCCCCATAAGAAATAAAGGAAATAGCTTCTTGATATTTGAGTTTGAACTATAAAAACCATTTCTAATAACTAACTGTAGGTGGATAACGAGGTGCAGTGGGCAGTGTTTGTTGTCCACCGTCAGTAAGTATCTGAGCAAAAAAGCTCACGATAAACCTCAAATTTACACAGAGAGAGAAACGTAAACAATGCAGAAAGAATAAAAAGCAATTTGCAGCAAGCGGCAGTGAGCGCCGGTCAGTGCTGACGGCTAAGCCCTCCCTCAGACTGCAGCCCAGGCAAATCGCTCCACACATGCGCCTCAATCCCTGCTCTTGGCCCAAGGTCCCGAGGCTGGCGTGCGTCCTGTTCTCCCAACGCCCGCGGTTTGGTGTTAAACGCCGCGATCAGCTGAATTGTGCTGCTCTTGCCGTGAGGTTAAGCGGGCTCACCCCGACCCCCCCCCCCCCCCCAGACAGGCGCCTCTGCCAGGTCGAATCCGACACCTCTCAGCCTGCGGTGCAGCGGCGCCTCTGTCGTCAGCCAACAAATACGGCGGCGGACATAAAAATAAATACGAGGAGTTTTGTTTTATACTTTAATAGGTAAGATTTACCGTCTGACCGTCACGACACAGGATGACCGTCGCGTCCTTGGAAAAGACAAGACTAGAGACAAGAGGCTCTCAGCATCCCCCCCCCCCCCGCACAAGCGTCCGTCTTTTGAAGGGAAAAAAGCGATGACTCTATGGCAGCAGTAGAGTGGAAGCACGTTAGACGCACTGTGAGAGTCTTGGCGGCAGTCCCCATCGTGACAGGCAGATACAAAACTACCCTTCAACCTGAATTCCAATGCCGGCGGCAGTGGGAAGGGGGGGGGGGCGGCTGGTCCTATCCCAGCTCTCCCTGAACGCAGAGCAGGACACCCCTATTATGGAAGGTCATTGAACAAGGACGCGTGGTGCCGCTCCATGGGCAGGCAGGCCTCACCGGCCGCGTGTCCCTGCCATAAATAACCCCCCACCCCCACACCGCACTGTGGTACGTGGAGGGCGGTCGATGAGGTAAGCATGCCAGGCTGCCCGCCGTGCCCGCTGACAGAGGAAGCTCAGACCCTGCGGCTACAGGCCGGTTGGCACTACAGGTGGCACGGTGCTGGCACCGGGCTCTTTACCCACAATACAGCCGTTACTTTTTCTCTCATTTTTTTTTTCAGGTAACCATGGGAACTTAAATAAATGTTTGCGCCGTGGAAAAAAAAACACAAGATGCAAAATCAGCCATGCCGAGAAATTATCCTGGAAAGCTGCGGCCATTTTCTGCACCCCTGAAGGACGATGCGGAAGTGGTGGCGGCACTCCAGAGCAGCCCATAATCACGGCAACAAGACCTCGCCATCCCTCAGAGAGCAGAGACCCCCCCTAACCCGTCTGCCAGGGCAGCTCAGAGCTCGTTTTGACACTGGAGGGGGCTGCGAGGCTCTGCACGGCCAATCCACGCCGGCCGTGTGCAGACACCCTTGCGGCTCAAGCGAACGTCTGCAATTGTCTGCTGCCTACATGCTATCCGGGGCTTAAATGCTGCCATCAAGAAATTCCAGCAACGGGGTGCTTTCGGGAAGATGGGTTCAACAAGAACCAAAATGGTGGGGGGGCGGGGGTGCAGCATGCCAGATCGTGCAGGGAAATGCATAATTTGGCCATTGTGTCTTGCAGGCAGGATAAAGGACAGCCTGCTGTTATGGCGTTGGTGGGTGGGGTGGGGGTAGAGGCCCATTTTGCTTTATCAGACGGCGGTCCGGGACACCTCCCGCAAAATGAAACCCCCAAAATCGCCACCTGCAAGGGAAGATCAAGGAGCAGTTATTATACGCTGGAGTCAATTAGTAGCTTTGCGACCTGAGGAATTTCACACGGAGCTCTCATCACGGCGCCTTCTGAAGAATCAATTCGATTTAAGCGGGTTCAGGGTGGGGGGCAGGGGGGGATGGGCGGAGTCGGGGGCTCTGTTGCCGCAGGGGAGGCGGGAGCAGGGGCCGCGAGGCTGTTAATGACAGCGCCCGGCAGCTCAGAAACACGGGGCACAGATGCTCAGCGCTGCTGGGTTCACCGGCGGCCGTGGAGTGCCTCATTCCACTCGCCCTTTGAAGTCCACAATGTGGGAGCGCTAAGGATCCCAGATTAACATCCATCTAACTGCCTGCCATGATGGCTCATCCAGTCAGGGACACCGGAATGGCGGGGGGGAAGATTAGGGGAAGATTACAGGAAGATTATGGTGTGGGGCGGACGTCCAGGCACACGCACACACAATCACACACACACACACACACACACACACACACACAGGTTTGTAATTATATCTTTGTGGGGACTCTCCATTCATTTCTTTGGGGAAAACTCTAATCCCAACTCACCCTTAACCCCGACCCAGCCCTAACCTTAACTATAAGTGACCAAACAAAATACCAGACTTTCAGCATTTTTAGTTTTTTGATTGCAATTCAGAACCACCAAGAAGACTTAACTACCTAGCATAAAACAGGAAAAGGACAGAATAACTGTTACTGTTGGAATCCATCCAGGCTGCACCCCATTCTTGTAGCCAGACAGCCCCCCCAGGCAAAACCACACTAAGCATTTTAAGGATGGATGGATGTACGAATGTCACCTATTGTGCCAAATATTAAATTTCAGGCAGTCCCTGGGTTAAGAACGTCCAGCTTATGGACAGCTCATACGAACAGACTGCCATAAAGCGTATTACATTAAAAATTGAGTTAAATTCAACGTTTAGTAAAAACGAAGGTATGGACTACTTTGTGAAGCTCATGAAAACATTGACCAGCTTCAGCCAATCGACAGACATAAGACAGAAATAAGGAACGGATCTCGTTCTTAACCTGGGGACTGCCTATATTCTTATAATTATTACATTACAAATTTCACCAAATAAATGTACAATCTCAGTATTCTCTAAACACAAGTCACCTGAGAGAATCAGGTTACTTAAGACAGGAGACTCCTTTCGGCACACATGCAGGCAAAAAGCCGTGCCGATGAGGAGATGGACCTTAAAAGGATGGATCGCCAAGACTAGCTGCCCATTCCGAGAGACTGCTTACCCACGTTAATCAGCAGCTGAAATCATACCCCACTCAGCTCTGACACAGCACATGGGAAAAAAGGACCACACTGTGTACCTATCGATAATAAATCACGATAAAGTATAATTGAAGAAAAAAAAAAAAAAATCACCTGATGTTTCAGTATTGGGTCCTCCTTTGGCATTTAATCATGGAGTATTGAAGAAACTTTACTCTAAACACAAATCCCACTAGAAGATGTACTTGATAATTAGAGGGGAGCTTTGCCCAGAACAAATTCAAACATTTTTAACCTGGTTTCACTGCCCTGCCATTAAAAAGCTGATGACAGGCATTTAAAATCAGCCCAACTGAGGCGACTTCCTCCAGCGCCCTAACAAAAAACCTTTCATAGCTGGTAATTTGTTGTGGAGAAGGTCTCGCTTTCAGTGCACACTGAAAATAGATACAAATATCTGTGTAGAAAAAAAACATTGATTTATTTCTTGCATCCTTATGCACAAATATAAGATTCTGGCTTCTGGAAAGTTCATCAAGTAGCTCAAATGTTTGGTGTGCTTGACAAATGCAGCAGATGCCAACATTTATAATGGGTAGTAATTGTGTTTGTGGTTCACACAGGGCTGTCCGTATTTACTAATACGACAATGAGTTAATGTGGACAGTTGCTTTCGAGTGAAAGTGAAGTATAAGTCTGTTGCTGCCGCAGTTGCAAATACACACAGATATTTATCTCACTTAATTAACAAGGCAATCTGTTCAGAAGAAAACTTGGAAGGGAACTACATGAAAAAGTCACAGAATAAGACAAAAATACCGTTTGGGTGGAGGACTATTCTCGCTTTTTTGGTTCCAATGCCGTTTGAAATATGCTAATATAACAACTGGCGTGTGAGAACTGTTAAACAATAGATGCAGAGTGGGCGGCTGCCTGCGTGGTGAAGCCTGTACACATCGCCTTCCTGTACACTGCAGTGCTGAGTCATTGTGGCCCATGAAAAATCATGCCGTCTCATTTCCTCACAGGCACCTTCCTCAACAGGTGCTCATCCCCAGTCATTCTGCACAAGCATTCAGGGGGGAAATTCCAGAAGAGTCATTCTGAAGTAGGGGAATATTCTACTGATGCGAGTAAAACTTTAGGAGAAATATACATAGTCAGGAATACAACAAAGAAATATATAAAATGACCCATACTTATGTTTGAAATATGCGATTTTCACTCATTTTTATATATAACAATGAGATCGGATACAGGATATCTCATGTAGATGCAAAATTTGCCAGAATCCTTGCTAATCGTGACACGTATTAACCAGTCAAATATTTTAATACATCTTAAATCCAAAGATTGCATTTTATTATGGAGCTTAGACCGAAGTATAAGGAAACTAATTTCACTACATCAAAATGCATTCAGGGGATTGTGGTAACAAGCCATCGTCTGCAGTCCCCTACGAGCAGCAACCTAATTATATGTTACCTGAATAATATGGGTTTGTACTGCTCTGCTGCTGATCCTGAACCAGCAGCTCTGATGCCTTTCTCTGCTGTAGATACGTGTCTGCGCCCATGCATGCAGCATCCCTTTACTACTAAAAGTCCCTTGGTAATGAATAAATATGCATAAGCCCTTTGAAGCCATATTATGAGTCATACTAATGGCAACAAATGAGAGCTGAGATTTGCGGCTCATCTGTGTCCCCGGGCTACTCTCTGTGTGAGTCCCCCGTGCAAACGTGCGAGCGTGAGCGTGCACATGCGCCTGAGCCACGTCGTGGAAGACCTGGTGCAGCTCCTGTGCACGCCTTGGAGAGCAAGGGCCACACTTTAATTGTTGTTACCTTAAAAGCACCCAGGGCACGGTAGCCGCAGCGGTCGAGCGGAACGGCAGGCCAGTCGATCGCTGTGATACTGATCCCCTAGCAGTACATCGCTATGGTAACCTTCCTGCCTCCATAGTGCTCTCTCCTCTACACCACATCTCTTCTGCTCTATCCAGGGCTACGACCGTCCTTCCCTCATCCATCCGAGCTGGAGCACTGCCACTTTATTCACACATTATCAGCCCTAGTAATTTATTTGCTCATTACTGAAGCACTACGACTTCATTAACTCGGCCCCCACAGCCACGCTGGGTTATTCAGTTGATGGTGCACAGGGGACCTGAATCGCATTGGGGCTCAGTTCCCTCATGTCGTACCCGTCACCAGCGTAGCCGCTTCTCCCCCATTTATTCAGCGTTACCGTGACACTGCAGCTTCGGTTGCCATAGCAGCTGATTTATTTACTTGTCCCGTAATACCCTGAGATGCTTGCTTCCTCTCCCTGCTTTTTCGAAGGCAGCTCTGATTCATAATTATCGTCATTCAGCTTATTGCTGTAGTAAATGAATAATAAAATCGATAATTAGGGCTGCCCCCTGCCATCTGACAAACTCAATCGATACAGGCGCGATGTGTCACTTAACCCTCGCCGATTCCTCATTGCCTGCCTCAGCAGTTCAAGGTCCGTCACTTCGCGGCCGACGGGTGAGCGGCGTCAGCCTGCAGAGAGCCTCGCTGGGCTGAAGGAGGAACAGGCTGTAGAACGCAAACATCGTAAGGTAAGGCAGAGGGGAGCCGTTGCAGACACCATGATCTGGGGAGTTCATGGGAACACGGCAGGCCCCATCCGCTGGCCGCACCACACGGGAGCTCTTTATACTCCTATGCTTATCATTTCCTTTTAGAAAAAAAAAAACAGAAATTGCCAGATGTCCCCCATTTACATTTCCTGCAAGACGGCGACTCTCTCCTGGCTGGCCTCGTACGCGACACAGGTGTTCCTTGCTCCATCTGAATTTTGCCCGCGTGTGAAAACCTCAGGGGTGATAAAAACAACATGTGTGGTGGTGATTGCCAGCTTAATACAGGTTTTCACTTTTGAGCACTTCTTCCCTTCACTCCCTAGTGATGTGGCACAAAGACATGAACTAAGTGTATTAGCTTAACATCTGCTTGTGCTTAAGCAAATTGGAGCGAGTCGCCGCTCACAGGCATGCGGCGCGCCACAGAACAAAGCGCACTGTCTGTTCCCCCCCATCATTAGCCGCTGCCCAGAATACTGTTGCTGTCCAGTGGGCCTTTGATTGGCGAACTCACCAGCGAATAGCTGTGCCTCACCTGTGGGGAAATGCTCATTGATTGGCCAGTTGTCCACCTGTAGGGTGGCGTTGCCTCCGTTCCGCACGAAACGGACCACGTGATACTTCCCGTCGTTCACCGGGCTCGATTCCCGCACGCTGATGTCCACTGTTCCGATGTTGAAGGTGACGCCAATCTTGCCTTGTTCCTAGAAAGAAGTAAAGGGAAAACACAGAATTAAATGGTATATTTAACAGTCTCCCATTTTCTGAAGGTCCCCCTGTAACTTTTGACTACTGAGCCACTTAAATTTCACGTCTTACTTTCAAGCACAAGATGGCAGTAACCTTTGAGTAACCTCTCTCTTCAACACTCTGACAGGCTTTTGAATAATATGCGAAGCTGAAACATTCTGATAAACCTGTTCTTTTCATAAAAATAATTTACCACCTATCGCCCTCCATTTACGCAGCAAAGAATCTGCCTCATTGATCTACATAATGCCAGAGAGGAGCACAGAATGAAGACCATTAGAAATGTGAGATAAAGGAGATTAATGCAGACCACTGGCAGGGCTGTATGAGTGGGGAACGCCAAACGTGCGTCGGTAATCTGCCTTCCCCTCGTCTGAGTGAAGCTGATGTGAGCATGACAGAATGACGCACAAAAGTTTGGATTCTGATGGAATGTGTTAGATTCAAAGTACGGGAAGCCACAAATGCCAAAAAGGACGTATTATCAACATGATAAAAAATAATATATATTTAATGTTCAGCTGATAGTTTCATTCAAATCTACTTGCAATTTTACCCATTTACTGCACAGAGAGAAGTCGACAAACCGAACAAAAATAGCACAGCCCTCATTGACACTACAGGGTCATCAGGGAATTGAACCAGCAACCTTCAGGTTGTCAGTCAATTTCATAAACCACCATGCCACAAAAATGTGTCGGCTTGTTTCTAGTATATGTTTCTAATATATTTGGGAGGCGCAGTAGAAGAAATGGCAGTCGCCGTGACACCCCAGAAATCTGCCGCGGTCGGATGCTGAAAGTGCTTGCCGGCTTTGCTCCATAAACAGACGTCAAAATCAATTTCCTCAGGCGAGCCAGTCGACACGCATAATCGTCTGAAGCGAAGCCCAGCCACTGGTCCAAGACCAAGTGAAAGCCAGGGAAGCAGCTTTAGCCATGCCTAAAAGAGGAGAGCGGTGAAATAATCCAGTTTATTTACTGCAAATAAATTCCAAATTAAACACTCCTAAAGGTCAGCAATGATGATAAAATATAATTCACAGAATCATCTAAGGGGAGTTTGTGTACGCCTCAAGCTTTTCAATTCTAATAGTAAAAAAAAACAATAAGTCTCTTAAGTTGAAAATTAATTAATATCAGACTGACACGCCACATCCAATGGGTACTAACAGGAGAGAACTTTACGAATTTAGTCCCCGGGGAACATTCGCCTATATCCAGTGCAAAAACACGTTAAAACTAAATTGGTTTAAGAAATGTGAGCGGAAAGTTCTCCATAATATCACTGCATTCAAAGTCAAGACAAAAAAGGTGAAATAACACAAGGAAGGCCACCCCATTACTCATTTTCAGTGATTATTTGTTTTCACCCAGAGGCGACTGCAAACGAATTCCCAGAGTTCACTGCTGAATAACTGCATACCAGACTTTGAACGGTTAAGACCAGAGTCCATGTGATTTTGATGCCTGATGACTTCACATGCTGGATTTATTGTGTCTGTCTATTCCTAAAGCCTTAGGGACTTTAGGTAACTATTATAGCCATTATAATCTTACCATGGCTATTAATCAGATCTTTCACAAATTAATCAAAGTCCCCTTAATATTCCTATAAAAAATAATACACAATAGAAACCCTATATAACTCTACACACGATGCACAAAGATAAACTGTGTTGAATTAAATTAGAACGAGAATTTCATCAACCTTACTTACATACTTTATATCTGTTAAGATTAATCGTATAAGCCTTACCTGAGTACAGCAGGCACAGTTTTGCCTCTGGTCATTTACAACTTCGGTTAAGTTTTCCAAAATCAAACTTGTGTTGGGGTTTATGGCATTTGCCAGAGTTTAAGTCCAGAATTTAAACCACAGCATATTAAAAAAATTCACCAGCTATAGCTTCCGAAATCCCCCTACACTCGATCAATAGGCATTCATCCATCCATCCATTCTCCATCTGTTTATCTGGTACAGTGTCATGGGTTGGGGGGGAGGGAGTGAGCCAACCACAGATAATACAGGGCAGTTCAGAGATACCAGTAAACTGAAGTGCATGTCTTAGGACTCGGAAAAGGGGCACGATAACACCCACATACAGGGCGATGTTCCTATTTAAACGACACGGACTGGCCATCAGGAAGTTCAGGAACCTTCCCGTTGGGGGGGGGGGGGGGGGGGGGGGTTTGGGAGGGGTAGGCGGACATGGAAGATATGAACTGCTTATGAAGTATTTTTTTGCCTGTTGGCCCACCAGTGATTTTGTGGTTTAACATATTCCACATATTTATCTGTCTGCCTATTCTTTATTCCTGGGTTTGGACATTATTCACTCTTCATAAATGGAGGTTTGGAGGCGCTGCTCGTCCAGTCAGTGATGCCGCCCTTGGGACCGATGCAAACTCACACGAGGGGAGTGACACCCCCTTCACCTCTGTCCCTGATCCGCCACGTCGCTGCCACGGATAAGTGAAGCGCCACAAGTGACATAAGTTCTATTCATTGCCCAAAATTAAATTTTCCAAATATACGGTTTCCTATTAAATTATGCAATTTGCCTTAAATTTGAGGGGAAATTCGGCCACTGATGACTTGCTCAGGGCGTACTGTATTTGCAACAAATCTCCTCACTTCGAAGAAAAATACTTGGAAAAAGAAATGACATTGTCGTCATAATTTACTGCAAATTTGCATGAAAAGAGAGGGTCATGTGTTCGTTTGGATTGAATAATATATAAATTGCATAAAGTTAATTGCATAAAGTTAACTGTGGCTTTACGTAGATAGAAAAGATTCTAATAATACTCTGTGGTTTATTTACACGGCCAGATGTGCACGGTTTGAGGTTCTGACTTGGGTTTCAAAATATTTTGCTGTTTGCAGGGCAAAACAGGAAAGCCTGCATGGTTGAGGTTAAAGGTCAGAGTTCATATCCTTCCCTGCCGACCGTCACAGAGGAGCAGATTGAGTCAGAAGGGAGCCGTGAGTTGTGGACTCTGGGCCTGTAAGGGACAGCTCAGCAAAATGTGACCTGGTCGTCTTTCGAGTTGAGGGATATGCTGCTGAAACATTTGATCTTAACCTGGGAGGGGGGCGGGATACT
>JAODKE010000041.1:13265859-13288488 GCA_026779605.1 Mormyrus hasselquistii
GTGAAATGCCCATGCATGGGAGGTGGTCTTTCGTAGGAGGGGGAGGGCCGGTGACGCAGGGGGTGGGGGGGGGCGTTGGTTGGGGGGGGGGGGGGGGGGTCTTGTGAGGGCTGGTCTTTCCTCCCCAACCAGGGGTACCTAATCCATCATTCAATCTTGGGATCTTTACAGGTTGATTGCAGTAGTTGATTAGTGGATAATGCTTCATTTCATCATTGGTGACCAACCAGTTGATTGTGACTCTGGCAAAATATACCCAAATTATTCCCCTGGCCCCTCCCCAACTCCCATGATATTATTTGCTGACAGACCGCTCCTGCTATACAACCATGTAAAGTGGACTGGAAATTAAAATTGGAAGTTACAACTTGTCCACCATAAATTGGGCATTAAGGGTCAAACCTTGTCTAGGTGCTAACCATCATACTGGGGTTAGGGGGTCACTAATCTGAAAAAACCCAGGGATTAAGGGTCTCATACTTTATATCATTGATATATAAGCCTCACCCAAGCTAGAGGATGGGCGGGATATCCCTGTTTTCCACCAATCAACTCTCCAAATGGAAAAAAAGAGTTTTGAAATTAGCCAATAAAACCATTTAGGAATTCAATATTTTCTCTGAAAATAAAACCACTGTCAATATGAAGTGCTGGCTTTAGACATTCAATTTGTGTCTGCACTGTATAACTGTAATGATGATGGACTGGGGCAAAATATTTAATAACCACCATAATAAATAATAACTTAATAAAAAATAAAACCAATAATCCAGCTTGTTTGGATGAGTATTATAGAAACAGCATCGTTAATTTAAAACTAAGTAGCTACTTCATAAAGCTCAGAGCAAACACACGGCAAGACAGACGTCTGGAAAGTGCAGCTCAATTCCTGTTATCTACCCTCCGCCGTGCCCCAGTCAAATGTGGCGCAGCACAGGCTACTCTTTCACAAGAACCGTGTGCACTCGCACGCCGGGCCCCGGCTGCCCACACCCAACAATGAACCAAAGTAGAAGGCGGACATCACAGCCTTGCACACATTTTCTCTTTCACATATTAAACACTACAAGAAGTGCATATAATAGTAAGAAAATCTCCTAATGCAGGAATACCATGATTCTTTCACATTTTCATGATTTCGCTTGCATTTTGACACGTCTATCATACAGTGCAGGGTCAAGATAAAATTCTGAAATGAATGAGCGGGTAGCAGCCAAGTAGAAGCCGTAGACTGATTGGCTTCAATCTGAAGGTGTGCGTGACTAATTTGAGGCTGCTATGCACCGTTGGAGATCCATCCATCTATTCATCCATCCATCCATCCATCCATCCATCTTCTGAAACTGCTTATCCAATTCAGGTTTCCTGGCAGTCCGGAGGCTATCCCAGCAGCACAGAGCAACCCAGGATGTGGCTCATGTGCAATGCTGCACACTCTATAAACGCCATGTTGCATCAAACAGCTTGCTTCATTTATTTATATATCTATCAATTTATTTATTTTGCCCACCGGTCTCCACTAGCAGCCAGATTATCGCGCCTCGGTGGCTTTGCAAGGTGATTGACGTTTCCAATTACTTTTTATTAGCCAGTCACTCACGGGGTGGGAGAGAACTTCATTGTGCGAGATGTTCCAACAAGAAAATTGCTATGCGGTTAAAAAAAAAAATAATAAAAAAAAATAAAAAACTGAAAAAAAAGCAAACACTGTTTCTCTCAAGTAGATAACAGCACTCCATTACGTGCTGAAAAAACAAAGGAGCAGAGAATGAGAGACGCCCTTCCCGTTAATGCCAGAGTGAAGCGGGAAGCGGCGTGTTTGCCATAAGCGTCCTTCTGCTTGTTCTCCACTCACACACCTGCCTGAGTTCAATTCGCTGGGAATGACTTTCTTTTTTTGTACTTAAGTCATTCCATTTCAGAAAGACGGATCGTTATTTGAGAAATGGGAATCAGAAAGGTCTCCAGACAGAGGGGCAAAGTGAACCGGAGGACAATTTGAATCGGCCGCAAAGCCTGCCGAGATTGAAGCCTTTCTGTTCCCGTTCTCACATGGCGTGGACGCTGACACCGTTGCATTTAAGCTTAATTTCAGTCGTATCAATCCATCTTGATTAGCGGTTTTCCTTGGCAGCCGGCAATCATTGTAGATGTCGCCATGACCGTCGTGTCACAGAATTATATGGCACTGACATTAAAAAAAGAGTCATACCGTACCCACCGAAATCCAGGCAGCTCAATGGACGTATGTGTTAGCAGCGGGTGAGGTAGACTCAGGGCTGAGGTGCTGGTGTGATTTCGCTTGCATTTTGACACGTCTATCATACAGTGCTGGGTCCAGAGAAAAAATCTGAAATGAGTGAGCCAAGTGGAAGCCGTAGACTGATTGGCTTCCATCTGAAGGTGCGCGTGATTAATTTGAGGCTGCTATGCACCGTTGTAAGCCCAAGTCTACTGTCATGTCTGATTCCAGTGTTTCATATACTGAGTGACAGTTAAGACATCATTGCTGTCCAAGGAAAAACATGCACCTCCAAAAATTCATTAATTTGTGAGCGTGAGAAAACATATTTTCTCAGAAACTACTTCACAAAATAAACAAAATGAGACTCCCTTAGCACTACAAATATAAACCTGTCAATACAAAGACAGTCAGTGAACGAATCGTGCATTATTGTCACAACTAACAACTAACGCTACACCTAATGATGTTAGCTAGCTAGCTAGCTACCCGGCTATCAACATTGTTGACTAGTACAAAGTTAGATTTAAAACGTTATCAGTAAACAGGGGAGAATGGGTGTATTCCATCTGTAGTAAAAAAAGTCACATCATTACCAAATGGACATATTTGGCGGCTTCCATAGGACAAGGGCGATATTTCAGTGTATCATATAAAGCAATGGCTGTGCCACTAAATCCTGAACCTGACAATATACAGCTCTGGAAAAACTAAGCATTTTTAAATCCTGATTTAGTCCTGGTTTAATGTTGGCAGAAGGCTACACTGCAAGGCAGGCTGCTTCCAGGCTCAGAATGTCTAAGAGAGCAGTGCACAAGAACAAGGTGAAGCAGGAGACACTGGGAAAGACCAGAACTCAGTCAGGTACAGAGAGGGCAGAGCGACTTTCTAATGCCAGAGATGACTGTCAAATTTTCCGGCACTGCCTCATAAATTGGAGGATGACCTCGAGTGACCTTCAAAAGAATGGGAAACATTAAGTGGTGTGAAGTGCACTGCTAGGACAGTTCATAACAGGCTCCTAAAAACAGCACTAAAGTCACGTAAAGCAAGGAGAAGCCCTTCATTACCGAGAAGCAGGGAAAAGCCAGGCTGCAGTTTGCAATATATCGCACAGGTGCATACTGATAAATTGAGAAATGAGTGAAACTGAAAATTTTGCCGTGGTCTCTCAATTTTTTCCAGAGCAGAATCTCCCAATATTTAATTCCTGGCCGACCCCATTTGGCAGGAGGCGCTAATGCGTGGAAAGCCGAGCCACCGTTCAGACACGGGCAGCTGAGCGTCACCCCAGCGAGCCACACATCTGCGGCGGAGCGGGTCACCTCCTTCTTGAGGGGATATGCCGGCATGGCAGGAGAGCTGCGGATCGTTTCCGGGCGCATTTTGCCCAGGGAATTCGTCTTGCTGTGGAGCAGAGGGTCTCTCGGGTGACGCGTGCAGTAATAACTCCGATACAGATAAAACAGCGTTCGGAGATACTGGCGGGATGCTTCGCCACAAATCCCAGCAAACTCGATAAATGGGAAATAATGGGGCGCGTAATGGCGGGCTTCATTCCGAAAGGGTCATGTGCGGCGCGCTGATAACGCCACCCTGGAAACGGTGATGCAGAAATCATATATTTTGCTACCGAGGACGATAAAGGGCCCGTATTTACGGCCTGCTCTGTCATGCAGTTCTGCGCCGCACCGGCCGCGGTCATTTGTACCGACGCCCTTCCTGTAAGAGGCGCTGGTGGACGGCTGTGACCTGACCAGCTTGTAAGGGTTGGGGCCTGTGACTCTCGGGGACATCAGCTACTCTGGCAAACCGGGGAGGTGGGACAAGCTGTCAAACGGGTGGAATGTGTGAACGGGAAGATCCCATCTTCTATTGCACTATAACATCCCCATGACTCACTGAAGGCTCGGAGCTGGGAAATTGGGCAACTGACCCTTACAGTAAAAGTAGTACTGAATGCGAATATGGATTCTGCTCAGTTCATCTTGCATTCGTTTAAGCTTAAATCCAAAAATAAATATGTAATGTGAGCAGGGGGGGCAATATAGGAAAACCAGAGCCATGCTCAGCAAAGATGACCCTCACTGCACAGGAAAATGACATTAATCGGATCATGTTTAGGAGGGGGCTCCGTATTTAACCCCCCTATCTCTGGGGGAGGTGCACCCTCAGTTCAGCATTCCCCTTTCATGCTGCGTGAGGATGAATTAGTATCCTACATTCAGCAATTTAACGATTTCCATCAGTCTTGTCTCGCTAGTCGGCTCAAGCACACGCTCTTTGTCTGAACAATTATATTTGCCAAGGCTGCAGCCTTTTGCCTGGCCTTGCATTCAGGAGATTACACCCATCTGAGATGCGTGCATCATCAAAATCCAGCACAGCTCTAACTTTTTTAGCGTAACTGACTTCACTGGCTTTGCCAGTATTTCGGTCTTATCAGGACCGACGACAGACCCAGGCTTCAGCCTCCGCTGTTTCCCCCCCTTACTGTAAGTTGACTGACCAGTGGCCTGTACTATGAAGCGGGGTTACTGGCTTATCGGAGTTGGATTTAAAGTAGTCTGGGCAAAATGTAAGTGAACGAATATGTAGTGCATTTAAACTGTGGTACCTTAAATCTGACAGGTTACCCCGATAAGCCAGTAACCCACTTCGTAGCAAAGGCCACTGGTCAGGAGAGAAGGGAATTAAAAGGAGAAGGAGATGGAAGAATGTTTAAGCTAAATGTGTTTGTTTGTCACAAACGTGTTTGTCACTTTTTCTTTTGCTGTTGTTTTTTGTGGTCACGTGACTCTATGAGCTGTTGGCCAGTTCCTCCTCTTGGCCTCAACGCATTTAAAATGCTCCTTTGCTCACTGGATCTGGATTTACACGCTCAGCCGGAGAGGACTCATCACAAGCCGAGGGCAGGCAGCCGCCTGGGAGTCAGAATTTCCCTTAGTTACATTTATGGATATAAGACAAATTAACATTTTAGTTATACCAACATGTCTGTTATTTGGATTTTTAGCTATCCTTTTCAGAATAGACACAGTTGTCCCCCATCCCAATTGTAATGGACTATTCCTACTATGAAACATCATGGTATGTTTTCCTTTACAAGTGGAGTCTAGGTTGTTTCAAACAAACCAGAACAAAGTAGCCTAACAGAAGCAGAAAACATACAATTAGATTAACAGTATATGTCCTGTGTCTTTGATACTGCCGTGCTAGAGTGGCAAACAAACTGAGAACAGACTTGGAATGAAAAAGTGATTAAACAAACGTATGCAAATATTCAAGACCAACCTTAGCTTGAGTGGCAGAGTAAGGCATAAGCCATCACAGGCTAGGGCCAAGGGCCGGCACAGAAGACGGAATGCCTGATCTACCTGCACAATTCCCCCCCTCCCCACCCATCGGCGAATTTTACCAACAGCACACCCGACCCCACCCTGAAATTTTACTGCTGGCACCTGCACTTTGATCAGCATATTATTGATGTTCCATCATTTTTAATTCCCTCTTATTTCTCTTTTAGCTCCAAAAAAACGGGTCCCCAGGGCCTCTACCCGAGTCAACCTAGGTCACCCAGAGAAATTAACCCTAACCCTGATGCGCTACCTGAAAATTACCGCACTATGCTCAGGGCTTGCTGCCATTCATTGCCTACCCACACGGTTGATGGTTTTACCAGAGCAACTTTGAAATGTATGACAGCTTTTTATAGATGGACATTTTACTGGAGCAATTCCACGACTTGGTGAAGGGCAGGGCAGCATATGGTGCCATTCAGTGGAGAAGTGACGTTTCTTGGGTAAAATTCAGAGGCCCTAAACCACTTACCAGAATTAACCAATAAAAAACAGCCCCCCCCCCCCTTTTTTTGCATAAAAACCATTGTGACCTTGGGATGCAGCAGAAAGGTTTTCCTGCTTAGGGCTCATCTCTGGCTGGTTCCTGGAAGCTCCTCCCATTCCCGCTCCCAAACCTGGGATACAGTGGCGTGTCACTGGTTTGCATGGTCTGCAGGGCACGCTGTGCCTGGTTAGATCAACAATCCAAGCACGCGCAGCGAACCAGGGGGCGTATGAGAACAGTGCCGATGGAATCGGACACATTAAATATTTAAAAGGACCTGAACATTTGGATTGCAAGCGTACCAGGCAAAAACCTGCATCATAATATGCCACAAAGGTTTTTGTAGGAAACCTGAAAAATGGCTCACTGCAGGGGCCAGAGCTTTACCTGGAGATCCCTTTCTTAGGGTGACGTGGGACAGTGGTCAGCCACCATATAATAAACCACTTTCAGCCATTTTCTCTTTATCTAGGAAGATCCTGGTAGCACAGAAGTTCATATCAGATACAGATATGCAGGGTGTCATCAGTACCCACCGATTCAGGAGGAATGATGAAAGTAATGCGACGAATCAATGCAAACGACGGTGATCACCTGACCCTCCCTCCCGAGAGCCAACTGCGCGCCTGCATTCCGCCTAAAACATTATTACAGCAAATGTGCAGTTCGTTTGTAGTTCATTAGAGGAACAATGAAATTAGATGTGTGTTAAATAGAATATGGGGCAAGAAACTGCATCTGGGATTTTGCTAATGAAATTGAAACAGCTTGGTAATCGAATAGAATCTGGACCGCGAACATTTAATTTAATGTGCTGGTGAGTGCAAGAAAATTCATTTTTGACGGTTAAACTAATTTAATGTACATTAACCAGCTTTAATTTGCCCAGTTTTTTTAAGGACAGAAAAGGGACTTTGTGAAGAGCAATAAGACAAAGTGAATTAATATGAATAGATTCTTACATCTTTAGAAGAGTGATCACATGCAAAAACATTCGGTACCATGGCAATTTAAACAATTTAACAAAGAGGAACGGTGCAAAGCAGCGTAATAATCCAACCATCCATCCATCCATCCATCCATCTTCCAACCACTTACCAGGGACAGATACACGGAGCTTAGTAGAACAGTTTGGAGCTTACCCCAGAAAACACCAGTCAAACAACACCTTTGCCCTTCCAACACAGGACAAGCTATACAGTGTTAATTAATTTCATTGTACAATGACCCTTGACTTACTTCCCCATGGCATCATCACTGTTGGAGCATTAATATAACACATTTATCAAAACACCTCAATAGTTACATATGTAGCCGCTTCAGTCTTGTTCTAGATTTGTTCTATCATTCTCTTTAAGGACACAAACCAAGGAGAAACAAACAGGTATAAGCTGAAGCCGGAGACTGACACTGGAAAAGAGCCGTCAAGAGCCTCAAGGGAAAGAACCAGCGCAGATGAATACTGGGGAGTCCTACGAGACGGACCAATCATCTGTGGGCTCTCTCCTGTCACCTTTGACCTCTCAGAGACTCATAGTATCCTCAGCCTACTGGGCAGCACAGTGCATAGCGCCTTGCCTCTTGGTTGTATCAGCATGGGGGGATACAGCTTTGTGGCACCTTTCGGGTAGCTGCGGGGTTAATCTGGACACCTCCCACGATCTGAAGACACACGCACTGTCCAGATGAATCGGTTACTTTGCATTTTCCCTGCAATGCAGCGGTGTCCAAGGAATCAGCCGGTTTACTTTTGCTTAAAAACCACATTCATATTCCTGGGGGCCGGCCCCCGACATTTCGACTTTCTGAACAACACTTTTGAAGGCTCTTTGTCAGCGATGGCTCCCAGAAAACTTTTACCTGACATGTCTTGTCAAAACTAATACCGGATCCTATGCTTTATGCACATTTTCCACTGCACAAAAAAAGCAACGCTTCCCTCATGGGAGCGCTCCCCCGTCAAACAATGAGCGCTCCCCCCTCCATTACGGGACATCCAGGCGAGACTGCAATGACTGGACGAAGCCCTTCCTGTTGCTTTATGAACATTAAAATAGTACAGCTACGCTCCACGATTCAAAACAAACAAGTGGCGACTCCTCCATCTCCAAAACGGAGCTTTCCACCTATTATTAGCCAGAGACCTGCCACCCCTACCGATTCTTAGCCAAAACACTGTGGGAGTACACGCACAGGACAGCCGAAACCGACAGAAAAACAGCTCGATGGGGAAAGACGGCCCCAGGCAAGATAAGCAGAGCAATGTGGGAGAAAGGGCTGATAAGGAGGCGCGTTATTATGGGTGCGAGGGAGTCAATCAGCTAATGCAATCAGAGATCGGATCAATATGTTAGAGCGTGCATTTCTCAGCGGGGGTGGGGAGGAGCTAATTTCGTATAACCAAAACATGCTGGGATTTGTGTTTGCTTGATGTCATGTGGAGCAGTATGCACTATTGAAGCTGGGAGGGGGCAAAAATGTGGATCATCTGGGGGTTTGCCAAGGACCGGACTCAGAAACACTGTGATAAGCTACCACCCTCATAGGGTGGGGGGCAAACGGCCGTGTCAGGGTGCATCATTCGGCAGCAATATTCTCCTGTGACACGTATGACTCACTCCTTCACAATCTCTTTATTCTTCACAAACTTCGACTACAGGACTTTTTTCATGATTGAATTAGGGTTAGCAAGTGTAGCATCTGAAAGACACATCGGCAGCATCTATTCCTGTCATATTAAATTTGTTCTTCCTGTCAGTCAAAGCGTAGCAGGACATTTCTTTTGCTCTCTTCCTTGCACACCATTAATCTCACCACTCACTTTTCTACATCTGCATAAATATGTCCCTGGTTCTCTAGTTCTCTTATTGGATTTAATTACACCTTTTACAAAATAACATATTACACAGTCACACTTCTCCTTATTAATGCTAATGCTAATATTTCTGTTATGGCCATGAGACAGAGTGACATTTGTTGCTTTACACAGGACAGCTTCTGTTTAAATTGGCCTGTTGGTGAGATGGGAACATTTGAACGAAATGAATGTCCTTCTCCAGAATGTTTTGATGCACCTTGGCCGTGGTATTGTTGCATGTCTATATATGGAACGACAATCTTTTGTTTTTTTTTGTTTTTTTTTTGGGGGGGGGGGCTGAATTTGTAGCTGCTAGTACCCAGAAAACTTTCACATCCCATTTGCACAGATGGAGAGACGATCACACTTTTCTTGGAGAATACAGAAGGGAGTGTGATTCTCTACCAGTCTCGAAATTACACCCCCTGTTCAAAGACCTTCCCCATTAGATAAAACCAGTCAAAAAGAAAAGGAAGCTCAGCATGTTCCCGTGGTGTCTTAATGTCAAAGCAGCACGCGGGGGTCAGTGCGGAGCGCGTCCCTGGCATTTTGGGTAGACAGCAAGGCCTTATTTGGATATCTAACATGTCGCTGATACAGAGAAAAATCCTTACTTCAAACGCAGACGCCGTTCTTCCTTTTTTTTTAATCCTTCCCAGAAGCTCCAAGCGTCACGATATTGCATACGGTGCTTGGTGGATAAACACATTTGCCTCGGAAAGCCAGACGGAAGAAAACGGCACACAAAGGCCGAGGGAGGAAGCACAGTCGAGCCGGGCTTTAAAGGGAACCGGTAATCTTCTCGCTCAGAACAGAGACCGCCAGTCCGCTCGGTAGAATCATCTCTGAGAGAATGCCAAGGAGTTTTGCTTACCATCTAATTCATTTGTGTAGATGTGCCCAGTGGGCACTCTCACTGCACCGGAATTTCACTGGCCCTCTGGAGGTGATGGAGTGCCTCGTGCTTAAAACCGGTCACAGTGTTGACGCTGCCCGTAGAGAAAGCAGTGATGAGGAGGGGAACCACCGACATACTTTAGAAAGCTGGCTCCGTGGGGTCCTGATGGGTGTCCAAGTTACCGCGACAAGGACTTTACGACAGTACCTCCATTTTTAATTAGGATTCTGTTTCTGTGGATGCTATGTCTATAAGAATCTATGAACACATTCATAACACATTATAATGCATTCATAAGGCATTATAAACAAGGCTCTAAATATTTATCAACGCATATAGCCATATTTACTATCTATTATGAATGCTTTATGAAGCTCTCATCAATAATGCACGACACATTCCTTAATTGGAGCTTAAGAAGAATTATAATCAACACTATAATGCCTTATGACTGTCAATAGAAGATGCTGTAATGCTTTGTTAATTCTTATACCGAACATTATAATGGATTATGAAGGTATCTGGAGTGCATTATAGATGAGAGCTTCATCGGAGCTTATGAAATATTATAATCAACATTATAACGGAATTTCGTTCAGCTGTGAACTCCTTGCTATATGGTCTGAATGACAATGAAGTTTAGTTCAAGTTCAAGTTCAATGCCTTGTTACTGTCAAAAGAAAGTGCTGTGATGCTTTTATTAATTCCTATAACAACCACTGTTATGCATTATGGAGGTATCTGTAATGCATTATAGATGGGAGCTTCAGTGGAGCTTATGAAGCATTACAAATCAACACTATAATGCCTTATAAATGTCAACAGAAGGTACTGAAATTAGGGCTGGGAGAGAGTAAAAAACGTGGACTGCTGCAGGTCCCCAAGGACCTGTTTGGGAAATAGTACTCTACGGAGTCAGAGAAAGGTATTGGAGGACCCAAACTTACAAAGTCACCCCATGGAAAGGGCCTTTTACAAAAGCACATGATCTGGGATTCTGGCATAGTTTCAAAGAGCACGCAGCCTCTGTGCACGCAGCGGTGCGCGCCTGCTCAGCCCCATTCCTATCGCGTCCATGCGTGTCTGTCTTCAAAGGGCTCTGCGTGGCTTTTGAAGGCCGGGCTGAAACCACGAGCACAGAAAGCCCAAACAGGAGCCGTCCGCCAGCTCGCCGGATCGACGTGCAGGACGGCAGACGCACGGAGGCAGAATTTCTCTCTCACCAGGACGTAGATGCGTCTACTGAAAATAGCAGCGTGGAGCGAAAGGAATTTTAGGTCAATCTGATGTGCCTGTCTCCGGTAGCGAGAGGTAGAAGCAGCCTGGCTGCAGAGACCCTGTATTTTTTTCGGGAAACCCTACGTCAGCTGCGTTTCCCTCCACAACATGAAGCCATTTCCTCGGGGCCACTTACGCCACCCTGCCATCCAAACAGGAGGTAGAAGAGCTGGAGAACATCGTGAGCTTCCTTCTCAAGTCTACTCTCTGGTGATCCCACTGTGACTGAGCTGTCAGAGTGTTGACATTTCAGGTCGGCTGATGCATCCTTACATATTCACAGATCTGGGTGTTCAGGGTAAGTCCATCTCTCAAGGGTATGACAGCCGAGCCCCTTTGGGACTGAAGAAGGTGGACGTCGAGAGTTCATGTTGGCCACCCCTGCACCCAGCTGTACCTATGACAGCCTACATATAACAAAGGTTACATAGGCTGCTGAGTATCAGTTTGCACATATGGTCATACTTTGTCTTTTCAGACCTGGCAGTTGGTCCATCTAAACTGGCCACATTTCTCCATGCCCCTCGTATCTCGGGTGCTGGAGGTGATTCATACCTGGATAGTGTCCTGATGCAATGGTACTGGGTACGCTCAAGGGCCAGTTGAATCACTGGGGCATGGATGTACCGCCAGACTCTACAACTCACTCCAATTTCCTGCAGTCAGTACACTCTCAAGGTTTTATTTTAAGTCTCTAGTAGCTATTTTCTTTCAGGTGCGGCTAAAACTGCTGCCTGTCATAGGACACTAGACCCTCAGAAGTGAGTTTAAAAAAAAAAAAAAAAAAATACAAACTAAATATTTCTCTCCCAAGCTTCTATAAGTGTGTGCTGGTCACGGCAGTCATCCCGTGTTGCTGCGCTGGTTAGAGGGTGTCTTTAATGGTGACACTGAACAGACACCTCCACATCGCATCAGCTTCAAACAGCAACACACTTTCCCCTTATAAGGAATGTGAGATGCTGTGGGATGGAGTGTTTCGGCTTTGGGCGGCGAACACGGGTCCGTGCCTAACAACATACTGGTCGTTTCCTGATAACAGTCATCCGTTGACTGCGGTCCAGCTCTCAGCCCGAAACCAGAGCGTGCCAACACACAAAGGGGGCGGGTGGGGTAGGCTCAGGCAGGATTTTTGGAAATGATTACCAGCGATAAATTAATAAGTGTTTTCTTATTATGATCACCGTGTCTCCAAAACCTGAGGGGGAAAAAATAAATCTGCTCGCTACGACACTTGCTATGGGCTGCGGTGTAGACTAATGGATAAATACTGGACCTCTGGGGGTTGTGGTAACATAATTAGCCTAATTAGCACAAAATCTTAAACAGGTCTTCATTCCAGCAAAGAGAACAAGCCAACAGCTAATGCAAATCTGCAAGGGGGGAGGGGGGGGTGGTAAGCAAACAAGAAAGCAATGTCTGTCCTCTCTTCATCATCAGGCCTTGATGGCCTTCTGAAACAAGGAGCTTTGCAGTTATTCTAGTAAACCTATTTACTCACAATAAATAATGTCATCTTCAGTGTGGTTGTTTGCGAGAAAATCATAAATAGTGTGGTTATTGTCAGTGTTTCTACATTAATCCGAAGTTCAATATTTTTGGTACTACATCAGAAGACCACGTGTGTCTATTCCAAGAAGACCACTACATAAATTCATAGAAAGCCAACAGAAGAGGAACTTTAGACAAGCGCTGGGTCCAAGAGTTCTTCAGAATACATATCATAAAATGACCAGCTTTCATTTCACTAGTGCAGCCCAGACCGTCTACATTTTTTCTCTTCCCTAGCTCCCAACGCAGCTTGCCAAGCAGTTGGTGTTCTTGCTTGTTTGGTTCAGGTGTGCTGTCTCGCGGTCCCAGAGGACTGGGCTGAGAAACGCTGCACTAGTGGTAAGGCCACGGGGTGGGTCGGCGTGCTGATCCGGCCGTCCTGAGGGTGATGGGCGGCTCTGGCCCGAGAATGACCCCATGCACACCAGCTTCAGCTCCTCAGCCCTCCCTGCCTCAGGTCACCCGTTTGCTGCGTCTGACCTCGGTGAACAGTCACGCCAACCTCTGCTGCCTTCTGAAACCCGCAGGACGTCAGCAGTGGGGTGCAAACCGAGTACAATACAAGATGGAGTCATCCAAGGGCCACGTGGACACATGCAGGAGAAGCCAATTTGTCTTAATGTGCCGTAAAAAGTGCATTTGTGGTGATATCCGTGGTCAGTGTGCTCATCGCCGTAATTTATAACACAGCTGCCTAAAAGTGGTCATTTTTCCTTAGTGGGGCTTGAGAAGTATAGAAAGCTCATTTCAGTCTTCATGACAGGGTTTTTTTTGTCATCAACAGACCTGGGATAAGGTACCGCATTTCCAGCGGAACGGGAGTCTCTGTCACCAGGACTGCTCCAAATATGGCGTCTTCATCTTCATCAGCGACGCACGCCAGCCAGCCAGGCACACACTTCTTTTTGTCTGAAAGGGTCTTTCTGTAAAGTGCATGACGGATTACAGAAGCATCACCCGCCAGCTCGTTCTGGAAGCCAGCTGCAGACAAAACAACGGTGGCAGGGTTGGTGCCGTCACACGCTGGCCTGACCCCAGCGGTGATAACACCGTTTGCCCAGTACGTCCTTAATAAACGGGGAAGATGGTACAGCAGTCACTGGGTGTGACGTGTATCTTTCTCAGAGCATTTACAGTGATGACCTTCACAAGGGAAGGGAAGAGACTCTCCACAAGTTCCTGGCCCCCACTTTGCCATCAATGGCACCAAAAATGTGGTTAATATTCATGCTCATCATTCAGAGTTTTGTAACTTAACACTAAAATACATATCTCCAATAAGTAGGAACCATCTTAAATTCCACATGACATCACCCCGAACCACTGATGTCCCAAAACAGATGACTTCACTATCCAGATCTAGGAGTAGAAAAGTGAAAATAGCATTTTGCATTTGTTTATCAGCGAGCCAATTATAGATATAGTCATTGGCCTACATAACCACATTTTAGTCAATGACGGACCACATGTACGATGGTGATCCCATAAAATTATAATGGAGATGGAAAATTCCCTTAAAACCTGCTGGGTTTAATCGTTATTTAGGCTATAGCATATAGGCTATGTGTGTAGTAGTCTATACCATCGAGTTATGTGTAGATACACCTAATGATATTCTCAAAACAGTGAGGTAATACAATTTTCAGAAAGTATCTATGTCATTAAGCAGTGCATGACTGTATTGATTCTAGTAAGTGAAACATTGTGTTATCATATCATTCCTGTTTTTACTATACGCTAGTGTTGCTTTAGGTTTGATGTCTTATTTGGTAGGTTATTTTTCAATCTGGGACCGCTCACATTTCCCCATATAAACAAATGGTAATTACGTCTTTGCTATACGCCATTTCGACGTGTGAAAGGTTTCATAGGAATGCTGAAATTTCATATAGTGGGCAAAACCTCTACGTAAATGTGTGTCTGAGGGATTTATCTGCTCTAACCTTAAACACGACACAAAAAAGGCCAGATAAGGAACTTTTTGGGAAGACTAATGTCTTTCATAGAGCACAGCAAGGTACTGGGGATGGTCTACAAGCCCATGGAAGCCAGAGTAACACACCAAGCTGTGGTCTGCTGGGGGAACATCGCCACAGATCAGGGAATGCATGGTGAACAAAGCAATCTGTTACAGAGCTGACCCGGAGACCCCAGACAGCCCGGAGGCGGCGGCGAAAACGGGGACGATGGTCTCCGTGGCAGCGGTGCACATCTCATGACGTAATGTTCACAAGCAGCTCTAGCCATCAGCTCATCCCACCAAGCTCGTCTTACTATTTCTCCTTGTGGCCCGAGTGTGTATGATGCCTCCGTCCCAATAGGTCTGAATCAGACCATGTAAACTACTGTTAGCAAGTCCTGCTCACCCGTCTATTCATCTATCTGTGTCAATGTAATCCTGTGCAGCTAACTAACCAGATGTTCCAATTTCGTGGTACATTAATGCTTATTGATACTTATGTCGAGTGCTCTCCATATATATTGATGCATACATTTACCAGTGAAAAGAAAGATGGCATCAGGCACGTTACATTTCGCCAGAATACCTTATTACTCACTGAACAGTTATCACTTTCGTAATTTCACATATTCTAAAATCTAAATCATTTCTTAGGCCATTTTTAGAGCCGCTTATCCTGTTCTCAGCCATTTCAGGAAGCTTATAGTGTGATTTGCAATGTTTATATGCAATATTTACATAGATTTATATGAGATATATACATCAGTCACCACAGCGGCGCTCTTTCAGGTAGCTTCCGCCTGCTGTGGTGTACATGCGGTGCTGCGAGGGACAGCAGGCATCTCACACCTGCCAGCTCATGCCTTCGAACCCAGCAACAGCGGTAAGCTCAGATAATCCCGACTTCCCACTTGCTTCAGCTGTACTGACACCATGCCTAGGTGCATGCAAATGGGACAACTCAGCTAAAACTGAGAAACAACATATCCTGAAGGTAAAAAGCACTGAGCACCCCCTCCTTTCCCTGCACTGCTACAGTAATCCACCCAGCAACACAAGGCCCCCCCACCCTGCCTCCCCCCCCCCCTGACCAGCCCTCACCTGTCCGCTTCAGGAATCCACAGGGATGCCATCATCTCCAGGCATTGAGTATTTTGCTTTGGATGAAGACAGTCATGGGACGATTTTTGGGGGGAGGGTGAGGTTGTGAATTTCGTGACAGATTTTCGGCGTGTAATGTTCGACGTGGCGCCCTTCACCAGCCTGACAAAATAAACATGATGGAAGCGGGCGGTTGGGGGGGAGGGTATGATGGACTATGCATTGAACACCCTGTGACACCCCACAAATTCACATTATGAGGGGGCTGGGGAGGGTTTTTGCCCCACTGGAGCTCCTCTGCATGAAGAAGCACATTTAGCATATTGACTCGTGCGATTATCGACAAGATGGAGATGATGAATCGCAGCTGCTCAAGTGATAAACTTCAGCATTAGGAAATAAATCTGCTGGAAAGAATCTATCTGCTGCTTTCAATAGCACTGCCAGAGTGATGGAAACCGGTTCGCCCTGCGTGTATTCATTTAAGATTAGTAACCTGCTGGTTACAGCAACACACGCACACAAACTTTATTTCTTTTAAAAGAAAAGATGAAACACAGAAGTCGAGTTTCCTAGCTCTAGCTGACTAAAATTAGCTCCAAATACTTATGATTTTGACGGAACTGGAGCAGCGTTTTTTCCCCCCCACTTTTTAGAAAAAAAAAGCCTCTTTGGATTGAACGCCACCATTTACATTGGAAATCCATTCTGTCTTCCAGGAAGTAAAGCTGAAAACGCAGCGGTTCCTTCATGCAGCCACAAACAGGCAATGCGGCACACTGGCGCAGTTTTAAATGCATTTTTAAATGCACCAAACCGCCGTGTTCCACCTACCTGCCCAAGATGATGTAACGAGCACATGATCATTTGAGACAAGTGCCCGTGGGCAACTTCGGCTGCTTGTGTCTCCCGTTAATGTGCTTGTCTGCATGATGTCCCCCTGCTCTTTGATGGAATAGCATCGAGATAAAGCGCCTTTTTGCCATATGGCTCTCTGGAAAGGTTTAACTCGTCCGGCAGACAGGCTCCAACAGCTGGACGCACACTGGTATTAACATCATGCAGGTTACGGATCCCCTAATTGGCCGCCAATTACCAAACAGGCGTGCCCTCCACAAGCTTCCGGCACAGGTGTGCAAAGCCTTTTACAGATTTGTGCCTGACAGATACCACCAGGGATCTCAGTTATAGTCCCTTACTTATTTCTGCATTGCCCTGGTTTCGGAATAGCAAGGAATCGGTCTGACGGACTACAATTTTCCCATCACACACAATTATGCTCCATCTCTGCTAGGCGCATGCAAAATTGCGCTCCGACCTCACCGTGCTCAGCCGCACATTCTGTTTGCAAAATATGTGAAGTGATACGGCATACCCAACTGGATTTACCCAGACGGATTAAAGCGATTGGAGCCATAGCCAGCCCTGTGTAGCCACTGTTCCAAAAAACTATGAAAAAATTTAAAAAGTTTCACTAAATCTAATTAGCAGTTAGGAATAATTAGTTCACAGGGTGATGGATATTCGTTTCCTGAAAAAGAAGCAATTTGGCAGCATATTTTCTTGGTGAGGCACATATGTATTCAGAGAGAGAGAGAGAGAGAGAGAGAGAGAGAGAGAGGGAGAGACAGTCCAGTGCAAACACAGTCACAGATGCCTGTAAAAATAAACACACACAACTATACACACACTGGCACAAAAGCACACATACACAATCACGCACGCTATGCACAGTACTCTTTGAAATCAGAGCAGAAAAATAAGTATCTCTGGGGAACTGCTGTCAGTACAAATTTAAATAATTAGAGTAATAATAATAAAAATGAAAACTGTGCATCTCCTTCGATTTCAGTTGGATTTTACGCCATGAAACATACACTAAAAGATGGGTTGATGAGCTGGGAGAGTATAATTAAATTGCTCTGTATGTCTGCATCTATCGATCGTCTCCTTCTCTTTGCGAGATACATCCCCTTACGAACGTATTAAAGGCGTATAGGGCTCTGCACATCGACTGACGAATAGATGGATGGCAAGTCTATGAACGAAACCTAAATGATCAACGTCCCTGTTTTCAAACTGAAGCAGAGCCGCCGCACCAATGGGAACGCTGTGCTTTAAAGCCGTTACCCTAACCTTCTATACGGTTCTTTTCAGAATGGCAGTGCTATTTCAGCCTGGTGTTGCAGTTTGGTTCTGAATTCCATAACAGACTCACTAGTCAGTCTTTCTTGGTAGCACTGTGACAAAACTACATACTGGTCACTGCATAAAGCCTAAATGGAAACAGGAAGTGGTCATTTTCCATCGATTCTCAGGTTCACTGCTGGACGTCCAGGTGAGCTTGACGCTGTGGACTTGGGGCCAGAGTGGCAGTCTTGGGGTTCCTGCCCATGGCCATAATCCACAGCTCAGTCCCCCAACTGCCATCCAGTCACCAGGAACCGCAATGCACATGAGCAGACTGGCTGGGGCTCATCAGTAACAAGTTTACCTTGGTACAGAACATTAGCATACTGCGCTAACAATATAGCAAGGTTAAGTCTCCAAGTTTCAGGCTTGCAAATGGGCTGGGAAATGGAGACAAAGTCACTTTTATGCACATCCGTGTAAATAGAAAAAAAGATTTGACAATAATTGCTGTCATTGCATGAACACGTGGTGCTCATTTGCATATATATTTGCATTAACAAAATATTTGCATGAATTGGTTTTGAGAATAAGAATTTAAAAATAATGAGGGTGACATGGCGGTGCAGTGGTTAGCACTGTTGCCTCACACCTCTGGGACCCGGGTTCGAGTTCGGGTCACATGTGTGTGGAGTTTGCATATTCTCCCTGTGGGGTTTCCTCTGGGCACTCCGGTTTCCCCCCACAGTCCAAAGACATACTGAGGCTAGATGGCGTTAATAAATACACCATCATAGGTGTGCATGTGTGGGTGGATGATAACAGTGTGTGAGTGTGCCCTGCGATGGGCTGGCCCCCTGTCCAGAGTTGTTCCCTGCCTCATGCCCATTGCTTCCGGGATAGGCTCCGGACCCCCTGTGACCCAATAGGATAAAGTGGGTTGGAAAATGAATGAATGAATAAAAATAATGTTAATTCAATAAGGAAGAAACTTATTCTTTGGTTCAATTTAGCCTGAAACGAAATTATCAAAAATCATCGGTAATGCTGTCATATAGAGAAGACATTTCAGCAAGAGAATCTCTTAGAGTACAAAACTTACACAGCGCAAAAATCTACAGTGCAACTGCAATCTACAGCATGAAACTCACCTGGAAAGTTCATTCACTTTGGAATCGTAAACCCACTTGACAGTTTACATGATGTTGGATAAAAGTAGGTAGCTGACGTGCATCTCAAATCACAGCGTACAGCTCATTAACAAAAATAATGTGTCTAATAAGTCAATGTTGTTTAAACAAAAACAAGTGGCCTCTTGTTTTAAACTCTAAGCTAACCAAGGTCCGCATTTATATTTTACATGCACATGTGTCTATACAATGACTTCTCAAGGATTAAGAAAATCCTTTGATGTTCTTGTCAGAAACTGTGGTAATTAAAAATTGGCAACAACTTTCATTTGGTGTTACAGAAGTTAACTGTATTTCTTTAAATACTCTGGAAATGTTGCTCAGCTGAAGTAATAATCAGAGGAGCGTATTCCCCAGCACATGGGCTTAAAGCTACGAGTGATTGCAGAGCTGAGACACACTGTTAGAAAGAGAGATTTGCAGTAATGCGGAATGAAATATATGCTCTACCTCAAACTCAATTTATTCCTCAGGTTTCTCTGTGTTCACTTGCCTGGAATGTGATTTCAATTATCTACAAGTAGTACTTTCTGTCCAAGCGAAAGGGGAGAACCCCAGGTGGGTGATGGGATTGGCGCTGCTCGGCACCTAGAGCCGTGGCTGATTGCAGATCAGTGTATGCACGCAAAATGCTGCGGGCCGAGATCCAAACACAGGGTGGACCGGCAGAGTGCATTGGGGAATGGAGGGGAGAGAATTACATGGTGCCCTAACTCACTCACTCTCTCTCTCATACAAACACACACACACACACACGCACATACACATGATACAGATTGAGTCACACACACACAGGAGAGACAGACTGACACACACACAGACAGGATAGACAGATTTAGACACACACACACACAGGTGAGACAGACTGGCATACATACATATAATAACACAGGATAGACAAACTGACACACATACACAGGTCAGACAGACTGACACACATATACACATACAGACACAGCAGAGACATACTGACTAACCTACACACACGCAAACACACACAGAAGAGATAGGCTGAGACACACACACACACACACACACACACACACAGCAGAGACAGACTAGACATAGACACAGACTCTCTCTCTCTCTCTCTCTCTCACACACACACACACACACACACACACACAGGTCTTCCTAACTAAATGGGGACTGTCCATTCATTTCTATGGGAAAAACCCTAATCCCAATCACAACACCCTTAACCTCTACCCATCCCTAACCTTAATCATAAGTAACCAACAGCCTTCCAACACAAGACTTTTGGCATTTTTACTTTGTTGATTGCATTCACAAATTTTTATAAAACTGAGGTTATTCAAATGGGAACCTCAAAAAACATCCCCGAAAGTAGAGAAATTTCAGGTTTTACTACATTTTGGGAACTATGCTCAAATGTGATCTATGCAAACCCACACACACCTTTGAAGATATACAAAAACAAAAAAGGTGTAGGGGAGCAAAATAGGGGTGGCTATTGAAACAGACAGGCCAATCTTATAATCAGCCAATGATATGTTTTGTGTTGATAAGTAACAGGCTCGAGGGGCCAATCAGCTTCACCTCTATACACCAGTTTCCAGGAAAGACAACCCCCCTCCACCACAGACACACAGACACACACACACACACTTGTATGCACTGCGAATATTCAGAATGACAGCCCACAGTTATGTAAACACCAGGGCATCCACCCCACCTCACCCTCTTGCCAGCACAACACAATGCCTTTCACTGGAGCCATTTACATAATCAGGCTGATCTTTACTACACAAATTGTAAAAATTTGAAGGAAATTATACAGGGCAAGTACATTCACCCATGTGCACTTTCCATCTTGTTACGAGGGGTCGATTATGTGGGTGGGAAGGCAGAGCTTTCCAACTGAATGTTTAAAAAAAAAAAAAAAAATGTTTCATTTAGAGATTGTTGTGAGCGGCACTATCATCTGGCAAACAACAATTGTCCAGAGAGCCATAACTCTCCGGCAGCAAGCGACAAACAGCCCTCGGTTACACAACGAACACAGAAGCCGGCACTCGGAGGTACGAAGCCGTGAGTCACGGACGGGGGATAAAAACGGATGTATGAACACGGAAGCGGTGCATCTCAGCCACCGGTATAAGGGGAGGAGAAACTGGAAAACGGCGCTAGCCCTGCCAGTAACGGAGGGTCGCCGCTGCACAAGGGGCTCAGGATCGGCGAGTAAACGCAGTAAGAAAGGGAACTGCACGTGCAGTTCAATAAACACCCCCACTTAGGCTTAAAAGCAAAATCATCATGCTTTAAAATGACAGAAACTTCACAGTAAGAAGGGGACGACTTCTTATGCTATTAAAAAAAGAATTAATTGAATTTGTGAGCTGGGTCCATTAATGTTATAACTTGTACTGGGTTAATTCATTTCTTTTTCAAGAATTGTTCTAACATAAAATGAATATATGCCATTTTAAATAAACACTAATCAACGGTCGATTTATTTAATATCCGTCTTTTACACAGACGGTGCACATATTAATTTACGGTTCTCTCATCTCTTACATCCTAATTTCTATTCCTTAGTTATTTTTTAATATAAAATGTGCTGCACTTTAATTATTCAAACTATTTCTTTCTTTTTTTTAATAAGCTCTTTTCATTTTCTGAAACACTCTTCTGCTTGTTTGATAATTTAAACAACTGTTCCATGGCGAAATATAAAAACGTACAAATTAGGTCAGTGCGGAGGACAGACTGGGCTCCCACAAAAGAGGAGGCTTGATGTCATTTTCTTGTTAACCTGTGTGTGTGTGTGTGTGCATGTGAGTGGGAATACCTTACCTTATGGGGACACAATGTCCCCACAACGTGATGAATACCCATTTTTTTCCCTTATGGGGACCAGTTTCCTGTTCCACATAAGGGAAAACTAAATTCAAAGACTTGTGACTGCAATGAAAAAGCTAAAAATGCAAAAACTCTTGTATTTTGCTTGGTTACTTATGGTTATGGTCAGGGCTGGGTAGGGGTTAAGGTTGTCATAGTTAGTGTTAGCATTTTTACCATAGAAATTAATGAGCGGTCCCCAACATGTGTGTGTGTGTGTGTGTGTGTGTGTGTGTGTGACATCAGTCCATCAGTGCACATCTCTGTAGCTCCCTATGTGTACTGCCTAACTGCTAAGCGTACATCATGAGCGTTAGCTGAGGAGAGTTAGCGGCCTAGCACTGAGTCCATTACACTGTGCACATCCCTTAGTTCCTCTCTTATTCCATTTCACATCCCTCTATCTGCCTCTGCCCTGCACCCAGCTGCTAGTTACTATTCCCTCTGATCGACTTCAGCCGGAGGAGTCATCTCCATCCCCTTCATGGCGCAAATGGAACAATTTTTATCTGAAGCTAAAAAAAACGTGCAAGTGGCTGAGTGAGTCCCGACATGGTCCCCCCCATCCCTGGGTGGGGGTTCGGTGAGGTGATGCAGGAAAACCTGCTGAGCCCTAAATGCCATGGCGACCTGAGACGACCGCCCCCCTCCCTCCCCCCCCCCCCCCCCCCCCACCCCCCGCCCGCCCCCTCACCCCCCCCCCCTCCTGTCACC
>JAODKE010000041.1:13294574-13305397 GCA_026779605.1 Mormyrus hasselquistii
TGATAAATGTAGGTCATAGACCAAGAAGGGTCGTGTAGAGTGGGGGGGGGGGGGGGGGGGGGGGGTGGGGTTGATCTCTACCAGTGGACGCAATTTTCTGTTTTTTTTTTTTTTCCTCCTTTTAAAGAGGAAAGTGTTAACGGGCATTTAAACTCTGTTAATATGCTGCTCACACAGGCTGGATGCTGCAAGGGAGCTCCGGGGGGGGTGGGGGGGTAGAACGGTTGGTAGTTAAACTTCAGCATAATTAGACAGCGGTGATTGGTGTGATGTGTGGGGCTACTTCAGGATGAGCCAGCCCTGAAGCCCTGAAGATCTGAAGCCTTGAAGCCCTGAAGTCATGAAACTCTGAAGCTCTGAAGATCTTAAGCCTTGAAGCCCTGAAGATCTGAAGCCCTTAAGCTCTGAAGCTTAGAAGATCTGAAGCCTTGAAGCCTCTAAATTCTCAATCCCTAAAGCACCACATTGAGAAGCAGCAGCAGGTAGTACCTATTTTACCTGGAATACACCTTACCCGACTGCCATGTGCACCATATCGATCCCCTTTTGTCAATAGCTCCATATTCCCTGCTTTGTACTCATTTAAATAAATCAAATTTCCAAGCATATATTTGAATGTTTTCAAGGCATATACAATAAATGGCTCACACATATTCGGTCACAATTGTACGATCAGCCATAACATTAAAACCACCTGCCTAATATTAAGCAGGGTCCTCTCATGCAACCAAAACAGCTCATTGAGGCCTGGACTCCACAAGACCAATGAAGGTGCCCTGTGGTGTCTGGCACCAAGAAGTTAGTAGCAGATCCTTTAAGTTGTGAGGCTGGGCCTTCATGGATCGGACTTATTTGTCCAGCACATCCTACAGACGTTTGAGCAGATTGAGATCTGGGGAACTGGGAGGTCAAGTCAACAGCTTGAACTCTTTTTTGTGCTCCTCAAACAATTCCTGAGCAATTATTGCAGTGTGGCAGGGCGTATTACCCTGCTGAAAGAGGTCACTACCATGGGGGAATACCATTGCCATGAAGGTCTGCAACAATGTTCAGGTAGGTGTTATGTGTCAGAGACACCTACATAAATGCACGGACTCAAGGTTTTCCAGCAGAACATTTTCCAGAGTATCACACTGCCTCTGCCGACTTGTCTTCTTCCCAAAGTGCATCCTGGTGCCACGTCATGCAAATGACGCATACGCACCCGGCCGTCCGCATGATGTAACAAAAAACCTGACTCAGTAGCCAAGGCCACCTTCTTCCATTGCGACAGTTGTGATGCTCATGTGCCCATTGTAGGTGCTTCTGAGAGTGGAGCGGGTTCAGCATAGGCACTCTGACCGATGCGCGGTGACACAGCATCGTAAGCAGGAAGCTGCGATGCACTTTGTCTTCTGGCACTTTTCGATCATAACCAGCATTAACTGTCTCAGCAATGATGACGGATTGGACCAGACGGGCTGGCCTTCACTCCACACCAGCGTCGGTGACTTCTGGGCACCCATAACCCCGTGTCAGTTCACTAGTTGTACTTCCTTGTACCACCTTTGGTAGGTACTGACCACTGCATACTGGGAACACCCCACACATCCTGCCATTTTGGAGATACTCTGATCCAGAACACTAGCCATCACAATTTGGTCCTCCTCAAAGTTCCTCAGATCCTTACGCTTGCCTGCTATGCTTCTAACATATCAAATTCAAGAACTAATAGTTCACTTGCCTAATATATAACTTGCGCCATTCACATGTACCATTGTAACGAGATAATCAATGTCAATCACTTCACCTCTTAGCGGTTTTAATGTTATGGCTAAATATAGGGCAATGTGTAGTACAGGTAAACCATTACTGTGTCATTACATCGTAAACTGCAGTAACTGTATGAGTAAAAATAAGCACAGTGCTGGAACAGTGGTGATTTACATTTCCCAGGCACAGCAGATTAACGACTTGGAAAGCACATGAAGTTAGGTGCATTTTCACCCATTTTCCCCCCAGCAGAAGGACCACTTGCTCTGCCTGGGGCTCTCTGGACTTCTGCGGGGAATGCATTTAGCCATTTATATTCCCCTCTATGAAAAGGACGACAGCCCCAGTTTGCCTAGGCTGCTGAACCAAACGGGGCCCAGGGGGCTTTTAGAGCTGGGGTTGAGTGTAGGACTGCAACCTATGACAGGCGCTGATGGGACCTGGGGTCATACTTACGATGTGCAGCATGATGTAGTCACCTAGGCCGGGGGCGCTGTCCACCCGCACGAGGATGCCGTCCTTCAGGGTGGTGCTGAATCCCACGGTGAGCCGGTCGGTGCGTGTGCTAGGCCTCTCGTTGTTGGGCCACGTGTACGTGATGAGCCCGCCGCCCTTACCGAAGATGAAGGTGGTGCCCGCTGCAGAGGGAGAGAGAGGCGCAGAGGCGTGAGGAGACGGCCCTGGCCAAGCGGTCCGGAGAACTGCTGTGTTAAGGTGTCCATGCATCCTTCTGTTACACCATCCGTCTGTCAATCTGTCCATGAATCTGCCCATGAATCTGCCCAATCCATCCATCCATCCATCCATCCATCCATCCATCCTCAAAGTGTCATTCAGGTCAGGTTGATGGGAGGGGACCTTGGACCAATCCTAGGCTGAACAGGGTACAAGGTCAGGGACCCTTATCCTGATACCCTATTCAAGTCTGCTCTAGGGTTCATTTGCCTTCATTGGCCTTTCATGCAATTAACTAGGCCACCAGTTCACCTTAGACTACTGGGAGCATTCCACATAAACTAGGCTTCCCTTCCAGGAAAAAAAGCAGACAGCACAATACAATCCTCACAAAGAAAACATAAGTGCAGCTTTGCGCATTTTGCAGTAAATTGTAATTAAAAAGCAAGTAATAATTAAAGAGCGCTCCTTTATCTAATAAGCAGAACAGACGCTCCCATGTCGCATGATTGACATCAGTTATCAGTTACTGCTTAGTTATAGGAATGAAAATGGAAACCACAAATGGCTGATGCAGTCAGGGGAAGCTGAGGCTGATCCAGAATCAGTTTAATGGGACAGGGTATCCACATGGAGATGGAGGGGCTCTCATATGAGTGCCGACATAATGTAACACGTTAAGCAAGAGCACAGTGCACAGTAAATGGGCAGGCCTTGTGGTGGACGGCCTCCATCTCCAGCCCTGGGGTGCTTATTATCACACGGAGGGCGTCTACAACAGCGGTGTTTGAAAGGGCCCCGAAATATGTCACACAGCTTGGTGCTGATTCAGCAAGCGCCAGCCTTGGCAGGTTCCTCCTTAACAGTCAGCTAATGGGACCTAAACTGGGGGGGTGGGCGCTCATCTCAGCGTGCATACGGCAGGCCGCCGGCGAGCCTCTGCAACCAGTAGGAGGAGAGATACTGAACTGAACGCTCGTGCATCTTCTGAATTTTTCGATTAGCGACAATGGAGACAAAGAATGGCCAAGCAACATTTAAAGGGACGATTGCAGACATTTAAAGGGATGGTTCAAGATGCTTAAAGGGATGATTTAAGGGCACAGTTTAAGATGTGTAACGGGAGTTTCCCATGAGAGTCTTCACTATTGGGTAAATTTATCATGATTTCTGTTCACACTGCAGTGACATACACCATAGTCTGGGACTGCATTTTATCAGGTAAAATAAAGGGAACTTCATTGGACGTGGGATTAGCGCAGTGGGATTAGCGCAATGGGATTAGCGAAATGGGCAGCGATGCTGCCTCACACCCTAAGGTAGGGGGTCCTTATCTGGAGGCAAAAGACATACAGCCACGCAGATGTGTCTCTAAACTGCCTGTGGTGTGTGACTGTGTGTACTGGACATGGACTGGAACCCCGCCCTGAACACTGGCCGGGCACGCTCCAGGGTCCAATCATCTGTACTGGATATGGGGTCTGCAGCCCAGGGTTTGAATTAAGCACAACAATTTGAGATGCATATCTGCACATTTTACTTTGAAGAACAGTAACAAGGCAGGCTGGTATATTGGCTGCACCGTTTCTTGCGATTAATTGTGAGACAGAGCCTTGATGTTTCTGCTGGGAACATGAATCTTGGAAGTCATTCGAACCAAGGCATTAACTAACAAGAGAGAGCGCGTGCTACAAAACTCTGGAGGCATTACAAGAGCCTTCTATTAAGTGGCACATATTTTAATGCTTCACTTGGAGGGGAGCGCATGTTTTTTGAAATATTAAGAAATTTAAAAAACACCTTTCAGAATTTGGGACACATTTTCGGTAAGTGCTTGCAGGTCATTGCAGATGATTCTCGACGTGGTATCGTACCGTGGTGTTAGTGGGTCATTAACAACCATACTGCAACACTCTCCCGTAATGAGCTACTGCTGCAGCAACCGCACACGAACTGTGTGACCACGCTGTGTGTGTGTGTGTGTGTAAGTTCATCACAATATCCTTCACAAAGCTGGGAGATACAATTCCATAACGTACACCAGCTCTGCGGGTCTGTTCGCACCCCCTGTTTCTCAGAAAAATGGTTAGGACCCACTGTTTTATACCTTTATTTCAGAAATTCCTATAGGCTGAAGGACAAGTTCTGATCTCAATTGTTCAGTTAAGGTCACTTTGGAGGACAGGATCAGCGAGTTCATAACTGCACTCGGTGGATTTGGAGGAACACCGTCCTCGTCCATGAGGGCAGCTCGGGGTCACTGAGAAACATGGCGGCACTGGCGTGCGAAGCAAACAGTATCAGCACTGCGACTTATCTGTGCTTCTTAGTTAGTGAAAAGCAGCGACGGCATCCTGACCACTGACATGTCCGTGTCCGTGTATGACGAAGCACCAACAGCGGCTCCACAAGATCGACGTGAAGATCTCAAATAAAGTTATTTATAGTATGCATTCATTTTTTAATGATTAATACTGGTGGCAACGCTAATGAGTTTGAAACAAAGCTTGTCCATATTGTATTTCTGTAATATGTAACAGGAAAACAAACACACTTGCATTGTCCACACATCGAAGCACATGTTCGATAAACCTAGACCTCGAGTTTCACAGGCTTGCATACAGAGACAGTATGTGAAAACAGAAACGTGTAAACTCATTCAACTTCTCAATCTGGGTTCATACTCAGGCCTAATAGCTGCGCTATTGTGAAAAGCGATTGTGAAATAAGAGCAGCCCGATCATGTAATGTTCACACGTGGTTGCCTTCAGTGGAGGGCCAAAATATCAGAGTTCTGTTTGGCATAGCGACATATCTCTCACGGGCCCACGTTTCCAACAACAACCTTCTGCCCCATCCTGCTCCTCAAACGTCCTGCTTGGTGGCACAGGCTGTCTCCGGCCACAAGGTCCTGAGTGGTAGGGGGTAACTCCCACCCCAAAACCTCCAGATTTCCCCAAGTGATAAAGGGAGGAGTCTGTATGTTACAGCCAGTATCGATTTTCCTCCATCTCAGACGGACCGGTCCACGGCATCAGCAATGAACCCGAAAAGGACCTTCGAACTGGGCAGGATGGCAAATCGCGGCGGTTGGCTTTGATCAAAGGTGGCTTTATCAGATTTGTATCATTCCACCCCTCGTTCCCCTCCGTTTACATTCCAAATGCTTCCGGATCCCTCACCGCTGACAAACATTCAGAGGAAGAGTCGTTTCTGAGGGGAGGACGTTAGAATCTGCTGTGAAACCCGACCATGGGCCTTTAGGGAGTTTGACCACAAGCTGAGTTAAAGGGCTCCATGCCATGAGCTGTAAGCTCGATTAAAGAGCTCCATGCCACGAGCTCTTCGGAAAAGCATCAGTGACACTGCTGAAGTAATTGATCAGTAAACTATGTTTACAATAGCACAGTGATCTAAGTATAGACACTGCGGCGGCTCAGGGGGCAGCACTCAGCGCCACCCTGTTGCCATGTGGCGTTTGCATGCCCTACCTGTGCTGAGCATCTCCCCCTTTCGTAATCCATGCATGCAAACCGGCATCTCCAAATAGTGAATGTGCCCTTTGATGCACTGTCACCCTGCCTAAGGTGTCCACTTTCTCCAGGCTCACTAGATAAGTAACTGGAAGATAGGTGGGATGAACCATTAAATTTGCTTATCAGATGCTATTAACCATTATTAGTCTTCCAGCTAAGTTCCATTCCCATTTGCAGAGCTAGACTTTCCATCAAAGTGATTTTAGGTCAATGGCTTCCTTATGGTTCAACAACACTGTCTGTCCCGCGTCCGCAAGCCCTACATTCAACATCAGTCCCGCAGCCGACACACGACCTGCATTTGTGCATCAAGTGGACCAGATGAAATATGCATACGAAGCTCATCATGCCTTATTCCAAGTCTACCTACTTCACTTTTAAAGCTCTTTAACTGTGAATAAAAAGCTGTGGTGAGAGGCTTCTCAGGCAAGGCTAATATTTCGTTTCTCGTTCTAATGGGAAAGTGTGTGGGGCGTAACGCTGACTGCTCGTGTCATGAGAATTTGCCTTTTTTTTTTTTTTGAAGGACTTGAGATTCCGCTGGGGAGGCAGATGTGGCACCCTTCGCAGCCAACCGCAGGGCAGATCCCAACCGGAACAGCACCGCCGCAAGAGGAGACTCCGAACCGTGACAGCTGCCAGCCGTGACAACAGATGGATAAACATGGCTCCTCCGCATGCGTTAACCTCATGGACACCCCCAGGAAAATGGAAGATGTGGAATCAGCAATGGAAACAGTGACTTGATAGACTTGGCGGACCCTTCGGTGCCCAGAAAACATCATTTCGAACAGCGTCAGGTGCCGAACTCATTTGAGAGCCGTTTACAGGCCACATGAGAGGTCAGCCGTCTTACAGCTACTACATGACAAGAAGAGATTCACTATCTGAAACCGGAGTCAGACATAATTTTATTTTATTTTTTTCCCGTGGAAATGCTCTGGGATGCAATTTACAGGAAATAATATTTCTTGTAACTATTCTGATGCTGAGATGACTGACATGTACCTAGTCTCCAAAGTAATTTAAACCATGACACAGTGAGATTTTCACAAGCCATGACAACTGGACCCCTGTTGGAAAAGCCAGGAACAAAAATAGCAGTAATAAATTGCGTAAGTGCTTGTACACTGGGAGCAGGATAGCTCAATGCTAATCAATAATCCAGCAGCGGTCAGAACTATGCGCGCACTCAGAATGGATATGAGTAAAAATGGGTATTAAATTTTACACGTCCTTCCAAAAAAGTTGACTTCTCCGGATCCCCCAGAGTTATTCGTTTCAGGTTGACGATCATTTTGAAGTTGCTGCAGGGCTGTTATTCATCGCTCTTCTACAGTGGAATAGTTCACACCCTCCTGTCCTGTGGACCTCTATCAGGGATCTTCATAGGGCAGACGCAGTGCCACCTCTGATACCTCATCGCTCTCCCCCGGTGTGTCACTCTACTCTACTCTGTGGTACACTGGTGGCGCATTTAGGTGCCCGGGAACAAACATGCGAAGTTTATCATGGGAGTAAAATGATGCAGCTGCAGTTCCTGATGCGGACGTGCAGAGATGCAGAGCCGGAGATGCAGAGCCGGAGATGCGGAGCCGGAGATGCGGAGCCGGAGATGCGGAGCCGGAGATGCGGAGCCGGATGCTGCCCAGTTAGTGGACACAGGGCGGGGGGAGGGGGATGGCTGCACGGGGGCAGTCATCTGCCAGCCTCACTACCCAGCCCCCAAAACCCACCCTCTTCCACTCTAGAAATGAATGCCGGGGTCCAGGTCTGGTTGCAGTGAAAGATCGCATGAATAAGCCGGGGGCGATCGGCAGAGCACTCCGCCCACCAGAGGAGCAAAGCAGGATGGGAATGTCAAGAGGAAGAGTGCAGCGCGGCTCTCCGCAGAGACTGCAGCCACTCAGGGAGCCGGCGCAGATGGAAAAGGGCTTGCCTCAGAGACAGACGGCATGACCTCACACACAACAGGCGTCCCCGCCGACATGACCTTGACGGGGACAGTGTGAGGAAGAAGGTGGGAGCGGCAGCCACACTGCGGCCCTCGGGAGGCGGGCGTGCCCTCGGGAGGACGGTCATTCCCACGCATGAGGAGGAACATGTGGAGGCTGCCAGGCTGCGTCGGAGCCAGCATTGCTCAGCGCCCTCAGGACCATCCGCCGACGGATCTGTCCCGACACCCAGTGACTCTGCCCTCTCCATTTTTAAGGGCGACTGATTGGCTGAGCACTGGGAAAACATGATACAGTCTGGCAAGTCCACAGTTTGGACAACACAGATATACCTGGCGACAGGCAGGAGGGCGGCTGAGCCCAAATCCATCATATCCAGCCTTCATTTAAAGTGTCGGATCCTAATTAAGAAGCACCAGGAGGCTACCAATGCGTGTTTCTAATTTACTTAACTTCCTGGTCCTCAACCACCATCTTGGTGAGCTGGGAACAACTGATTTATTGTCTCTGTCTGAGGGAAAAGATAAACAAATTCCGGGGGTGAAACAGGCCTAAGAAGGAGCAATTTTTGCGCACAGAACAGAATTGGATGAAAATGCTACAGATGTATGTAATCAGTACGAGTAGTAGGAAATATAAAATAAAATAAAGAGTATGATAATTGATGGCAGCTAATGTCTTTTGACAGATAACTAATTTGTGTTTTCCTGAGGGCATAAGACAAATATGCCTGGAAAAAATAAAATAACCATGAACGTTATTTTCCATGAGTATTTGTCACTGTCTTCACACCGGCCATCAGCACATACATAATGCATTTCAGAGTAAGGGTAATGCGACCGGTCTGATGCCACAGCACACAAATCAGGCCACTGGCGGCGGGTGAACGCAGGGCCGAGGTCAGGGGGCCCGACCCGGGAGGCTGGGAACCCAATGCAGACCCCGCTGCGCTGCCCTCAAGTGGAGAGCTTGCAGAATTCGCTCTGGGCTATATGGAGAACTGAATCACATGGAGGAGAGAAAGGGGAATGGGAGAGGAGCACGTGTAACAAATGGAGGAGAGTAATAAAAAAAGAAGCGCTTAGGCTGTGAGACCATATGATGACCTAAGACAGAATGCAGGCTCGGGTAAGGAGGCTGTGCAAATGGCCACGACAGCTTGTGTAAAAGGTTGGTAGGAAGGCAGGCAGGCAGGCAGACAGACAGACAAGACAGGTAGGCAGGCAAACAAATGGGCAGGTACTGTAGACAGGAGGGAAGAAAGATAGACGGATAGGCAGAGGGGTAGGCAGGCAGACAGACAGACAGACAGACAGACAGACAGACAGACAGACAGACAGACAGACAGACAGACAGACAGATAGATAGATNNNNATAGATAGATAGATAGATAGATAGATAGATAGATAGATAGATAGATAGATAGATAGATAGATAGATAGATAGAGGAATTATGAGGTCTCTTCATCAGAGGCTCTTTCTAGGGCTTTCATGCACACATGCACAGCAGCAGCTGATGTCAGCAGCTTCACATGTGGAAATGTGCTGAGCGGATAGAGGATAGAGCGCGTGCAGCGCTTGTGGGAAGGCTCTGCCTCAGTGCGATATTTGGCCCCAGAGATACGGGGCGGCCGACGCTTCCCATACCGCCTGTGCCGGTTCCTCACCGTTGATGCCCTCGCAATGTGATCTCAAACACTTCCTGGCATGAAAGAGAGAGGCTGGACAGCCTGCACTCCCTCCTGGACACCGTGGCGAGCTAGGAGCTGCCTTTGTGAGCATTACACAGGAGCCGGCGTGTTTATTCGACACTACAGGCACCTCAGAAGAGCCTGCGAACAAACGACGCGGCAAGCCTAGGGTACAAGGGACGCACTTATCATGGTGATAAATCCAGCCGGGACAGAGGGAGGGGGCGGAGGATTGCCAGAGCGAGAGACTGGACACTTTTGGGGGGGTAACAGCGCGAGACACGATTGGCTCGACTGTCTTGGAATGTTCAAAACACGCTGTCAGCACTGACGGGTCCCGCAGGGTGGTTGTCACTGTATTAGATATGCAAACATATTCAAATGTAAGGCGGACTATCTGGTGCACAGCAGGACCGCAGCGGCAGGTCGTCTGAGGCCCAGGATAAGCGATGAAGTGCATAAGCACTGCTTTTAGTGGGCCTAATCTATCTGCGGGCTGTGGCGCATATTCAGTTTGAGACACACTTTGAATTTATAAATATAAACAACAGACGGAGGGCAGTGCAGAGGTTAATGCTCTGAGTTTGTACCCGGGTGGTTGCTGGGTCTAGTCTGAGAAACTCGAGCAAGCCGCTTAACCTGAAATGATCCGGTGTAGCTGGATCACTCGCAGTCTTCGTGTGCAGGCAGAGTGAGAGGTTTGCGGAGCACAGACGACGCCGACGTGCCATTTCCAGGACTGACCAACAGGGGGTGCTGCTGAGAAGCCTCCCTCAGACATGTTGGGGTCATTAACCATATAGAAGAAGCTCAGTATGAAATGGGAAACGATGAGGGCCCCGTCACCCGCGATGGCGACGTCAAGCGACAAGGCACTGATTTCCAGGCGATTCTTGAAAAAGGGCACCTGAAGATATCGACCGCTGAACTGCACCAACAGCCACTGTGCTCGAAAAGTCAATCATTTCAGGCTCACTGAGGAGGCATAGACTATAAACCCATAACAGCAAAAAAAAAACCACAAAATCACCGGGAATTCTTACAAGAAACTGACAACAAAATCAACAAATTACAGCTGCAATTAATATAAAAATTACCTGAGAGTTTTTGGCCTAAAACATATAACAATATACTATATATATATATATATATATATATATATATATATTGTTAAATGTGTCCAACTGAAGACAGGGACACAAGAGAGATAATAA
>JAODKE010000041.1:13313646-13335051 GCA_026779605.1 Mormyrus hasselquistii
CGGGGCGGGTGGGGGGGGGGGGGGGGGGGGGGTCTGCTGCATCAGGCGACAGAGCATGCATGTGCGGAAGGAGAGCGCATCTGTTTGATCTCCCGTGAATTTACATCCATCGTCTTTTGTTACAATGATGCGTGACACATTCATTGGGGGGGGGTTAGAAGAAGCCTGGGACCCCCCCCCCCCCCCCCCCCCGCTCTCGCAGTCCCGCGGGAGTTTCGGGCTCCCGTTCCGAGACACTAATTCTCTCCAACGTGCCCCCCGTCAAATCAGTGATGCGAGCGATATGGACCCAGGGCGTTTCAGCCCGGCTAGGCTGGAGAGTGACAAGCCTGTGCGGATGACTACAACCCCCATCCCTCTCCTGACGGCACTGCTACGAAAACCATTATGCCCAAATGTGCCCCCCCCCCCACCGGATAATCCATGGCAGAGTCGCGCCAGAGAGGACCTGTTTACTCCACGACCAGCACCTTGGTGGCGTTTTCCCTCGCAAATATGGCCCGAAAAGCTATTAAAATAACCATCTGCAAAGCCAGAGAAGCATGAGATAAGGGAGCAAATGCTACCCATCCGGGACCCTACAATCTTTTCAATAAAAAATTATAAAATAAGGAGAAAAAAAAAAAAAAACAATTTTCTCAGCATCAGAAAAACGAACAGGGAGAGAATGACAGATTGCAGTGTCTGAAAGGAGGAGCCTCGGTCCCCACAGGCGCTCAGCGCAGAGGTGGGAAGCCCCACGTTTATGCAGGCGGACACTGGACATTTCTGGGGGGCTGAGCACGTCATTCCGTGGGGGTCGGGCTGAGCCGGGGGTGCCCGTATCACCGCGGAGCCCGCTTAGCTGTCACTGCTGTAGACAAGAAGCTCCCATAAAATGGTTTTAATCCCTTGGATACATTTATACATTTATTGCAATTTTAACATCTAACAATTTTTATTGTTGACACTAGTTGTTGTTTTATTAAAAACTGCTAGTGAACCCTAAGCCTTTCAAGACATTTCAGACTCGCGTAGTTCAGCTTGTGGTGATAGTGTGTGGGGGCCAGAGGGGGCCACTTCCAGCCTTCAGATCTGGGAGATGGGGGTGGGGGGGCACGTACGCGCGTGTCCCACCTGGCTCGTCACAAGCAGAAAGCCGATCAATAAAGTCCTGACGGGGGCGAATGGGATCATATTTCAGCGCCGTAAAGGACCAATCGAGTTTAATTTAACAGAAGCGCCGCCACTAGGACGGCCTAATGAAGATAGAGCGGCCATCCCACGGCATGCTGATCGGCCGCCTGACACACTCTAATCACAACACATGTTTTAATGCCCGTGGGACGTGGCGGATGGGACTCGCGGGGCAAAGCGACTGCTGGGGGAGCCCGTGCAGGGGATGGGGGGCGGAGCCACTCACGAGGGTGGGTGATGCGCTGGACCAGGTCTAGCAGGGAGCATGGAAAAGGTCAAAACCAAAAGAGAACACAGTACCGTGGAGTCACACTGGTTCTGGCGACAGACCAGATCAATGTGATCAATCTTAGGCACCTGAAGACGTACCACCTATTGTGCGCGGTCTCCCAGCACTGTATTCCCAAACGGGGGTTCTCCGTCTTTCAAGAGAGGAGAGGAGGCTGGTGCCTGGCTGCTGAGTGATCTGACCCACATAACCACATGCGGTCCAAACCCAACTGCTCAGATCAGGGTGAAAGATCCTTCCTTCATGCACATGAAACAGTTAAAAATCAATTTTCAAGCCGGGCCTTTACGGGGCTGACAGCTAAAATGAGTGGCTGTTTGTCACGCGTTACTGCATCTCTGTCTCCCAAGCCGTAATTTATGGAAATAGAAGGTGCCTTCTTTTCAACAGCGGAGAGCTTTTACACGCTCACCTACAGCCATTAAGTTAAGGCAATCTTTTAGAAAACAGGAACTGCATTTGAGAGAAAAAGCGCTTTCGCTTCCGTCGCGTGGATATGAAAGCGCCCCATTAAAATTTCACACTCTGACAGGATTAACACATTGCGCACGCCCACAAAAACAACGGTAAGTTATTGGACGTGCTTGATCCCCCAACCGATCCGCACGGGGAGTGAAGTTTGAAAATTCAGATGAAAGTGTGATCCCACCATCTGCTTATTGCAACAGAAAGAATGACCTAATTATGGAGGAATGTGTCAATACTGTGCAGGATACAACCGACTTCTGAAGAGAAAATTGGTACAGATGAGAATCTCCCTCCTTTGTTTGCTGGAAAAATTGACAGAAATATACATATATATGCCGTAGATACACAGAGTCACCAAACCCAAACTGTAGAAAGACCCTCAGCGGCAGCCTGAATGGTTAAATGGTCACTGTGGCCCTGAACACCCACACGGCGAGCCCTCCTGCCTGTTGCGTCCAGTCCCCCCCCCAACCCTTTTCAGCCAGAGCGCTATTGAGGAGGGAGGCCGTCTGGTGACGTGTGATGGCACCGCTCAGGCACATGCACACACACACACACACACACACACACACACTCGCTCGCTCGCTCGCTCCCACACACCAATACTCGCACTAAGCCATCTCTCTGCAGTTCTGCACGTCCTCCGGCGGTCTATACCGCGCCAAATGCCAGATCCCAGCTAGAATGCTGCCACCACGCTGCCTGTTCCTTGGTACTTTCCGGCATCTTCCATAGGAGCGCCTTTTTGCTGAGGCCAGGCCCAGGACCATGCTCAGTGTTCCCAGAGAACAAACACCCAAACCCTATAGCCACACTCCCATCATCCCTTTCCAACGCCAGTCAAAGCCAAACCCCCTCCTATAAACATGACCAATGGAGATGCTCGGCCTCCACAGAACCTTTCTCAGTTAGTTAAAGTGAGCACGGGACCGTGGGATGCTATATGCGGCCCTGTGTGAATATATACGCACCCAACGGCTGAGGCCATGCTAAAATGAAAGATTGGATTGTGAGGGAGATGCTTCCGGCAGGTGCTTCTCCAGGTGCATAATGACAGGTTGTCTGCAAAGCACATTTATATGCTTCTTTAATTGAGGCTGGAGTGGGGAGGAAAGGAGGGGGGGGAGGGTTGATATTACAAAAACACTTAAGGCAGATACCTCCCCTCAGGTGCAGAACATCGCCGTGCTGGCTGGCCCACTTGTTCCCCCACCATTCATAAGAATTAGAAAGAGAATTAAATTAGCTGCCTTGTTTATCTGAGGCTGAGGTGGCCCACCGTTTTGGGGGGGGGGGGGGTTTGAAGGAAGCCATCGCAACGACAGAAACCTGTGCCCTGAGGCGCCATGCCACCGGTTGAAGGTAGGTAGGCTTGCAGTTATTTCATCCTCTTAGGCTGGTGCCCACAGTGCACCAGCCATTCCTATTCCCCCAACTCTGTCTTGTTAACTGGTCCTAATGATTTAAGACTCTTCAGTCAACTAATGGCTGCTTCTTCCTGCAAACACATGCTCTCAGAATGCTGAGTATGAACATGTAGGGTACCGAGAACGGAAAAGCAAACAGAGAAGAAAACAATGACAGGAAAAAACAGAATTCCAAGTATGGACAGGTAGGGTAGTGAGTATAGACATGATAGAATGCCAAGCATGAACATGTAGAGTTCCGAGTATGAACAGGCAAACAGAGCACCAAGTATGGACAGATAGAGTACTGAGTATAGACCGGCCAACAGAATGCCAAGTACGAACAGATAGAGTACCGAATATTGACTGACAAACAGAGAGTTGGTTATGGACAGGTAGAGTAGTGGGTATGGACTGTCACTGTGCATGCAATGAACTAGAGGTTCTCTCCCATCTCTGAACGGATGCTGGCTACAGAGTTAAGGCATGACACAGGTCACGGAAACAGGGTATGAGCCATGAGCCAAATGAGGGAGCAGGGATTCCGTAGTCACCGTCATCGTGTAGAGGTACATTGAGTCAAGGAACCCAAGGGCATGATGACTCCTGAATTTGCAGGCCGATTCAATACTGTGCTAAAGGAATGGGCCAAGTGGACCAAAGAAGGGAGAGGACCAATGATCCAGCCAATCAGAAAGCCCCTGCCAAAGTTATCATGATCCACAAGTTCAGAACACTCAACAAGTTGAGCACTCAACAAGTGCCTTTTGACAACCCTGGAATTCTATATTTTTACTTTTACTTATTAATATCAAAATAATTCATTACACACTAGTTTTTAAGGCTTGGGGTAAAAAACACCACACCACAAAATATTAAATCAGACCGTTCCGTACTCTCTGCATAATCTTACAAAACAGCCTCGCTGATACAACGGTTCAGTCTGTGCCTCTTCTATTGCCGAAATGTGGCATGAGAAGTGTCCGGCCGGTATCGGCTCCCACTAAATAACATCTGTGTTAGCTCTGGGGGAACCCTTAGATCTTCATCGCCAGGTAATTAGCGCAATGATGACGCTTTTTCTTCAGCTGGGGCAGCTTTCGTTTCTGTGGCACGATACCCTTGGCATCCTCCTTAATGAGCACCTCTGCTCTAGGAGACGGCATCTCCATGAGACACAGGCCACATAAAGGTCTGCTGCACCCATCGCGGGGCTCCTCCCTGAACCAAAGCCACCTGCACTAACAGGTAACATGAGAGGCCACATAGCTGCTGATTAAACCAAAATAACGAGGTTTACGGCGAAGCCGCGAGTCACAACTTTCTGGCGGACTCACGGTCTGTCCTTAGCGGCTCTGTTAAGCAGCTCTCAGCAGCCGACGCCACTCTGACGGTATTTTTGGTATCTGCTGTCGTAAGCCTAATCACTATCTGTGTCTGTAATTGTTTTTCACCCAATAGTTAGACATGCCAAGGTAGAGAATGTATAAAATGTAAGCATCTTTATTAACTGAGTTCTCCAAGGCCAGAGTATTAATAAGTGAGATTCGGCTCAGGGTTAACTTTTCTATTCACAGTAGTATTATTATTTTTTGCACTGCAAGTCGAATCCTCAGTAGTACCATGAGATGAGACACCTTTAGCGACCCATGGCCTCTACATAGCCTTGTACGTATAATTACTTGGTTTAATTAAAAGTAGTTTGACTCCTATGGCTGGACTTAGCCTAGGAGAAGCTAGTGTCCAGAAATGTGGCCTTGTACTGACACCTTCTAGTTCCACACCCACTAGGCCTCCTGGACCCCCCATAAAGGTAGAAAGGCAGTCCCCTGCTCAGACTCAAACCCCCACTGACGGAGGTTCCTGCTTTCAGCCAGCTGCGGTTCCTGTCCCCCCCCACCAACCCGCCAGGAAAAGCAGGCCATCTCCCAAAATCTCCTTAAATTATCTCTATGTGTGGGCCCTGATTTTCTGCCCTGCTGCCCTCCCCTCCCACAGTGTGGGCCATTATATGATTTAGAATCAGAAGTCTCTCACGCCCGGATGGACAAAAGCATGAAAATGTTCTATGAGTCATTACTGTGACCAACACAGAGAGAAACGCAGGAAGTTTCGGCGACGGCCACGAGTCGGCTTAACGGCGACAAGGAGACGCGTGAGTCGCTGAAGCCAACAGCACTACCGGTGACCTGCTTTCCCAGGTTTGCCTGACATGCGGAGGGATAGGGTGACAGATGACGACCGATCCCGTGAACGGAAACGTGCTGCAGATCACTCGCATCCTTATAACTCCATTGCTATGCTATATCATTGGATCAGCATTAGCCAATGAGAAACCAGCTGCAGTATTTGAAAATACTCGTACAAAACCAGAGGACTTAATTCAGATCCCGAGCACCATTCCTGACACGGGTTAAATGGGGCACTTAACGGAAAATCCACAAGCGCATAGAGTTTCTATTCTATCATGGTGTCGGCCAGGAATACAAAATGGACCATAGGGGGGATTCCACAAGATTTGATTGCAAATTTAAATCACATATAATGAATAGGTAGGTGATATGTGAGAAACACCAATTTTGTCCATCTGTCACCTTGGGCAATATTCTTTCATTGACTTTAAAAACACATTTGTCATAGTGCGAAGAAAAGAGAAAAAAAGAAAAACTGACAATTCAATACTTCTTGCACTTCATGTCTATGGAGAAGTGAATCCAGCGGAGGTAATTTTGTTTTCACTCCAGGCTGATGAGGAGAGTCGTTTGTGATGAAAGGCTTTTTCTGTACTAATGATCGATCTCTGGACAGAATCGATTCTGACGCCACACGTACTTATGCGCCCGAGCGTGTCAAGTTCATCATATAATGTCACTTATGATTAGAGAGTGAATTCTAGAAAACAAGAGCGGAATCTGCACTTATCTTAATACTGGACGGACACATGGATGGACGATTGGACGAATGGATGGATAGATAGATAGTGTACATCAATAAATGTGAACACAGCTACAGCAGCAGGAGCAGCAAACCCTCCTGAGAGTGAAGGGGCTGATGGTAGGTTCAGGTCCCTCGTTTTGGACGGGTGCAGAGGGGTGATCAGTTATCGCTCAAACCCATTAGCTGTGGGCCAAAAATGAGCTGACATCACTAGGATTTAAAGAGACAGGCATCATTATTAACTCACAGAGGGCGCACGGTCTAACCGGACATCAACGACGTAGCAGGTTGGTCTTCAGCAGGGTAGAGAAAGCATGCCTGTTAGACGGAGTCTCAAACGAAGATGTCAGGAAAAAAATAAAAGGTTTTCTGGAGCTGAGAACGAAGGGGGGGGGTTACTGATGATACTTTTTAATCCTTTTCCCACCCAATTTATTGGGAGGACATCGTACTAGCGACTGAGAGACATTGTGTTGGAGATTAACATGGCGGCTCTGGGTGAAAGCGTCCAGGTTGATGGATGGTGAATGAGGAGCTAACCAGCTATGAGGCACCTACCCCGAGCCAAATGTCGAAAATACCTTCAACACCTGCGCCAATTAAACGCCTGACGAGTCAAAAAAACAAAACACCTGCCAAAGAATAATCCATAACTAGATGGACAAACCCGAACACGTCGCCGTGCCTACAGCATATGTACACCGTTTCTTCATCTCGCTTTGTTCATCCATTCATCTTCCTTTTCCTTTTCAGGACTGTTCATCACGCCTTGTTCACCTGTTCATTGCACTTTGCTGGACACATCAGCTGCACGGTTCTCATATTTATTCAAATTGGCTTATTGCAGCACAGTCTGCATGCATTCAGTCTGTACAATATATCGCTCTTCTGATGGAGCGGCTATTGTTGGCAGAGCACCAAAACGCCACTGTAGAGTGACCACGATAATGGTGAGCTCTTAACTGCTACACCACCTGCTGGCCATCTTCGCCATCGCGCTGATGACACTTGATCCAGATGCTTATGCCATGGGTGCCATGCCTGGATTTTCAGTGCTTCAATTTCTTTACCTAAAAAGGATTTTCCGCCTAAACAGATTATGCGGTTGACCTGTTTTTTTTTTTTTTTTTTTTTATAATCACGAGTCGCTCTGGAAGCTAATGAGACAGCACTACTGGCATGGGTAACATGCAGAAATGCGTCTTGGCTGCTTCTTATGTCGCTAACTTCCTATTAATAGACCTGTAAATTCTAATGGAGCGGCACCCTCGCAGCGAGTCTGTCAACATCGTTTGAAAGCCAATTAATGGGTGTTGGGAGCTTGCTGCCCTCAACAGGACAGACCCTCACCGCCCCTGGTTTGGCTTCACCATCCACCTACAGAAACTGAAGCCTGGGGAGACACCTGGCCAGTGCAGACTTTCCGGCACCTTCTGTCCTCTGCCATCCGCTGTTCCTTTTGGAGGTGGGCCGTGCCACAGCGGCGTAGCTCTGTTTTAAGCACTGCAGAGAGTAGAGCACTTCCTTTTGACCGGCTCATTAATTTACAGAAAGAAGTCAAAAGGTTACCAAGTGGGAGAGACTTTCGTTCCAGCTGACTGGAAGTGGAGAGTTCCCAAACAGGCGAGTAAGTAAACGCGGCGCTTTCATCGCTCGTTCACGGGACGCACAAAAGGAGCTGCAGTCTGCTTCAGCATGTGCTTAATCAGGTGCCCATGGATGAATTATGCTTCATTAAAAGCCATTTATCACTGACTCCCAGCTGTCAGACTCCTGTTCGCTGTCACCGGGATGTGGCCAGCGATGTTTCACTGAAGGATCGGAGGAGCTCTGCAGCTTCCATGTTGGCTTGCAAGGGCCTCTAACTTTCTTCTGATCTCTGAGTTCAACCTTCACGGTAGCAGGAGGACAAGTGTGAGCAAAGTGGCTTACATGATTACCCAGTTATTCGGGTGAATCGGGGGACATGGGACCCTAAGTGTCTGACAGTGTACGAGCGACAGGGTGAAATGCAAAGCGTGCCAGGCTGCTGTCATTTGGCAGGTGGCGTGAGCTTTCGGTCAGCCATGTGAGGAGCTGTGCTGCACCCCTCTACATCAGGTGGGAAGAACTGAAAATGGGGGCACGCGGTAATGAGAGACGCTCAGCGTCCCCAGAACTAGCAGTAAAAATCTTAGACATATATATTTTTTTTCCCTAAGAAATCCATTTGCCAATTGTATATCCTGGCCAGGGCTGCAATGCGAGCCTGGAGACTTTCCCACACGAGGCAGGGGAACACCCTGGATGCATGGCAGGCACGCGCACACACACACACACGCACGCACGCACACACACACGCACGCACACACACACACACACACACACACACACACACACTGGACAACCTGGAGACTTCAGTCAACCTAAGCGCATGCCTCTAGGGTGTGAGAGATCCCCAATGACCTGGGGATGCACCTGACAATCGAAAGAAGGATTCTAACCCCCCATAGTCCAGGAGGTATCAGGTGTCAGGCAGTAGAACGATCCCCCCCCCCGTCTAACTTCTTAAGGTAATAAAAACCACAATGCTGTTTCCATTTTTAGCTTGAAAGATATAAAAGAAATAATAGTTAATGAAGCCCTTCTATTTGGCATGAAGTAAGAATCCTCACCTCACAGGCTAGTTATCACTCCAAAGCCATAAAACCTGAAAAAAAAAACGTGTTGCAATTCGGGCAGCTGTAAAGGATTATGGGAAGGATAGACTCAGCTCTGCTGTATAAGCATGACCTTTATGTGAATATTAAAGTCGTAACACTGTTTGCTTTGCCTTCCTGACAAAGTAAGGCCACGTTCCGTTGAGCTGGCTAGCTGGCCATTACAAATGCCTAGATCTAGGGATAATATTCACTGCAAACTGCTGAATCAACTGCTTCAACCAGGACTGTCGGTCTTTCCAGAAGACTTATGCAACGTCTTTACAGATTTCAATAATTTAGAGGTTTCAGCATAATTAAAATCACTACCTTGTATAATTAAAACACCTTTTAGGGACACCGGGGGCTCAAAGACCAGCACAACTCATATCCATTATAAAAACTAAAAATATAATACGTTTTGGAGTTTTCATTACTGTAGGTTACTGAAGATTAAAAGGATGTTTCAAAGACCTTGGCGTGCAGCCGAAGCGAGAGCACTGCAAGGGTAGTGACATCAGGGCACGTGGAGAAGAAATTTTAGAAGCACATCTGTTTCATCTGATTGATTGGCTTCATCAAGGTTGCAGCACTAACCACTAGTAATTGGTTTAAGCTCGTTAATATTACACCAGACAATTATAAGTAGCAGACAAGTATTTTCCATTGGCAACCTAAGCACAAGTACACTATTCCGAGAGATTAAATTATAATTAAATAACCACCTCCCCCCCAAATCGTGTCTCTAAGACGACGGAATGAGAGGCCGCACGCTCACAGCCATATTTTAAAAATAAGAAAGCAGAATAATAATATCGAAAAGGAGGGCAGTAGAGAGAAGAGAGGATGACACATAGCGCATAATTTTCTGCCACTTCAGAGCAGCACTTCACCGGGAACCCTGTGTGCCGCTGGGCCGAGTAGAACAAAGGGACGCCCGTGTGGCAGGAAGAGGAAGAGCATGCACTGGCGAGGATGCTGGAGAGAGCATCGTCAAGAGGCATGAGACGACGATGGGGGATTCATTTGAGGAACGGGAGTGAGCCTCCCTGGATCATGCCGTGATTGCATTACTGCATCATGCAGTGTGGGTAAGGTGTGAGATGCATCGTGCAAAGGTTTTAGTGGGTCGATCCACATATACAGATATGTACATATCACAATAGTGCAGTGGTGGAGGTGCAGCAGTGAAGCCCCATGGTGGGAACTGGCAACGTTTTGGCTGTCTCTTGCCCCCCCCCCCCCCGCGGCACCCCCCACCATCAAGGGCGGAATCACGTCAACAGAAATCACTGGTTCACGAGGACCTATTCTGCCGCCTCTTCCCCAGAGGTGAAGGTCGTGGACTAGGATGTCTGTTCCCACGGAGACAAGCCGCATATCGAGCCCGCTGACGGACGGATTTAAGAAGCAGCGATCATGCCACATATGATTTCCGTGAGACCCATTGAAGACGAACAAGCCTGCTGTAAGGCTTTTAACGCCGTGCCAAGTGACACATGGCCATCCGTGATTGGACGAGCAAACGGCCATCCGCGATTGGACGAGCAGACGGGAGAGATCCTGTGTGAATTAAGGGACTGCCAGGGGTGGGGCCCAGATCGCATTCCTCACACATTCAGAGTAAAAACACTGTTACATAAGTGCCTGTTCACACACAGTGCATTCTCACAGTTACGGCACGGCTTGGGTTCGGGCCTCGAGAACCACGTCGCTTACATGTAAACACAATCATGCTGCTCGGCCCAATCTCCACGCCGGCATTTCACGCCGGGTGCGTTAGCTATGACCTCCCACCCTGACCCACGACCTGCCGGGAGGAGGGAAAAAAAAACGCCGTCGAACTGACAATTAGGGCACAGCGCCCAAAACTACAGACCTGTGAAAGAGCCAAAGGGGAGGATCGTGTGCCGGGGCAACGGCTCCATCAGCCCCCGCAGAAATGACCAAGGGCAAAGGTATTCCTAAAATTTCAGCTTTAAAGCTTCTATTTTCAGAAGGACTTAAGACCTAAGCTGAAAAAGCCATACCAGCTGTGACTGTCCTTTTTATCCTTAAACATTTCTTCTAATAAACATCTACTTGCAGCTTCTTCGCCTGGTTTAATAACTTCCATTACCCACTGTGGCTCATGCTTATCAGTGATTATTTATCCATATAAATAGCCTATATTCCATTAGCCTATATTCATTTGTTTATTAATAAATTTTAACTCGACGCAACTTGATGAGGTCAGTTGGATTCTGGGCAGTTAAGCGTTCTGGACATCATGCATACGAGAGACGGTGGGAACCCCCAAACTACCCGTCCCCCCCACCATGCCCACCCCCACCCCTATCTCATTAGCGATGCAGTCTGAGGGCTCTGGAGTTAGCCACACTCCATTTGTATCCATTATATGTTCCGCGGCACTTGTTACAGCATCAGAGGCAGCGTCCCTGTAGGCTTGAATAAAGGATTGAAAACGGAGGCATTTGGAAATAAAATGGAACCTGATGTAATGTGCAATGACACCCAGCAATCAATCCGGGCGCCTTGAAGACAAAAGAGGTGTTTAAGAAGTAAGGAGCAGAAATCAAGTCAGTGACAACTGCGAAAATGCCCTACTGTTTCTCCCACCGGGACTTTATTATGGCCAGCGATGGGCAGCATTAACCCGAAACCTCCTCAATTAAAACACTTGGGTTTATTCGTGCATGATTATCAGCCGCTTCTTGGAATAATTAAACCGGAGTTATAAAGCGACGGGTGCTGCTCACGGGAGGCGCGCATCCCTAATGAGGGATAAACCGCAGACGCCTGGAGGCTGAGTGGGACTCGCGGGAAGGGGGGAGTCAGGGCACTCCGTAGGGGAAACTTAAAAGCCAGGCAGCAGACAAACGAGCGGGCAAAGAAAGGCACGAAGAAACAGCACAACCTCCGCTGCCGTCACACAAAAAGCATCAGTGCTACAAAAAAGGAACAGGAGCCTGCTTAGGCAGGGAGGCGGCCCAGAGGTGACAGACCCCTCCCCGGGAAGACGGGATAATGACGGACGGGAGCTACTGCACCATGCCAGCAGAGAGCGTCTGCTCTGAAATAAATCAGCCTCACACCCTTCGGCAGGCTCAGGAGCCGCCAATTACGCCAGAGCAGCAAACTGATCAAAACCTGCAATGCCGCGCGCGTTATTAGGGAGCCGGCGGAATGTAGCCTCTACGCGGTAATTAAAGCGCACGCGGAGATGCGCCCCGCGACGGCGCCCCCCGGCCCCAAACTAATCGCGGTGGCGGTGCTCCCCTTGCCGTGCCTCGGCCCGCCGCTCAAGCTCGCTCGTTTCCTCGCTTCATTATTACGGCTAATCGCACTGTGCACCTTAATGGCTTCCAAGGAGCCACTTAACAATTAGTGCTTATGAGCTCTGGGCCGGCCGCTGGAATGCCGACACCTCCTGAACGAAGAGGCAGGATGGAGAGAGCGGCAAGAACTCCCCCCCCCCCCCAAGGGGGGGCAAAGGTAGCAGGGGACTCACCGTGCCCACCTCGTAGGGAAGCTGGGGAGCGGTAGATGGAGACGGGCGCCGCGTGGTGGTTTCGGCCCCCGGCATGGTGTACCAGGTGGGGAGGAGAAGGGGGCAGTGGTGGCGGCCCGGCGGGGGCGGGGGCCAGGGCGGCAGCGGCATCCGGCCCGGCGGGGGAGCCCCAGGAGGAGCCCACGATACATCCCACAATCAGCAAGCATATCCAGGGGGTCCAACGGGGGGCGCGGTGACGAGAGGCGGGGGGGCGCATGGCGGCTGCCCTGACAACTCACGGCTGCTTGGCGGGAGAGGGTCTCCGAGGGGGCGAGCGGCTCATGGTTGGCAGGACCCCATGGTTGGATCCCGAGCCACCCCCACTGTACTTCCCCAGAAAGCGAGAGTCCCAAGGGAAAAGGCGTGCAAAGGTGCTCTGAGATGGGACCCCACAGGGGAAACGGCCCAAGTTACGGAGCTCCGCCTGGAGAAACAGTTGCGCTCGCTGGTGTTCCCTGGCTCCAGCACGTGGCTTGGTGGGGAGGTGCGCTATCGTCCGAGACTTTCTTGGTGAGGAGCACAGCGATGGGGGGGGGGGGGGGGTCACTCCCTTGCAGATACCCCCCAGGTATCAAAACAACAAGAGTCAGAGAAACGGCAGAAAAAGAGGCAGACACTTGATCCCGGACGGCGGCTTCCTCCCAGGGCAGCCTCAGCGAGCCCTGTGACTTCCTCTCCTCCTACTGAGTGGAGTGTGATTTTGGCAGCCTCCCCCCTCACCCGATCCTTTTGGTCTGGAGCTCTGAGAAGCTGGGGGTCTCTTCGCATTAACCCCACGCAGACCCGAAGAGAAAGACAGCGCCTTGCCACACGGCGGGAAGCGCAAGGGAGCAGGAGGGAGGCGTGCGGCGCAGCCGGCAGGGAAAGCAAGCGGGCGAGTGAGAGAGAGCACGAGAGTGAGAGAGAGAAAAGAAGGGAGCGCTAAAGAGAGAGAGAGAGAGAGAGAGAGAGAGAGAGAGAGAGAGGAGAGACAGAGTGATGGGATGCGAATGCGGGGCTCAGGTGAGGCTGAGCAGATAGGATGGGATGGCGGGGCAGAGGAGGAGCAGACCCTTCACAAATGGGACAAGCTATGCAAATGCTGAGGGAGCAGGGAGCAAATCAGGGAGGCAGGAAAGCAGCACGGAACAACGGGTAGTTATGGGGGAGGAGAGAGAGAAAGGAGGGAGTGGGAAAGAGGAGAGAGAGAGGAATGGAGGGAGTGGGAAAGAGAGGGAGGAACAGAGAGAAAGAGAGGAAAGGAGGGAGTGGGAAAGGGAGAGAGGGGAACAGAAAGAGATGAAAGGAGTAAGTGGAATGGGAGAGAGAGGAAAGGAGAGAGTGGGAGAGAGAGAAGGAGGGAATGGGAGAGAGAGAGGATGGAGTGGAAAAGGGAGAGAGGGAGAGAAAAATGGAGCATAAAAGAGATTAACAAAGGAGAGAAAGAATGAGAGAAAGTTGGAGGGAGAGAGGAAGAGAGAAAAGGGGAGAATAAAAAGGGAGAGTGGTAGAGAAAAAGGGAGTAAGACAGGTAGAGAGACATAAGGGGTAAGTTATAATGGGGGCAGAGACAGAGAAAAAGAGGAGAGAATCTGGAATGAGAGAAGAAGAGATAAAAGAGAGTAAAAGGGGAGAGGGAGAAAGGAAAAGAGTGTAAGACAGAAAGAGAGAAAGAGAGAATGTATGAGTGAGAGAAAGATAGAAAGGGGGAGTGAATGAGAGAGAAAAGGAGAGTAAGATAGGGAGATGGAAAGAGTAAGAAAGGAGGAGAGAAAAGCTACGAGTGTAAAGGGAGAAAGAAAAAAGGAGAGAGAGATAAAGAAAAGGAGATAAAAAAGAAGATAGTAAAAGGAAGAGAAAGTGAGATTAGGGGAGAATAAGGGAGAGAAAGATAAGTGAGTAAGAAAGAGAAGAGGAGAGTAAGTGGGTCTGACAGAGGGAAAAGGGAAATAAGAGGGTGAGTGTGGGAGAGAAAAGAAAAGGAAAAAGGGGAGAAAGCTGGGGGAGGGATGACAAAAAAGAAAAGGAAGAAGCAAGAGTGTGAGAAGAAGGCAGCTCCCTATGAAGAGGCGAAACCCACGGAGAACCGAGGGTCGTGATCCGGGGGTTGCTGTCTGTGAATATGCGAAGAACCAGCATGAGGGTGGCCCGTCCGTTACAAAATAAGCGGGGGCAAGCAGACAATCAAGTGGCAGCAGTGCCAGATCAAACACTGCATCTCTTATGCCTGATCTATCGCTCCTTTAATTGCTTTGGGTCCATCTCTCTGCTGAGCCGCTCTCTACAGTGGCTCCCCCCCCCTCACTTACACCCTCAGATTTGGCTTTTCCGCACAAAAGACCCCCCACAACCCCCACAGAGCAGCTTCACCTTTCCTACTTGTCAACAGTCGAACGAATGAATGAAATAACTGTGACTGAAAATATGTGCAGTAAATGGGCCTCCCAGATGTCCCGCCCACTGACGGGCCCCTGTCTGCATCGAAACCATCCCCCTGCCATCTTCTGACCCAAAAGAATTGCTCCTTTCAAGTTAAGGAAACTTGTCACGCTGTCATTGTGGCCAAAGGGAAGAAATCCCGGATCAGAAGGAGATACGGGAAGTGAGAAGATCAGTCCTAATTAGATCCACTATTATTTATCATTCCGTAAAGGGGATCAAACCATGATTAGCCTCAAGAGCTGCTTTGGGAAGTGAGAAATGATCAAAACTGGGTTGGAGAGTATATCTGTTCCCAAATGCCTACAGTACAAAAGGCTGCACATCCTCGCACACACACACACACACTTATTAATACTAACGCCAGCAGAAGAAACACTGCATATCGTCACCAGACAGAGAATAAACATCGGAGCTTTGGCGCCCCCTTTAGGATACCCAGGACATCTGCTTTAAAGGCTGACCTCATTGGAATGTTGCACGGTACCGCTTGTATGCTGAAGGACAGCACATTTTGCATACGAGAACACTAACCGTGCCAACCGTGCCAGCATTAAGGACAGTCGTCAGTAGATCTCTGGCCGTTTCTAATGAAAACACGAAGGCCGCGAGTGGCGGTAGCAGGAGCACGCATCTGACGGGCTGCCGCGGCATGTTTCTGCCGCGTCCAGGTGCCATGACGACCGCGCCTCATTTTGATCTGCGGTAGGCGACATGACAGCAAACCCGCCCGCGTCCTCCCTCCCTCTGGAGCAGCCAACCCCCTCAAAGCGAGAGACGCCCCCAGGTCAATTCCCCTGGAGGACTGTCCCAGCCGGAGCACAATGGGTCCGGATAGCAGCGTTGTCACCATAACAGGATTAAACGGCTTGCGAACACAGACCAAAGGCCTGAGGCCTGTATAGAAGTTGCTTTTGATTGGAAGGGGGGAAAAAACAGAGAGGCTCCCAGGACCTTTACCCTAAACATGTGGCACAAATGGTCCCATTAACTAATAACTGGAAAGTACCTTTTCTAAGCAGCCCGTACGGCTCCAGTCCATTCATAAAGCCCTACTGGTTACTAACCAGACCGCCCAGTACTCTGAGAGTGGCATGGCCAGGGAGCCATCATACGCTGGCACTAAGGGGCAGCTCTGATCAGCTGTAACTGCGGCCACGCTGTCGTGTTTGTGGTCTCCAGCGGCACTATGGGCTCTGGGTTAAATGATCATTACAGCCCTGTGATCAGGCTACAGGAAGCTCCCTGCGTCCTTAAGAATGACCTTCCTCAGGACACCCAGGACGACGACGCCAGCACAACTGTTTGATTCTCGTAGCAAACAAAGTCTGATAATATAAGTGCACATGGGCGGCTCTGTAATTGAACACACAATGAGCGCACACACTTCTCACGCAGGGACATGCTAACAGCCTGTACAGGGGCGACGCTTATGCGAACAACCAGGCATCATTGCATCACGCTCGCTCACGTACACAGATGTCAGCGTTTCGATGGGGCCTCGGCAGAGATTAGAGGGGAAAAAAAAAACACAAAAAACTCCACCCGCACGAACACACAAACACGTCTTTCTGCTTCGGCTGCCACACCTTGTGAGAAATCAATGAGAGGAGAAATGGACCATTCTTTAAAAGTTATTACTCCTATGAATAGGTCAGGCATCAAAGAAGCACGTTTCAAAGAGACCCGGACATACGCAGACTTCAGAACATGCCAGAGCAGAGATCAAAGACCTTTCAGGGTTGTACCAAACACACTGTTATTTCACCAAGCCAGAGGAATGGAGGCAACCTCCTGTATATCCTGCTATATGATATTAATGACACTGCCCCATACAGTATAGAAGAGAGACAGGCATGTGTCCAAGGCTTGAGGCTGGAATACACTGCCAGCTGTCTGTCTGCACATTCTCTCTGTGACTGTGCCTGTGAACGTGCCTAGGAGAGAGGCCAACCCATCTTCGGTGAACCCCCTGGTAAGACCGGCCTTGAGGAACACGCCATGCATGTTGATGATGAGGCAAAGCAAGAACAAAGGCCACGGAGAGCGTGAGGACTTTGGCCAAAATGTAAAAATAGAGATGCGGCTGCATGCGGTGACCTTGAACAAAAAAATATGCACCAAAGCCTATTAGGTGGAGGAGAGCGGCTGCCCAGGGCAGGAAGCCCGTCCAGGTGAGAGCGGAGACGCTCAGGCTGCGAGTGGCTTCTGCCGCTGGTGGCTGAGAGCCTCTTTGGGAGCCGGGGCTGTGGTGACCCCTCTCATTTCCCCCATGGATTTGTCACACTTTAATTAGGATGTCGACTCCTGCGGTGAGAGTCGAGGCGCGTCTGCGGCAGCCTGACGCCTCCACGCCTAACTTGGTCCCCTGTTAAGCTTCCGGAAAAGTCTTCCAGCTGCCAGTCTCCAGGTGTACCTCAATCGATCGGCAAGAACGCCCTACCGTTCGTAAGAATGTAGGTTCTCCCATCTTGTATGCACGACCGCTTTACACTTCAAACTAAATCTTTACAATAAAAGACTGATACTTTATTGTCCCCATAGGGAAATTGTTTTTACGCCTCCCTCAGCTTGCTCTTTGTAGAGTAAGTTGTCCGCGAAGGGCAGCCACCCACAGTAGCGCCCAGGGAGCACACAGGCTTAGCCCACTGAGCCACATGCTGCCCCCATATACAACTTACAGCAACTAAAACTACAGATAACTTCAGCACTCCAACAATTAAAGAAAGACACCACCACACTCAGTTATCCTCTCTGGTGCTTTTTAGTAACTTGTGAGTAATGATTCTGGGTTGCAGAGTGACTCTTGAGAAGCTGCGAGTAAGCTGCAAACCTAGTCACATGACCCAGCCAGCCTGTAATCACATGACCCAGCCAGCCTGTAATCACATGACCCAGCCAGCCTGTAGCTTTTAATGAGGGGCTGCGGCACCAGCAGTAGCCTCCGCAAACACAGGGGCTACTGGCTGCCCAGGGCCCAGCTTCAATACAGCTGGCAGCGTGAATCACAGCACACACAGAAACCGGGTAAAATGGGCTAATTACAGCATCTAAATATACGAGGCCAAAACGCCACATGCAGACAGCTTCTCGGAATTAGGGCAACGCTGCTCATCACAATGACCGGATAATCTCAGCGTTTCTTAACTTGCAGGCTTGCCTCTTGCTATGAAGCAGCCTCAGGGCTGCACACCTTATGGTACTGCCTATATCGAGAAGGCTAATGTGCTAATTATGCTGTCCGCATCTAGCTGGCTAATACGCAAATTACAGCATCCATATCTGGTAGATTAGCACGCTAATTACAGTGTCCATAAACATCAGGCTAAAGCGCTAATCACACTGTTCTCTTGGCTGCTCTGCTGGATGTTCCTCATAACAGACAGCCACGCATCCCGGGAACAAGCCTCAACCGACCCCTCCATTTCCTCCGCTTCACTCCCTCGGAAATTCTCCACTCTCCTTTTCAGATCTCCCTCCCTCCCCGCTCATCTCATTCTCCCTCTCTACCTCGGCCCCTCTGTTCCCATTTCCCTTCCTCCTGCCCCCCCCCCTCTCCCCCCCTCCCCCCCTCCCACGGGCGCACGCTGCCTCTGGTCGCTGCTTTGAACCTCACGGTCGACGTGCTCAAGGCGACCACCGCTGTCACTCATCCCGAGAGCGCGTGTGTTTTCTTCCCCGGCACTTCGCTCCTGGCCTGCTGCGCTTTCCTAAGCGTCAAAAACAATTTTATAGAATGAAAAAGCTCGCCATTGGGTCTGCGGCAAAGCCTTCCACACGAACGGTAAACTGTTCTCATTTTGAGAAAACACGACATGAAAGAACATCTCGAGGAAGGATGGCAGACCTAAAGGAATCAATAGAGCGTTTTTGATCGTGATCTTTTTTTTTCATTCAGGATTTTAAAGTATGGCAAAACACAAAAAAATCATGCATTTTAAATCAAATCAAGACTATAAATGGTGTAAATTAAGGGAAAGTTACTGTCGGCCTGGTTAACCATCTCCCACACTCCGCATGAATGTAACCCTACCATCAGCGATTTGTCATGTACATAATTCTTTAGTTCCTGCAGTGCCGATAAACAGAAATTAGTCACAGTATAAACTTTAATCTGGCTAACCCACAGACACTGATTGATATTAATTAACGGACTACAAAAATCCAATTAGCTGTCATCATCAGCATGGTAGAGACCCATGGCTGGCGAAGGCTCGCCTCTCTGGACATTTTCCAAGACACATCACTGCTGGCTATGAGGTGCGAGTGGCTCTGGGTGTGTTGAAGGAACACAGGTTCCGTGCTTTTGGGCAGCAGCAGCAGTTTACGCTAAATCATAAAAACAAATTTCCAACATGGTCCCGATATCATTTCGGCTTCTCCCTTCCCTATATACTTACACGGAGCCCTCGATTGCCATTGACTGCTGCTCTCTGCAATATTCCTTCATTACATATGTGATTTTGGAGAATCTGAGAGAAACGTGTCTTAAAGCACTACTATGCAGAAACCGGAGCTCATGGTTGGTTCTCCGGTTCGAAGTTCTCAAGGAGTTCTCGAGGTGAAATGGGAGCTCGTGCTCCGATGGAGCCCACGTTGGTGAACTTCTGCATCATAGAAGTAGAAGCTCTCAAGAATGAAAGTGCTAATAAACGCTATTCACGAAAAATAATAACGATAATGCGACCGAGTACACAGAGGCCACCGGGATACTCAGTCACTCACAACGAAGGTCGCTCCCAGACATGCCAAAAGATGCTGACCTGCTTAGTTTAACAGAACGCGGGAAGAAAAGGTTGTACTGTTTATAGACTAAAAAGGGTCTTTCGACCGAACGTTCAATGTTAGGTTCCTAGTTTTAAGGACTTGTTATGTGAAATGATTACAGAAGGACAATAACTGATGTTTGTCTTCGGGTTTTTCAATATGCGGGGTGCAAACACTCTCACATCCAATGAGCAAATCAGACGGCCAGTTAGCCTAAAGGCAGGCCTTTGGACTGCAAGGGGAACGGCATAGATGACACCGGGAGATCATGCAGACCCCACGTTCTCAGGGGAGAAGGCTGGATTAGAATCCGCCAGCCAGGAAGTGTGAGGTGATACTGCTCTCTACTGAACCACTACACTAACCATTATGCAAACTCTGTAATATAACTGCTTACTGAACAGGAACACCTGCACAGCCAGTGACGAAAAATGAGAAATTAAACATGTACATTACATCTACCGCCATTAGTAGAAATATAATTACATGATTATTATATATTATAGTAATTATATACTCAATGACTGAGTTAAAACGCAACACAGTTAAAGCTAAAAAGAAAAATAAATGTGCTTTTCCGTCTGCTGCTAACAAGCTAACAATCACAATACGTTTGCATGAATTCATTTTGATCTATTTACTGCATACAACACACAGTATTGGTTTAAAGTCCCGTTTCATGTGTCGACTCACCAGCCTGAAGTTCTGATGTGGGTGGTCTTGTGCAGAGCAAAGAGGCCTCACACCCCAGTACCGGTAATGAGTGCGGACGTGAGGAGCTCGTTAGTACGGCCCGATGTAATATTCATCAGGCGGGGGCCCGGGTGGCAGATGGGCCATACCGTCTGTCCGACTACAGGGCCGCCTGCAAAGAGCGGCAGCAACGAGCACAGAGAAGGGGCCCCGCGGGGGCAGAGGGGAAAGGGGCCCCGCGGGGGAGGAGCAAGGAATGGGACCCTGTGTAGGGGGGGGACCCCATGGGGGTGCAGGAGGAAAGGGCGGCCAGGTAGGGGAGGTCACGACAAGAAGCAGCATCCTGTATCACAAAATTATGACATAATGATATGTCCCAGATCACCATCTTTACTTCAGAGAGACGGACGTGTTGTGGTAACATGGAGGCTTCTTTTTAAGCACCTAGGTGTGACCCGAAAGCAGGGAACCGGTGTTCCTTCAACACGCCCCGAGTCACTGACACCTCACGGCCAGCGGAGATGGCAGCAGCGACAGGGGATGATGGCTGATGCTGAGCCTCTTAATGATGTAACAGCGGTGGTCAGAGACACAGCCAGAGAGGGCGAGAGAGAGAAGGAGGCTGACGGGGGAGAGAGAGAGAGAGAGACAGTACGTGAGGGGGGAGAGAACGTGGGGCCGCCAGCCAAGGTAGGTTGCAGCGGGCCGGTGACAGCATGGATCAGAGCCTCCGCCCTCTCTCACACGCTCCCTTCACCTCGGGCTCCAGCCCACCATGACTCCCCCTGTTCCTAGTGCTGAACAGTCTCCGCCCCCTGGCAATCGCCTCTGGCAGGCAGGCAGACGGCTGAATCCCCACAGTCCCCCACATAACCTCCTAATCACGCAAATGGCAACTTGATGAAATGGAGGGGGGGGGGGGGGGGGGGGGGGTGTAAAAAACCGGCGGGGGGCGAGGCCGGGGGGGGGGGGTAATTTATTCTGATTTGTTCACCGTTTCCATGTCTTACCACAAATACA
>JAODKE010000041.1:13344272-13355481 GCA_026779605.1 Mormyrus hasselquistii
CTGGCAAACCGATGCCCCCTCCCCCACCCCCCACCCCTCACAAAGAAGACCCCCTACCCCTTGAACAGGCCTCAGGGCCAAAACAGCCTGCAGCGACGAGCTGCAATGGCGCCCCCGAAGGGCAGCAGGCGTACGCGGGGTGGACACAGGCCGCAGATCAGTCGCGCTAATGAGGATTAATGTTGCTGTTGCTGGGCGCAGGCAGAAGCGAAGGAGCTCCTGAGGAGGACGGGACTCAGTGCGCGGCACGGTGCTGCTGGCTGACGTGCCTCCATTTCGGCTCTGTAAAGCACTTTGGGTGTCTTGAAAACGTTATACGAATGCAACATTCATTCATTCATTTATATGACTAGGGGGCAAAGGACACATATAGAGGGTATAGGGAGTAACCTGCCTGCAATTATACATGGAAACCACACATGACCACAATCAGTGCGCTTATCTAGCTGTTGGCCTCACTGTCTACTAATTTGCTGTCTGACTGACTTACTTATACCGATTCAGATGCGGCTATATGATACTTCATGGGATGTGTGTAGGTGAGCGTGTCGTGATGTATTTCCCGCATCGGATGCCGGGTAAGTCATGCCTTCGCGTTGCCGTTCTTCCCCTCCGCATGTAGCGTCGCCAATGGCACCGTATCCACATTGCTACGGGGACATGCTGCCTGAGCGCGGCGCAACCCGGCGCGTCGCCGGTGTAAATCACTGAGCGGCGCGCCGTCGTCGCCGTCTGCGTGGCACACGGCCATACCTGGATGCCGGTTAGTTACAGGACACACAGTCATGGCTCCCGGTCAACGACTCCGCACGCCTTTGACCGAAGCAGCAATTGGCAGGATTCTGAGGACGTAACTGCGCAGGGAGAGCTGCACAAACTGCGAACACGCAGAAGCAGGGCCAGAGTGAAACCTGCAGCCCCGAGGGTGTGAGGACTCTGCTGGCCACTGAACACAGTCTGATTTACACGCTTAATCCTGTCTGGATACAGATGTTCCACCATCTACTTGCTGGTCCAGGTTCAGGCAGCTTCTGATTTCCTTTCATTTCATCATGCTTGTGCGAGAGAGATGTTCCGAGGGGGACAAAGGCCGTCCCTGCTGTCCCCTCACTTTAGCATGGATGCTCCTGCACCTTGATTATTATACTTTTTTTTTTAATCCTCTCCGATGTCTCCGATTACCCCCACCACACACAAACACGCACATACCTCTGAATTTAAAATTTTGTCTTTGAAAGGAGCGCGGATGGCCAGGTGGGGGGCCAAGAGAGAGGGTAGGGTCCCATGCATATTGTGAGAGAGGCTCCTGGGCCGTAACAGAGCGCTGCGTACAAGCTCATGGCCTGCCGGCTCGCCGTGGAATTTTCATCGGCTGGGTGCACTTTAATCATGCTACACTATCGTCAGGCTTTCTTCTCTCCACTAGCCTGAAGGCCCTTTGAGCATCAGAATGTTCCCAGTGCGCTAGCGCCATGTGTAGCGGCTCAATAAAGTGCCGCCCGACACACAGATTTGGGTGCTGTCTGCACCCGTTACCTACCCTGCCCGTGCCTCTGTAGCTACCCAAGTCGCCAGGGACCCGGGCGGCTGTTAAGGGCGAATGCCGCGAAAGGTGGCGAGTGTCCCAAACGGTTTCCCGTAAACCATGGGCTATTCGCAGCGTGTTTACTGGAAAACGGATACATGTGGATCAGGTTATGCAACTGTCAAAGCAATTCCAGTGACATCCATTTAGCAGAAAGGGTCTGTGCTACCGCCATCTGAGGCATGGAAGGGCAGATCATTCCACAGGATGAAAACACCCTGATTTTCTGACACCATTAAACCTAAACTGCTCTGAATGAGAATTGATTACCCAGCCTCCGCTGCTAAGATGCTCCTGGCATGGATAAGCCAAGACACGCCTCCCTCGAGTTTTCTTATTTGGTCTGGATCACATTAAATTCTGTTACCTGCTTGAATCAAGTGAATACAGGTTAAACACAGCTGCTGCTGACAGCGGATAATCCGGTCTGAACGGAGAATGGAATCCTGGTAGACTAGCGGGGGAAAACGACGAGTTGATCGCCCATCGATTTCCGGCCAAAGGAAAACAAACAGCACTGATAAATAACGCGCCGACAAAAAGCAGAAGTTCAATTAAAGATTCCCTGTCCAGGGAATGAAGAAGGGATGGTACACAAATCTACAAAGTCAGATGCATCAACTACGGGTGTACCGCGAAGGGAGCATCATGGATTGGCGACAGATAATGCTGAGCTTGATGGCGTTATCTTGCCCTTAATTGGTTAGAAATTACAAGAGATTGCCTCATAAATAAAGCAAGGTGTCCCATGAAGCCCAAGTACCATATCCATCTTCTAAAGTCTTCTATTAAGTCAGCCTCTATTAATAGACCCATCTCACAAGCTGGGATTCAGCCTAAAGACTTTCACACATGCATTATGCCTGAAAGACTGTCACTTGCATCTCACTGCAGACTCGGGAACTGAGAAAACTCATCCACATGAACCGGGAATATTATTTATCTCAATGTTTGGCAGATTACAGAGTATTGTTAAATCGTAAAATGAATGTCGCCTTTATCTTCTAAAAATAGAGCAGAACCAAAAACTGTTACTGCTGGTCCTTTGATGTTGGTCCGAAAATAGCGAAAGCGCAGAGGAGGCTGCGGACTGAGCGCCAGTCCGGAGAAGCAGTCCTGCCGTGAAGACGGCCAGGGCGCCCTCGGGGCGTGAAAGAGGGAGGGCAGCGACGCGCTCGCTTTTCACGCGGGCTCTATCCTCCCCCAACGGCGGCCGAAAGCTCCGCGGGAAGCAGCCGCCCAATCATCCTCAGGCAACCTCCTCGGCCCCCGGGCCATTTACAGAAATGCACGGCGCTGTGCGTTCAAATGCGCCTTCCAATGATCCGCGCGCCACAGCGTTCGGAGGGAAACGGAGCGCAATTATCCTCATCAGCATCGACGACGGGGCCGCAGTGCAGCTTTAGCTCTCGGCAGACGCGTTATTGTCAGAGAGGCTGCAGCTTCTCCAGCTGACTGAGCGATGTGCTTTGCAGAACCCAGATTTCTACCCCTGCGCTCCCTTGCCATTCACTTCTTGCGGGGTCTTATTTTATTTCTAATACAGAAAGTCACAGCCCTGTCTCTGAGGATCCCCTTCCAGAAATTATTTGTGATTCCTGCTGAGTTAAATGGGAAATTCTGGCCCCCTGGGCCGCCAGTCAGAGGGCCCCCAGCAGTGACTGAGCTCAAACTCGTCCCCTGTCCCCTCTTTCTCTCGGTTTAAACTTATTTTCAAATACGTGACCACATTCTTGGCACTGAGGCAGCAAGCACTGCGTCTGCTTCAGCAGGATATAATTCCCCCCCCCCCCGTCTCATTCTCTGAAGCTAACTACTGGGCACACTCTCCTGGGCACGTGGCGCGTTGTTATTTGTCACCTACTTATCACGGAGCACTGCGGAGCCCGGGAAAGGCCCCGCAGGCTTTGTACGACGCTGTGACATTTTCCACAAACCGGGAATGCAACGGCCCCTCCCTCTGTAACAATGCTGGCACCCCCCTTGAGGCTGTGATCAGCACAGAATTACGGAGGCAAACCTCAGGGCAGCACCGTCAAACATGACCGAAGCTCGACGGTCCGCTTGCTGTTCTATCGCACCCCACATGGCCCCAAGAACCCAATTTAGGAACACGTCTGCCGGACAAAGGACAAAGCAGCAGCAGGCGCATGAGCAAAGGCAGGGAATCGCCAGCAGGAACACTCTACACCTAACTGACGTTCACGTGTTTTAAAGCGGAGGGTTCCACCTAACATTGATGATAACGTTTAATTACTTAGCTTATGATTATACCCAAAAAAAAAAAAAATCATCATTTCCTTGAATTTAAGGAGCTGGTTGTTTATTTTCAGCAGTACCTGCTTATCTTAAAAAAATTCTTTATCCCAGACACTGGTGCAAATTTATGTTAGTATGCGACTACAACACCCGGTCAGGCACTGAAACTTTCGACCCAACCTGTTTTATTCTTCAGGAACCACAAATAAGCAGTGGTTTATCAGAGCGATGAATCTGTTAAATCCTTTCTAACAGTGTATTTACATATTTATTAACAATTGCTATAAAGGAGACCATAAAACATGAACAGTAATTGAGCTTTTATGGTAATTATACTAAATGCTATTCACCTGCAGCACTGGACATCATTTAATCGTATATTTCAGACAGCCCAGGCCATAAAGGGAAGACTCGTTGCCTATAAATGCTCATTTTAAACAGATTTCCCAATTTTCTCCCGTAAACACGACACCTACACACAAGCACACAAACATACAAATCAATCACGCGCAGCTTTGAGAGAGAGAGAACCTCCGCATCATGAACTGCGCTCTTGGGTGCGATTCACGCCTAACGATTCCCTCTGGAGGCTCAGGATGGACGTCACGGGGCGGGCGCAAGGGCCGGGGGATGGAGCACGGCCACCCATCCCTTTGGGCCGCAGGGGTGTCCCCCTGCGGTGCTGATAAGGGGAATCAGACAGAGGGAGCAAGAGCGGCATAGCCAGCGCGTGCACACAATTCAGGGCGGACTTCGAAAGGAGCTTTCAGCCGAGCCGCACGCTTGGGCGGGCCTCCTGCAGTCAGAGCTAATCGCCGACGGCACACCCCGGCGGAGTGCTCTCACTGCACGTGTGACGCTCACTCACTCAGTGTGCTTCAGCTTCACCATCACGTGACACCTTTCATTGGCCGTAACCAGTACAGCTACAGCCCGGGCCGGGACACCGAGGCCCCGTCTCGAGACAAAGAATTTTAAACCAACAATTTCTGAGGAAGATCACCAGAAATTACCTTTCATACTCCGGCACAATGTCCGGGGGAGGCAGGGACGGGTACTGTGTGGTATTGAAATGAATTATGCTGTCAAATTACGAAAAGCATCAGTGCTCTGAAATGGATGTGATGGACCTTTTTGTGCTGCCTTTTCTTTATAAACTATTCATGAGCAAGAATATGGCAGCAATTGGATTTTAAACGTGAGCCAAAGATTTACATGCTGGAAATAGGGGGGTAGAAGCAATTATGAGAGTAATTATTTTGTATAGTTACAGTAAGAAAATGGCACCTTTAAAGAAGATTAAATTACATATAATGTGCAGATTGTGTGGCTACATTGGCCATTAAGAAAATAATAAATAACAGCAATCTGGGACTAGAAAAGTTGCATTAATATTCTTGAAATGACATTCTGGCACTTATATTTACAGACACACTGCAGCTACATAAATTCCATATAGATGGTTTTAGGGTATTTGAGGGGCTCAGCTGGTACCCCCAGAATCCATTTTAATAGGAGGGAACCCAAGTACCTCCGCAGATCTGATGGCCACCTTGAGGTCAGTGAAGGAGCGGCATCAACAAATGACAAATAAAAAAACCCGGCACGGTTAATTTAGCGTTTAGCATTTTTTACTTCAACAAATACATGGTGGCAAACCTACCATTAAAAAAAGTAAAATAAAATTAGCAAAAAAAAAAATTGGAAGATGAGAATTCTTTGAACTACATCACCAGAAGGGTAACCGGCAATATTATTAAACTTCAAACAGTAACAGTTTGAGTTCAAAGCGTCTGAGGTATTTCAGTCAGAATGATATTTACCACATCCTGTGGTAGTGTCACGACCGTGTGAGAAAAGCCCAGGTGTGTAAATCTGTACACTCAACGGTAACTCCACCGCACTTCAACAACGTTAACAAGGCATTCAAACTGAGCCAGTGAACGCCATTGAAACTGAGCACGCAATCAGAAACATTTCTGTGTAAAGCACCCTTAGGTCTTGTCAGGTCGAGGAATCCTTCACACTACAGCAGTCAGATTTTACATATGAAATACTCACAAGTGACCAAACCCTAACAGGGACGGATGCCGTTCACTTTCCTGTAAATCTGTGCAGAAATATGATGAGGAAAATTTGACCAATTGAGTGTCCATGTGCAGCTTCAGTTTCAAAGAGGCACAGAGCAGCAGTCACATGCAGGCTATCAAGACAGAACGAGTGCAAGGGTGGCTTAATGGTTAGGGATGTGCACTTGTAATTGAAAGATTGCAGGTTCGAATCCCCAACCAGCAAGGCACCACTGCGGTACCCTGAGCAAGGTACCGCCCCCAAGCACTGCTCCCCAGGTGCTGAATTAGCTGCCCCTAGCTATGTTACAATATCACATCTGGGTGAAATACAGAGGACACATTTCACTGTGGTGTGTCAACAATGACCATTGATCTTCAAATTACCTCACAGTGATTTAGTAAAATGGAGAGTGGAATATAGTAATCTGGCTGACTGATAGTGTTGTGGTCAAGACCGCCTAAACTGAGACCAGAGAGTACCAAGGCCGAAAACAGACTATGGCTAGAATTGATGTCACATTACATGTACTCTGATCAACTGTAGAGAAAAAAGGCATTCCTGTAAAGTGTTATTACTCGCTGTAACGTTTTTAAAATAGATGCATCTGACTGGTTGCATTTGAATGGAGGCACGTAATAAATTATGATATTGTTCTGTGAGGATGTGCTGTTTTCTCTTTTTTCACTATCCCATCGAGACCGCTATGTTCGAGACCAAGACAAGAACAAGACCACAAAAAATTGGTCTCGAGAACTACAGCACTAGTAACTGACCCCTAGCCAAGCACAGAGGTGGCCTACCTGGTACCCTGTCATGGCCTGCCTGCCCCCACAGGTCCCAGGGGGAGCAGAGGGCATTACTCTGGTGGCACAGCTGGCAGGTGCCAAGGGGGTGGCTGACTCTGCGCCCTGTAGCTGGCAGGGACCCGTTCACATGAACACAGGTCACCGCTGTAACGCGCGAGTGTATTTTCGCTGCGGTGTGGAGGTCACCCAGCGTGCCCCACCCTCTTTCAGCAGCTTCTGCACTTTTCTGATTCGCACCTAACCTCGCATCATGCTATTCTGGGTCTTCAATTCCACTCTTGCTTTCTGAAGGAAACACGACACGGAATGAGCAATATAAACTCCCCCCCCCCCAGGGTGTGATAAGGAGTATCAGAGTATTTAAAGTCTTGCTGCACGCATAGAGAAGTGGCACTTCAGCCGCCTGCTGGAGAGCTGGAGAGAGGGGCAGACCTAACAGGGAGCCAGACAGAGATCGGGCCGGCTTTCACATCCCTGGACCACCACAGGGCCACTAGATGATGAAATTTTGGCTGATCTTGGAGGAGAAGGACCACCGAGAACTGGGAGGGGTGTCTGATTTCAAACAGTCAGAAGAGCAGCAGTCACATGCAGGGTCGTGAGAGAGAATGAGCGTGGTAGAGCAGTTGCTGAGGATCTTATGGAGCTATTTATGAGTTTATTAATCTCTGAAAAAGAGGAACATGCAGAAATATGAATGGAATATCTGGCGTATTGATTTTTTTTTCTTCTTTTTAATGTTTTATAAGGAAATAATAAATATTGTAGATGTAAGTTATGGATTTCAATGACCCGTTCTTCTTATATTATACTGTCCCATAGAGATTTTCTATCTGGATGACGACAGGACTGTGGAAACATTCCCTCTGCTGGTGTAAGGAGATACTGAAGGTCAGGGAAAGAGTGTTTGGGCAGGTTCGGACAGCAGAATGGTTCAGGTTCTAAAGCTACAGAAACAGGACACGGGGATGATTATGAAGATGGACAAAAAAATAAAATCAAGTTTCTTCCACTGAAAAAATTGTTACATTTTCATGAAATTTATTGTTTCCAAATATTATTGAGCTTACTAAAAAATGGGTTACACATTGAATGTCTATATTGCAATGCGGCATTTTTCAAACGATGAATGGTTTTGGAAATGTATTTCATTACCCAAGTATGGATTGTGAGAACGTGACAATATGCTTCGAATACAATGCACTGAAAATATCACTGTTAACTGTGTAAAAATGTGGAAAGCTCTACACCCTATGAAGAATGGGGAAGCTTGACTCAAGGTCCTCTGGAACATTGCCCCATGGACACATGGAGGGCTGTGCAAAAAGTTGGGCACATTAGCGATCTTCTGCGCTGCAGTGAGCTTGTGAGGCCATGAAGCTGACCAGCAAACATCTACACATGCACTATGGAAGTGATACCAGCATGGAGACTCCAGCCACCAAAGTGTTTGAGAAACAGTGGCCAACCAGTGTTGACCACACATCAAAAGTAGATCGAACGGCACCAAAGTCAGCTGATACTCAGCTGCCAATAAGCACTCTCCGCAAACTTGACGTTCCCAGGCTTTGCAGATTCACCTCGTAACCTGGTTGCATCTGACGGGCACATGATTACGGGAAGGTTGATGGGGAGGGACACAGGGAGCAGAGATTACACTGGTGCCCCTCCCCCCTCGCTCAGTGACACTCCCGGGTCCCTGATTAGCGCTATATCCACTCCGGGGTCCCTGATTAGCTCTTCATCAACTCCCAGCTCCCTGATTAGCTAGTCCAGCAGGTGGCAGCATGGCTTCACGCCTCCTAGGTTGTGGGTTTATGCACCTGGCCATGGGGCTCCAGTGTTCTGTGCAGAGCACCACCCACAGCGCAGATCCCAGGTCCCTCCAAAAGGAGCAAGACCCAGCTGCCTGCAGAGTGCCGATGTTGGTACGGCCTTCTAAATCGGGCCCAGGGAGGCTTGCAGGTTCAGCGTCGTGAGCCTGTCATCGCTTTCTCATTCTCAGTGCTATAAACGCGCCAGATCATCGAGCTACTGTTCGCAACGTGGAGCTGTCAGACATGATACCGCTGTCATGTCACCTGATATTACTAAAAGACAGAAAAACATTATACTTCTAGACAAACATCCATCTCCGAGCCGCTTATCCCGGTCAGGGTCGCAGGTCGTGTTTATACCAGTGGATGTGAAAATGGTGATTTGCTGACAGCCCTACTTACTGAGCAGATCGGTAAACAAAATTGCATGGCGGCAGTCTTAAGGAGAGACTGAGGCAGAGAGCAGAAGGATTCTTTGGCCCTTGTGGACTTGAGCCTCACAGGTACGTGTGAGGTACAGCTCCGGCAACTGGGTGACAGAGATCCACTGCTGGTTACTTCTCCATTTCTTTCTGGGAGGTAAAACAAAAGAGGCCAACTCCAGGCGGGCCCACGGAGGGGGGGTGAGGAGGGGAAGGAAGGTCAATTTGTCACTGCTCGCTCAACGGCCGGGCGCAAGGCCCGGGCCCCCTCGAGACACTCGCCGGAATGCCTCCGGTGGAGGAGAAAATAAGGTATTCATCTGTCAAGCACCAGCAGTTGAGGGGAGCCTCACCGCCCCCGGTTGGTGACATGAGGTAAACAACGCGTCTGTGTTGCCCACATACTGTACCGCCATGCCCAGTAACTGCTGTCTGCGAAGGTCAATTAACAACATTACAGGTACCAATCAGAGGCTCCTAAGAAATACAAAATATAAGCCTGTCCGTCCATCCGTCCATCCATCCCTGCTTGCAGGGTCATGATGGTCCAGATCTGGAAGCTATGTGTGAAAGGCAGAGAATAACGCAGGATGGGAACATAAGCATCTAATATTATGTAACATTATAATAAATGTAACAATTTTAGTATAATGGATGCAAGAAATGGGCTTCAATTTGGCTCAGCATGCAGGATCACACGTCCAGGGTTGTGGGTTCAATTCCATTCTATTTATTATTTCATTAGGCAGGTGCTTTTATCCAAAGCAATGTAGAATCGGCAGGAGGACCAGACAATCCCTGGACCGACTGGGGTTAGGGACCTTGGGCCAGAACCCAACAATAAAGTCATTCTGCCGTAACTGGGATTTGAATCTGTAACCTTCCGATTACAGACTCAGCATCCTACTTACTGAGTGGATGGGCTGTGGGGTTTGGGCCGGTTTCCTCTTGGTTACCCCAGCAACCTCCTACGGTCCGAGCAGTGCTTCAGTGCTGCTTTGAGAGGGTGTGTGTGCTCTGAGGGGGACTGACGTCCAGTGCAGTGTGTCCCCTCCCTCCGGACAGAGACTCCCAGCTCACCCTCACTCCGCACTGCATTTTTGGGTACCGACGACGGATGCTGCAAATCTTTAGGAATGTTATTTCACTGAGACTGACTGGCCTACTTTTTATTTATTTATAAGCTGGTAACAGAGCATCGTTAATTTACAGATGGAGCGAAAGTTCAACGAAAGTTTTTGGTACAATGTGGCACGCAGGACTGCGGATTGCGAAGCGCAAACATCCTTATTTACACACTTATTGACTCTTCTCTCGGCCTCACCATTCAAATGAATGCTGTCATATCAGCGTTACGCAAACTCTGCCTGTAGCATCAGCCTCCCTGGTGAGAGCAGTGTGATTGGGGGGGGGGGGGGGGGGCTCTGACAGTGAAGCTGCCTATCAAGGCACCGCTGACCATGTTCAGTTCAGTCACGCAAGAGGTTACTGATTTTCAGAAGGGGACTGACACTAGAAAAGCTGAAGATGATCTCATGATTGTTGTACTTTATGCTTTTACACAAAGCATATGCATTTTTTTGATGAGCGTCACCCAGCTCCTGGAGGAATTGGGAGGTTAAGGGCTTTGCTCAGGGGCTGAACTGTGACATTGCCCTGCCGACCCCAGGATTATGAACCAGCAACCACCTGATTAAAGGCACAGCGTCCCAACCTGCTGAGCAACAGAGCGCATCACGCGGCACGCAACCACATTAAGGCGGGGAACCCAGGAACCCAGTTATCACGCGGCACGCAACCACATTAAGGCGGGGAACCCAGGAACCCAGTTATCACGCGGCACGCAACCACATTAAGGCGGAGAACCCAGTAACCCAGTTTTGCCGATTCCAGTTGATCAAATGTTTTCAGACAAAATAAAACAGAGATTTCTTTGTCCAGTACCACAGAAAAAGGAAAAATTCAACAGATGATAATTTAGACAACTGAATGCTTCAAAGAACAGTGTAAGTAATAGTACACAATGTCGACGGTACAGTATATCTCATCTGGTACACAGAAAAACTTGCAGTGCAGGAGTGGAACCAGGAAATAGGTCCCTATAAGGTAAAACAGGTATTCATCATGTTGTGGTCCCCAAAAGGTAAGGTATATCTGGATCACACACACACACACACACACACACACACACACACACACACACAACCCTTAGCCTTTAATCGAAGGCACAGGCAGCATGGTCTGTAT
>JAODKE010000041.1:13355581-13365654 GCA_026779605.1 Mormyrus hasselquistii
CACACACACACACACACACACACACACACACACAACCCTTAGCCTTTAATCGAAGGCACAGGCAGCATGGTCTGTATGAATAATTAGACACAGGTGTACTAGTTTTTACCAAGATAGTCTAGGTTAAGCTCCGAGTTCAACAGTACAATGGCAAAAGGACCCTACCACCCCCTGGGGCCTAAACCAGGGCGCCGTTCAAAAAAGCTGCCCCACCCCCACCCCTCCAAACAGCGGGGGTGTGGTCCTCTGCCGGTCACAAGGTGTCCTCACCTTCCATGTAGTTTGGCACCTTCTCCATGACCTGCTGCCTGTGTATGAATAAGAAAGTGAATATGCACCTCTGATTGGATAAAAAAAAAAGCATAACGTACAAAAGAAAAAAGCACTTGATGTGTAAGAATTATGAGGGGGGGTCATGGGGAGCCACAGGAGTTCGCTGCTGGCTGCTGTTTTGCATCTGCATTCATTTCCCGTTAGTACAAGAATCTTCCGGAACGTCCCCACAAACTGAACAGCTCGACACAGAAACCCGAACCTGGCTTTCTGAGCACGTTAGCCGGCTAATCCCTCGCCTGCCAGGGACAGCCAGCGGGGCAGCGGCAGCGTGGGGTCGCAGACATGCGGGACAAAACATTGGAGGTCACAGGTACGCTAACGGCAGCGCTCACGGTCAGCACCTGTCAGGCAAACCCTGCCTCACGCGGCACACTGAGGTGTGACCAACTCATTACATACCAGCATCCTGAGGAAACCACAGGTAAAGTAACCTATAGCAACAGATGCACCTAACAAAGTGAGGCAAGACTTCAGGATACGCAGGGTTAAATTTTGAGGTTTATTTAATTGATTGTTCATTTTCCTACCCGACAAGTTGTTTTACGATTAAGAATGGACGAATCCTCTGCCACGCTTGTATTCCCTAATTAAGCTGAAGCGGGGAGTTAAATCATAACTAATGGACACATTGAATAGCTAATGAAGGGAATTATGTGCACAAATTGTCCATCTTTATTTGCGCCTTTGAGCAATGCATCAGTATTCCCGGACTCGTGTGCCGGGTGACGCTGGGTGTGGCTCTGCAGTGTTGTTTGGGGAGAGGTCCTTCCAGCCGGAGGCCGCAGCTCTCTGGAGCGGCGCAATAAGGGCGACATGCCATCTTTCTCTGGCCAAAACGTCGCCTGCCCCCATTTTCTCAGCGATCGCATTGTGCGGCTTTGCGGAAGAGCGCCAGCTTCGCCGAGCCGCTCTCCTCTCGCCGGCGACGCTTCCCGGTAAGCGGAGAACACGGAGTGAAGCGGCGACAGAGGCGGCCGAGGAGAGAGAGAGAGAGAGAGAGAGAGAGAGAGGCGCGCGGGGCCACTCTTCCAAGTCATCTGGAGCGGTGAAGTCACACCTCATGCCGGCAAGTTTTCGGGGAGCCGCGAACATCCGGGAGCAGTGCCTACGGCAGTCTGCACGGCGGATCAGCTTCTGTTTGACGCATCACCAGCCGGGCTGGGCTGCCGACGGTGGATCTTCCACAGCTGCTTTTCCGGCTGATGATCAGCCCATCCATCGTGATCTGGTCCTGAGCAGAAGTCTGTCTGCTTCTTTTTAAATCGGCCTACGGTCACTTAGCATCAAACCAGCCTCGGAGCGCTCAGGGGCCGTTCATCTCGCCGCGATCCTTATGCCAGCACTCGGGAGGGGAGACGTGACCCAGGAAGTGCCCACAGGCTGTCAGGCTCCATAACGAGATTTAACGAATCAACAGATGAATCATGAAGCGATGCGCCTACGATGTAATATGGCCATTACTTCTCGTCAGTGCTCATTATGGAAGTGGCCGGTCACACACACGCACATGCACACGCACACACACACACGCAGCCGCCTTTCAGATGCTACTGAAGATGACAATGGACAGAAGCAGTGCCCCGAGCAGAGATTACAGGGAAAGTACATTACCAGCCCTGCCAGCCATCTATATCCCGAGTCACGGAGCATGACTGCATGCTATCAGATGTATAGGAAGATAAAACATCCATTTCCCATTATGTCATCGTACCTCAGCGCCTGGTGTTTGATTCACATCCCCAAATGCGGCGATAAACGCGCATTCGGACGTAAGTTAGATCACGCTGATGCGGGCACCTCGATTACTGGCGTGGTGCTGTGCTTTAATCAGGCTCACGGGCAGGCGTGAGCCGGGGAAGCCCAGGCGTCATGGAAATGCACGGCCGCAGCGTCGTCACAGTGAGAAATCTACCCCAACAACCGTGACACTGTAACATACAAGGCCACTCGCAGAAGTGCCATTTTAACACTACTTACGACGGCTTTTTTTAAATTCATTTACCTATGCATCATGCTCCCATTTTGAATTTCACGCTGCTGCTTGCATCCATTTTTTTGTTCATTTTAGACAAACAGACCATGCAAATCCCTACAGGTAAAGGGGGCCTGAATGGTGAATTAATATCTGCTCGTTCTACGTCTGAAGATATCAGTTCAGTGGGGAGAACAAGCACAATAATATTTATTCATTTTCCAGACGCTTTGGTTCGGGGAAGCTAACAAGCCCAGCGTGACACAGTGTGATTGATGCGAATCCATCCCCCTGGAGTATTAACATATACACCACTGGCCAGGAGACATGGGGGCACCAACGCCTCCTGCAGTGTCAGGCAGGAGTCCGCAGTGGAGGACAAAGAACAAAACAAAAGGATTTATTGTACACTACACACGCTGTGCTCTGGGATCTCGCGGCGACCGTAGAAAGGTGTTCGCAAACCAGTTTCTGTCCCTCAGCGAGAGGTGGATGTTTTCGCATTGAGCACTTTTCACAAAAGGACAAAACACAGTGCTGATTGGATGGCAGCATCCGCGCCTCCTCCCAGCCCGCCCCCCCGCCCGCCAGCCGTCTGCAGACGCTGTCCCAGGTGGCGCGGGGTTCTCTGACATCAAACGTAGATGTGTTCCTATTAATACGCACATCAGCGCGCAGCAGATACAAAAACAACACCGGGGAGGTGTGGGGGGGGGGGACTATGCCCAGATTAATAGCATCATACTGTTGGTACGTGGCTCCAGAGAGGACTGACACGGGGGGGGGAGCATCCAGGACAGGCACGGGTTGGTGCAAAAGTGCATTGTGGGGGGGCGGGGGGCGGTGCAGCTTAGAGTTACTCGCCCCGAGGTTAATTAATAACAGAGCAGGGTGTGTTATAGAGGGAGAGCTCTTAAAGCAGTAGGAGCTGAGCAGAAGCACGCGATGTCTGCTGTATACATGCTTATGACAGGGCGCATTTTCAAACGGCATGGCTGTCCTACATCTGAGGCCACATTACCGACGTGACTTAATGTACCGCTGTGCCAAGCAGGCTCAGACCGCTGCTCAGACCAACCAGCAGGCCGACACGATTTGGGGGAGACGAAACGCATTCTGGAGACGCTCGGCGGCGGAATTCTCACATTTCCGTGTTTAAGGATGCCGGCCGGTCGCTAAGCAGTACGGGAGAACAATGAGGTTTTTTTTTTAGGACAGACTAGTTGTGTGTGCTCTGAATGTCATCATCCCCTGAACGCTGTGGGGTGAGGGTGTGTGTGTGTGGGGGGGGGGGGTGATATGATGATGTCACTAGCAGAGGGTTTGAGGGGGCAGTGGCGGGGTGTGGTTCAGATTAAGGACGTCTGGGCTCATTGTGCATTCTGGACCTGCGGCGTTCCTACCATCATTGCATCCAGAGCAACAACAAAACCCGCCTCGGTCTGGACGGGGGAAAAAGGGGGGGGCTGTAGTCAATGAATAATTTAATCACTAGTTTCACAGAGGAAAGGCCCATGTGTGAGTCTCCGGGGGCCCAATACCTGAGCCATCACACAGGTCCCCCTTAAGGATCTGAGAGGCACTGTGGGACCTGAGGCGGGAAGCGACCACTATAACAAAGGCGGAATCATAACGATCAGTGATGTTTTAATTATGGGGGGGTGGGGATCAGAGAGGACGAAGCAGGACCTTATAGCCATCCCCAGCACCTTGCCAGACGGCTGCCTTCTGGATGGCGAGGGGCTGGAGACGGCTTGAATGAGCGCCGATCGAAGGGCAACGCCGAGCGAGGCGGTGAGTGGGGGCAAGAGAGCACCCACACAGAGGTCACACACACTACGGAAAGAGCCCCCCTCCCATAATACTCTCACCTATTCTATTATTTATAGGGTTTCGGGGTTTTCTGTGAGCCGCAATCTGTAACACAGACGAGTCTTTATATAACTGGCGTATGAAACAAGCAAGCACCTTGCTTCACCCAGCTCACACTAAGCCCCCCACCCACAAAGTCGCCGCCAGGAAACCCTGGAAAAACGGCGCAAGTCACAGAGACCATAAAACGGCCCATATGTTTATCGACTAAACAATGCTGATTCAGGGGAAACCATGCGCGTCAGCGGTGTCGTAAATAAACAAAAATATGAAGAAAAGAGCCGACATTTGCACTCTGCAGACATAGGCCCGCTCTCCAAACTCAGATCAGGTCCAGAAACAATGTTCTTGGTTGACATTTACTTTACGGCTCGAATGAATAACAGCAGGCAGGAGTGTGGAGATCGTGCTGAGGGAGACGTGCTGACCAGGAGCCCGGCAACTCCGGGGGGGGGTCTTCACACCTGTGGTAGTGAGTGGTCGCCACGGTCCTGAAGGGGTGGACTGGATGAATGTTTTCACGCACGCGGTTGAGTAGGGTCAACGCTATCTTGTTCACGTTATGCGCGCTGTGTGTCTTTTCATTTTCGCACTGTACGTCTGCTCATCTTTCCTCTACTTACTTGCTACTCTGTGAACAAGAACGTTCCCCTGGGACCAGTGAAGTTCATCTTATCTTGAGAGAGAACACGGTCAGCTGACTGATTAGTCTTTTCTCGGGGGCAGTGATGGAGGTCGTGCTGCCAGCACACGCGTCAGCGTGTCCGTCAGCATCCGCCAGCAGACTCAGCGCGCGTGACACAAAGCATCTGGTGATGCTGCAGCGGGACCCACGTAGATCCCGCTAACCGGGAGGAGAGGGGCATCTCCCCGTCTGCCTAGCAGCTGCCGGTGGCCAGTGGCTCTCATTTATCTGTCCCTTAATAGATCCAGGAGCACATAAGCATACAAATACACAAACACGTGATTCTATATTTTCTAACACACACAAGCACGTATGGACGCACACACACACACACACACACACACACACACACACACACACACACAGGACTGCTCAGTAAGCAAAAGAGCCCCCCTTCATCTCCATGCTGACCACTCCAGATGGGCTCAGCTTGAGCGCCCTCGCCGCAGACCGACAGTGTCTCTGCGGAATCACTGCCGACACCTTCACGCACGTCCGGGCGTCACACTGCGATCCGCAGCCTTATTCAAGACAGCAGCGCTTCCCCTCATTAGGAAGCTCTTTAAACTGCAAAAAGCACAGTTTAGCCCTTAATGAAACAACGGTTCCCTTCCGTTCTTCCTGAAGACCCAGACGGCACATTCTGGAGGAGAATAATGATCCATCCAACCATCCAAAGATAGATATATATTCAAATATGGAACATTTAATTTGTGCATTTGAAAATTAATTCAAATTAAAATACTTGAATTATTAAACTACCCACTTTTTACCAGGTAGGGTCATGGGCAAGAAAACCCTGTACAGGAAACTGGTCTTCAGTATTATGTTTTCCAGGAATGCACAGTGTATCTGGCAGAGGCCGTGGGGGGAGATGGGGGATGGGGTGGGGTGGGGGGGGGCTCACACCTCCAGGAAGCAGGCTGAAATCCTCCCTTCCACTCGCTTTGTGTGCAGTTTGCATTTCCACCAGATCTTTGAACAGGTCTCCTACATGCACTCCGGATCGCTCGTGCAGTCCAAAATGACGCAGTTCAGAAAACTGGTCGCTCCTATCTGCCCAGTATGTGTGTGTGTGTGTGCGTGCGTGTGAGAATTATGTTTATACAGACACTCCTCTATGTACAAACTTTCAACTTACAAACTTTCAGACATATGAGCGAAGAGGACTGTAAGTCCAAATCGTTCGTCGGCCTCCCGTTTCCTGTCCGCAACATGAGTTTTTCTTTCTGCACTACAATTCCGACCAGTACGACTTCTGGCCGCTGCTCCCACCACGCAGCAGCGTAGCGTGCGTACTCCCAGCATCCCAGTTCTTAGAATTTGCATATACCCTTAAAATGATGCTGAATAACGACTTACGAACATTTCAAGTTACGAACGGTCGTTCGGGATGTAACTCATTCGTAAGTAGAGAAGCGTCTGTACAGTATTACTTTATGGAGACCAAATGTATTTGGGGGCAAAATCTAATAAAAATCTCTTATTCTGATGTTGTGGGGACCATTTTGACTGCAATAAAAAAATAAATAAAAATCAAAGCAAAGCAAAAGTCTCATATTTTGTTTGGTTACTTATGTTGAACTGATGTCTGTCCCTTGAGGTATACCCTGAACTTCCTGGGACAGGCTCCGGACGCTAGAAAAGAGGATGGATTGATGGACGGACGGACGGACGGACGGACACATGTGTCCAATCCATTATCCATTAAAAACAAAATGAGAAAAACTGATTCCCTGCTACCTGGGAGCGCTCTTGCATTAAATAGACATGAAGGCAATATCTCTGAGCTGGGCCTGGCAAACGTGCAGCATATCGTTAGTCCCAGAAGAGGCTTGAGTATCCTTTTAATTATACTCGAGCAAGACACTTAACCAGCATCACAGTATAAAATATCGAGCTGTGGAAATGGGCAAAGCTGTATGGTGCTTTGGATGAAAAATGCCAAGCGGAAACAAACGTAAGTCGCAACTGTCTGGCAAATAAATGCAGACGACCTAACCTCAGCGGGCTTGTTTTTCAGATCTTTATTCATTAATATTTACAACTGAAAAATAATTACAAACATGTAGGTGTTGCTGGTCTAGTGGTAAGGACGCTCGCCTCTAGACCAAGCAATTCTGGGTTTGAGTCCCGCCTCCTGAGCAAGACCCTTAACCCCACGTGGCTCCAGGGGAACTAAATGCAGTGAAGGTAAGTAAACAGGTACCATCTGCATAAATTAAGCCAGAGCAAGTCGTCATGCACTGTTTAAAAAAAAATGCCATGTGGGTGATATGTCAGTAGAAGCAATCGTCATTGAACATTGAGAGTGTTTCATTGGCAGTGTAAAGCAACCAAAGTGACACTTAGGGAAATAAGAGGAAGAGTCATTTGTGTGGTAAACAGATAATATCTTGTAGGGTGTGTAGAAGGTGGGGATTTCCCAGGATGGGGGGAGGAAGAATTTCACTTACTTGCAATCAACTAACAATGAGCCACTCGGCACTGACCTGTGACCACCCGGGACGCACATATTGTGTGAAAGAGGCTCGGAGTGCTTCTCCCATACAGAGAAATAAAAGCAATCTTTTAATAACAGCCCTACTGGATTCTTCCATCCTCCACGTCACACAAGGTGGGACCAGCTTAAGGTCTGAAAAGAACAAGGCCCCAATCATCTCAGAGGCTGACAACGGTCAGCGTCACTGCAAGCACCTTTACAGAGGCATGATTATGCTACAGTTATTCACGCCAAGCCCAGCAATCGACAAACTATTCATAACCTACCAGTAATAAATCACAGCCAACAGATGTTGGTGTTCATTTCTTTTTTTTTATTTATTTATTTCTGTATCACCTCTCACTACACCCCACCCCCCTGAAAGCATGAGGTTTTACTGTCAAAAATAACTCAAAAACATTTCAGAAGGAAAAAAAATAACAGCAGAGGCGCAACGCAAACGTGGAGCGAGTCGAGAAGCTAAATTTAGTCCCCTAAGTGCCCGTGTCTCGGAAATGACAACGGCCATCGGAAAGCTTAGCAAACCGCCGTGTCCTCAGAAGGTACATTAAATATTCAAATTCCCCCAGCATTGAAGGTACATGAAACCAGCACATCATACTTAATAATTCAGCAAGATAAATGGATAATAAGCAAAAAATAACCTTGATGTTTCACGGCGTGCTGGATGAAGTTTACTTTACACACGGCTGCACAGTGGAGAGCTCAGCCTCACCTCACATCCATGCTCTCTAACGAGGAGCAGCCGTGGCTGAGCTTCTGTCCCTCACAAACGTCTAAGGGAATCCTGAGAGAGACCAGCAGCTCAGGCCTTTCCCAGAATCCGGCTGGGCAACACCTCAGATGTGCAGGGGAAGAGGTTTGATGTCTCCTGCGAAGCTCATCATGAACCCTTACAATTAGTGACGTGAGCTGGCCTCCAGTGCCATCCCCCCTGGATTGCCGAACACTGCACCACTCTGGCTAATTACATGGTATTCCTTACCCGGCTCTGACGTGCGGCTATTAAAGGCGGTGAACCTCACACTAATGCCACTTCCCCTGGGCTGCCAGATTCCGCCGTGCCAGGGCAGCCCGCTAAGCCCGCCGACCCTGCGGCCGGGGTATCCGTACCATGAGCGGTGCACCACCAAGAAGCACAGCTCCGGAAAGAAAAGCCTGATCTAGGTTCAGCAGTATGAGCAAACAGCAGAAGCTTAATAAGCTGATGGACACTTTCGTGCCTGAAGTCTGCTGATAATTAAGGAAAAGGAAGGATTTCTCTTTAACGAATAACTGAACTACGTGGCTTGGGGCCCCACCATTGCTTTATAGACCAATTTTTAATTTTTAACTTTTTTACGTTTTAAGAAGATGAAAAAGAGCGTGCGAAAGCTTTTCCAGACTGATTAGTAGCACTTAAACATCCCTTGGAGCCTCCTGCTCTGCCGATCGTGTTGTCACCTTGAGGAAAGGCCCTGCATGCGTGGGTGCATTGTGTGACGTGCTCCCGACTGCAGCTGGCCCGTGCCCAGGGATCACGCGGCTCATGGTGACGGGGAACCGTGCGCTTCACGCTCATCTGCACAACGGTGCCTTTATATGCCAGATTCACCACAGAGCCGGCGCGGAGCACGCGGCCGCGGCTCTGGAGTCACTAGGGGCTGTTCTCTGCTCATTCGTACGGATAAGCATGGGGGGGACATGTGCCCCCTCCCCCCCCCTTCGAGGTTCCACGTTCCCCTTTTCGATAACTGACGATCATGCACTGGCTGTATAAAACCAGCCACCTAATGTGTCCTTTGTGCTGTAGTGCTGGCTGACATCTCTCGTTTTTGGAGCTCAGCGATTAAGCAGGATAATAACCAAGTAGAGACCATAATGAAGCAGAACAGGGTGAACTGGAAATATCAATAAAATATACGAGAGGCATCAGGAGACAGGGATTTTCTGGTGACAGCTAATAACTATTAAAATAAAAAAGACAAACAAATCAAACAACCTCATACCAAAAGAAAACCTTGCCATGTTTAATAGCTATAATGGTCTTTTTTTGGAAGTCATTGGGCATTTGTCAAGCTGAAGAAGGCCGAATACTGTGACACAAGCGAATTAAGGAAGGTTCCGCCATCTTGTCCTTCAGCTCCATCCCACAGAGCAAACATAACGGTAAATCCTTGCTACCTAATCTTAATTACATCAGTGTTCCACTTTAATGCCAGCAACACTGTCAACCACTGTATCAGGAGAAGCATAAAGCAGTCCTGATCAGGAGAGGAAGGGAGAACACAGTCCACTCACTTGGAGAACAAAAATAATGACCGAGACTGACGGTCCAATGCCAGCGTAATCAGTGTCTGCTTCACAGCTGTTATAGTATACAGCAGGAAGGTGCCCCGAGCAGGCGAGAGGTCAGAGGAGCTCACAGAGACAGGCGTGGGTCTCGGGGATAGAAACGGGGCGTTTACAAGGGAGCGAAAAGGCTGGATTTAAACAGCCAGCCACATCACACAGAATAACACTATAATGATGCTACTTTACTCTTAGACCCAGAGTTTGTAACCAGTAAATCACAAGTTCACTAGTACACTCTGATTATGATTTAGCTCGTTTTTGCTCCCTAGTGGGAGAGAGCAAAGATGTGGACTGTCTGGTAGGGAACTTGGAGGGAGCGAAAATGTGGACTGTCTGGCAGGGAACTTGGAGGGAGCGAAAATGTGGACTGT
>JAODKE010000041.1:13367788-13383132 GCA_026779605.1 Mormyrus hasselquistii
CTGCAGTGTTTTGTTGCACATTAACGGAATGTCTCACGTCTGTGACGCTTTAGCCCACTGCAGTGTTTTGTTGCACATTAACGGAATGTCTCACGTCTGTGACGCTTTAGCCCGCTGCAGTTTTGTTGCACATTAAAAACAGGTTTCGCTTTTCATTTGCTTTGCTTAGCGACACACCCACGTACACGCGCCGAGGGACCGGTGGGGAGCAGGAGTCCATTTTGCGCTGAGGTGTTTGGCTCTCGTTAGGAGCCGCACCCCAAGACAAAGATGTGAGGGCAGAGGATGCAGCTCTGAATCGCAGGGGTTCAGAGGCATTGGCTGACAGCACAACGACTCGGGCGTTTGTGACCGGCGTGATTCCTCATGTGGTCAGTGTGGGGCCGGGGGGCTGCTGTCCTTCAAGCAGCCACACCCAGCGATGGTGTGCATGATGGATTTTCCAAAGCTCTCACGTCTGCACAGGCGGCGCCACAGACAGGACCTGTGTGAGGAGTTGGCAGGCACGATGGGGGCTAAGAATACGACTCCTATGTGTGTTATATTCCTTGCCTAATTATGATTTAAAGACCACGAAAAGGCAATTTGCTGAAGGTCAGTGCGGATGTGCCTCTCTCTGATCGCCGTTTTGGAAATGAGGAAACTCCCCGCTGTCCAAATGCTTTCCAAACTTATGCAAATTCATTTCATGGTGGTTCATGTGTGCAGGAGGGCTTCAATGGGACACATCAGCAGGCAGACTGCAGTGATCACAAGAATCAGACATGGAAAGGCCACAGCTAAACCCACTCAACTCGCCCATCCATCCATCCATCTTCCCCAATTGCTTATCCAGTACACGGTCAAAGCAAAGAAAACAAACTAAAATATAAATGACATGATATGATAAAGGTTTTATTGTCTCCCTTTCCCCTGAGTCATCGTGTAGGACATCCACCACCGGAGTGAAGCCCACCATCCAGAGCTCAGCGGACACAGCAGATGCCAGGTTTTATGGCCATAGCCGTTTGTCTCGAGGAGGTGCAGCATACTGACCAGCGGCCTTGCCAACGCTATCGTCTCTCACCAGCAAGAACCTGCACCCCCTGAGGTCGTCGGGGCGAACCACACTAATAGGTTTCGAGCACACACTATATTTTTTTATCGGAGGCCGGCTTGGCAGCAGAAAGAGAGAGCTGGCTTTTAAAGGGCCGACGAGCAACCTGGCACATTATCATAAGAAGAACTCCGGGAGAAAAGCAGGGGTACATGGCGGCGGAGTAGCGGGGAGTTGGAGGGCACGCTCCACAGCGTCCCCCACGGGCTCAGCCGTGCGACACGCCTCTTCATTCACAGCCAGAGGGCTCTCCGGTACGGCACCCATCCCACTGCCCCCACGCTCGCTACCAAAACAGGGTATGGACAGGGGGGCCATTAAGGAAATACCCGGGGCAGAGTGCCCGTCAATCGCAGGGCACGTTCACACATGCACAGTGAAACATGCACACTCACACACTGCGTGGAATTTAGAGACACCACTTTGCCAAAGCACATGTCTTTGGACTGTGGGAGGAAATCTAACATGCACACAGCACAGAGAGACTCAACCCCCCAACCCCGGAGGTGTGAGGTCACCCTGCCATGTACCACTAAATAATTTCACATTGAGATGCAAACACTCAGCGACTAGTTTATCAGGTACAGCTGCTTTCTAATGCAAACAGCCCACTCCTCCAGACAGTGAATCACGTGGCTGCAACTGAACATGTGCAGCACCTAGACAGGGTCAGATACTGTGTGACTAAGCATTAGAACAGTCAAGATCCATGATCTAAGCAATTTTAAATGTGGTGTGACTGTTGCCAGACTTGGTGGTTCTACCAACTTAGAATCCTCTTGGGATTCTTACCCACTACATTGTATAGAGTTTAGACAGAATGGTGTCATGAAGAAAAAAAAAAAAAACAGAAACATCCAGGAATTGGCATTTCTGTGGCTGTTAATAAGAGAGGTCAGATGAGAATGGGCAGACTCATTACAGCTGACAGGAAAGACAGAGAGTACAGTACAGCACTGTATAACGCGGCTGTGCAAGACGGCGAGTCCTACCCAGAACGACCAAGGTGTAATTACTGTAACAAAGCAGGTCCTACTTGGTACTAACTAGGTATTCCTAATAAAGCAGGTCCTCCTCTGTACTAGCCAGGTGTCCTGAATAAATTCGGCCCTACTCAGTACTAGCTGGGTGTACCTAATAAAGTGAGCGCTACCTGGTACTAGCTAGGTGTTCCAAATAAAGGGGGTCCTACCCAATACTAGCTAGATGTAGGTGTACTGAATAAACAATTCTTACCCAGTCCTAGATAGGTGTACTTAATAAAATGGGTCCCACCCGGAACTAGCTAGGTACCCCGAATTAAGTGAGTCCTACCCAGTACTAGCTGGGTGTCCTGAATAAAGTAGGTCCTACGGGGTAGTAGCTCGGTATGCCTAATAAATTGGGTCCTACCCGGTACAAGCTTGGCATTCCTAAAGGAATGGCCACTGACTGCATATAGCAAGAGCAGGCACTTTTTCCCCCTAGAAAATCTAGGGGGAGGCAGATAGATTTGGCCAAGTTCTTATATAGTTATCCTGCATATATGGCCAAATCATTTTTCTTTTACTCTGGAAGAAAGGCAGAGCCAACCAGTCGATTCCAAAAGCAAAAGGCATTTAACCAAGATGATTGATTTTTCATTATTCCTTCAAAAAGCACTTCTACAATTGGAGGCCTCATTGTGCTCTACTTTCTTTCCCCATAAAAAAATGAATAAAAAATACAAGAGGTGCCTGTTCAATTATGGGGCCGCGCACTGGAAGGAGACCATCACACCAATCATACGCGTGACGCGCGGTAATACCCCCTCGCCGTATTTAAATCCATTTCCCCAGCATCGGCATGCGCCCACCGTCCACTGGGAAGAGCTGCCCTCCCCGTTCCCACAGCCGCTTATTCATTTTGTCAGGGCTATCATAATCCGGAGACACTGGGGTGACGGATAGAAATTCAATCGGTTTTAAATCTTCTGGGTGGGGGGGCTACGCTAACATACTTAAATCCTCCTAGGTGACAACAACCTCGGCGAACCATTATAGAGCACAGTGCATGGGACTCGGGGGGGGAGACCCGCAAAACTCCAGGGGGTCTGACTCCCATTCCTCATTCTGCCAGCATTGCAGGCTGCGCTGACCCTGCCGAGCCCGGCGTCTATATAAATCAGCCAGCACCAGGGCAACACCTTCGCCGGCATCATTGGTGATGAACGGAGGGCTATATCCACATCTTATTGGTACAGCGGAATCGGCAGCCACCAATCAAAAGGCACACCTGTTTCAGTTATAAATCACAAGGAAGTCAGTTGTATTGAAGTTGCAGGAGTAACTTTACTGAAGAAGCTGTTTGACAGCAGGCCTCGGCGAAAGAACTAGCAGACGTGTAATCCCAGGAACCCCATTAATTAACTGGAATAACTAACTGGACCCCATTAATTAACTGGAAAAACTAACTGGATTAATCTATACTGTGACTCTTCATTCCACCAAAAAATCATCTCAAATCACTGTATAAAAAAATATATCACAAATTAAACTGGTATAACTCAAAAACCATTTGTTTGCGTTAATATCTATTGTTTTATGTATGTTTTATGACAAACAGTACCTGCGTCATGTGGCTGGACACTTTATTGATTCCTTGTGCGGAAATCACCTTTTCGCCCAAACCATCTTGCTCCAGGGGAGAGGGAGCTTGGCAGCAAAGGGCTGCCACCTACTGCATCGCCCATGGAGCTGGGGGTTAAGGGCCACACTCAGGGGCCCAAAGACGTGACTCTTATGCTAAAGCTGGGAATCAAACCAGCGACCTTCTGATCACAGGCACAGAGGCTTAGCCTGCGGAATCACACTCTGCCCATCATCACAATAATTGATTGTTCTGCATAGTGCTGGGGGAGATGTCCAGCCCCCCCCCCCCCACCCTCACCACTACTCCCAGTTATCATGTTTGAGTGGGGTACTGACAATCAAGAGCCAGACAGCATCCCACCAAAAACCTCCATCCATGTCAACTACACATCTGCCCTTTCTGCCCTTGTTCCTGTCTGCTGCACGCATATTTTAACGCACTGATGTTATGCCGCCATTCACCCACTGTTTCCGTTTGGCCACTGAGCCATTTGTACATGCAAAGCATCATGGCCCACGTCAGTCAGCCCAAACCTACAGTACCAGTAAATATCCGACGCACTTTAAAATCCATATTCCCATTTCTTATTTGGCAGTAGCCCCCTGTATAATCCAGTATGTGAGAACAAAAATACTCAAATAAATAAATAAATGCCCTGAATAAATGAATCTCTATTTATGGAGATTACAGTTTTTTCGATCCGTATGCAGGCGGCGCACTAAAATATGGTCCTTCGTCACAATATCACAAAGTTGTTAGTTACAGAATTAATAAGGGGCATCGGTACCATCACCAAGGCAACGGAACATTTGGCCAAGAAAACTGCAGCTGAATGCAGCAAACAGCAAGAACAGACTGGGCGGCCCCACAGACTCTGACACTCTTCCCTTTTAAATGGAGCACTTCACTTTGATGAGTAACGAGTCCAGTTTCGCAATTCAAGGAAGAGAGTTAGTCATATGAAAAAAAACAGAGAACTTCAACGTCATTCAGTCCGTCCCATAGGAGCATTTCACTGCCAAAAACAGTTTTTTCCTATTGGGTAGAAAATTTTTAGAAAAATGCTTTATATTTACAACCAAATCTTCCACATACTACCTGAAACACAACGAAGAGCTTCAGCAAATACAAACCCAGTAAGATGCCCAAGTCTAAGCTGAGCTTCTAACTGAAACACGAGATTAAACGGGGTCACGGCTACGATCTTCAAGTAATCACATCTAAAGACGCCAAGAGACACTTGAAGTGAAGATAAAGTGAGTCTTGTCCAAGATCCTGCGGAGATGTATTCTTCATGAGGTGAGCCTCTAAGAGGCCTTCAAAGATGACTGCTGTGAAAAATGCCGACGTTAAGTGTTTGCCACGGCAGTAGCCATCTTGGTCTTAAACTCACAAAAAATTGAGCAGCAGAAAGCAGGGACCTTCCGCCCCATCTCCATGGTTTAGGTTTAATGTAAATAAAGGCAAAAATATAAGAGACTCACTTACGATGCCAAAGAAAAAGTTGACTTCAATAAACATAAATGGGCAGAGAGCTGAAAGCGAGGATTTATTAAGTCCTTGTCAGAGAGGGAAAGGAAATAATAATAAATCGGGAGTGTTTTACAGTATGACTCATGGTGATATATTCTTTCTGCTTCTACATACTGCACAAGAAGTTACAAAAAGCTACGGCAAAAACATAAATGTGCAAGTGTGTGGGTATCTAAGTTTGTCCAAGGGGCTGTCAATGCGTGTGTGTTTGTATGTGTGTTCATGTCCAAGGGGCTGTGTGGGTGTGTGTGCAGTTTTGTGCACCACAGTAGGCATGCTAGAATGATTGTAGTAGGAGATTCTGGGACTGGGAGGACTGGGGGAGAAAGGGGAGGGGGGGGGGAGAGATTCGATTAAATGCGGCAAACAATAAGGCCAGTCAACAAGCCTGTTGCCCACCACCAACCTCTAAGGCCCACTGCCCATAGCTGCATCGGCATGCACGGCTTGGGAGTGAAAAAGGGGCCGTTGCAGAGGTCATGTGACACAAATGGAAGGGAAGTCGAGTCAAAACCGAAGCTGCGGCTCACGACGCGTGACATCCAACAAAGGGCTCTGTCTCTGAAGTACATTTACAAAAACCACATTTAATGAGCAAGTAGCAGCAAATGAGTATTAAAAAGAAAAATCAAGCTGCTATGCAGCTGACCCAAGATGCCTTCAGGGATAAGCAGATGTACAGTGTAAAGGAAGGGATAACCGCACATACGGCATAGGGGCAGGCAGGACCGGACATACGGCGTAAGGTCAGGGACGACCGCACATACGGCGTAAGGGCAGGCAGGACCGGACATACGGCGTAAGGTCAGGGACGACCGGACATACGGCGTAAGGTCAGGGACGACCGGACATACGGCGTAAGGTCAGGGACGACCGGACATGCGACGTAAGGGCAGGCAGGACCGGACATGCGATGTAAGAGCAGGCAGGACCGGACATGCGGCATAAGGGCAGGATGACCGAACTTGTGGCTTAATGGCAAGGATAAGCAGACATGCGGCAGATGCGTAAAGGTAGGTGTAAGAGGACAGCTGGGAACAGCACATGAACAGGCGTCTCCACGGTGAATGGATGTGGGCCGTTTAAGGGATTATGAAAGATACAATGTGGGGATTTGTGCCATTTACCAGAGAGTGCTTCACATCCCACATTGCCGCTGCTTCACAAACATGAGATACGGTCCCGGGTTCGAATCGAGTGCCAGCTCCGAGGACAGGGGGGGGGGTTCCACCGCGAGCCGTAACTCAGGGTTCTGCTTCTTGTGTATGAGACGCCGTTTCACCAGCATGATTGGAGAGCCCTGGAGCATACCGACTAGTCAAAGCCCATCCATGTTCCATGGCATGACAGTCACATGTAAAACTCCTTCCCTACAAGATTAACTGCAGGGGGTTCGCAGCCCGGAGTTCAATAACGCTCCAGGAGCCATACACCGAACAGCTGTCAGTGCTGCTGGAGACGCTGCAGCGGCACGCAGAAGAGCAGGAAATGTTTCAGGTCTCAGCAGCCTATCTTCCCAGCACAAAGCGATACTGCCACCTACTGTTTCTATGGTACCAAGAGGTACCAAGCAAACCCTCAAAGTCTCAATGATGTCTTCAATAAGGCTTTAAATATTACAGCTTCATTTTAACAGAGATTGTGAATGTTTTATGTTTAAAGGCATATAAAGTGTTTGGACAGATGTGAGAAGCAAATCACGGTTAAAATTTTAGTGCAGAAAATATCCCAGCAATGACACTGTAGGGAATAACAGGCGATAAAGCAGATATGCTCACACCACTCCAATTCCTCAGAGCAGCCGTTTAATCTGTGAAGGCCTGTGTCTCCAGCCATGCTGCCACTTATACTGTACCTGATTTCCGCATCTTTCAGGTGCTCCAGTCGCTCATGAAGGCTGTCCTCAGGCACAGTGCCGGTCAGAGAGCTGGGCACCGCAGCCCGAGATCTATACTGTGGACTATGCACCAGTACTGGGGCGATGATGATCCGGGGGGCTAATAAGCTCAGTGGGGAGTCATTGGTCTTAATGACGACCCGCCCACCCAGCTGAAACCGACAAGGCAGAACCGTCCAGAGATGCGGCAGATTGCACAGGAAGCAAACCCCGCGCTGCAAACCCGGCGTGAACAAACAGAGATCATGCGAGACACTGTTTCTTACATGGACTGGAGACTTAAATGCTTAAATGCAGCACCTTAGGACCCAACTGACTGTGTGCGCTTTACGCTCCATTATGCAGATGAGCCAGGAAAAGGCCATTAGTGAGGCTATTAAACTACTGCAGCTGCCTGTAGGTTTAAGAGTGTGTCGCCTCTCGGTGCGCCAATGCATGGGGAAGGACATTTTATCTAGGGGGGCCAAAATTGATTCTTAAAGGGCATGGCTGGGGCAGTTCAAACAGCGATCTACAGCAATACCTATCAGAACCCCTGTAAGGTGATGCATGTGGCAGTCCAGCAGGGGGTGCTATTCTCCAGCTTGCCCACGCGACGGTTTTGGCTGAACACTGCTTTTACTGCATCCGCCATATCATTCTGTAATAAAAAATATCTATGGGGAATAAGTTCAGGGGAATTTTTAGTTTTGTTTTTTTTTCATCCACGACAACCTGAGAATGTCACACCCGAGAATGTTCATAAGAGAAGCCAAGAAACAGCACTTTCCTGTCAGGGCCCGGCGTCGTCTGAATGCTGCACACTTATAATAGTAGACCGGTATTTATAACACAGCTCAATCAACCCCCGTCATTCAAGTGCCTGCCTACTTAAGGCTTGCCATTTAAAATATCCGTAATCGGCAGTGGGTCGATGTGAAGCGGACTTATTTTTCGTCGAGAAGAAAAGGACATTTTACTGCATTTCACAGTGAAGGGGCTATTCAGGCTGAGATAGACACAGGTAGCCAGGGGAATCATAAGCGGGGGGGGGGGCAATTCACTCAAGTGCCCTAAATAATATACAGTAGAACACACTTGGACTGGCCTGGGATTGGTCTGGGTTGGGGGCTCAATAATGCTTTCATGACAGATCCTGGGTCCTCACACACAACAGGAATCACCGCTTTGTAATGTAACCTTGGGTGCAGTGCCTGGGGGGCGCTGTTCTTTACGGTCCGTTACAGCCGGAGTTGATCAAAGGACATCCTGCCTGAAAGCTCCACTGTCCCAGCCACGCCAAACTGCACTGCACATCTGGGTCGACGTCCCTGTGCCTCAGTCAGATGCTCTAGCAGTCGAGAGGAACACGATATGCACACCCACCCATAGGGAGCACGGGGCGAGGGGGGAGGACTTACGGTCGTTGCACTGCTGGCCGGCATAGGAGGTCATGGAGCAGTCGCAGGTGAAGCCTTCAAACTGCTGAATGCACATGCCCATGTTGGAGCAGGAGTCTTCCTGGCAGGTAGTGCTGGGACCTGCAGGGGGCAGGGCAGAGCACAGCGGCAGGTCAGATGGCGGTCAGGCCTCGGACGCGCTCCGACGGGACAGACGCCATGCAGTGAGTGTGGGAGTAGGGGCATGCAGTCAGGTTAGGGGACGCCCGAGGCGCCGAGCAAATGCAAAGACACAGCATTCTCCACCCCCCCCACGGGTCCTTCATGGGAATAGTGTGCAGGCATACAAATACAGACATTTCACGCATGCCTTTAAAGTGAGAAACTTCGGAGGGGGAGGGGTCACATAAGTGAAAGGGAGACCAGTGTCCCCCCCAATCAGACAACACCCCCACCCCCCTAACGACAAAGTGACAGGTGAAGACACACTCCACAGGTGTACAGAGAAGAGAAACATTTTATAGCTGGTAGTGCATATATGTCACTATATGCACTTTGGTTATAAATGTTATTAATGGCAGCGTTCACAGCAGATCTGTGTCCCGCTCTGCTCAACGTACTGTCCTCAAACACACGCCTGGGGTGGGGGCGAGGGGGCCAACACAGCGATGTTCAATACAGAAAGTAATCCATCCATGGCCATCTCAGATCACTATATGGGTTGGTGTTGGCTAGGGGTGATAACCAATGCGACTGAAAATAAAAGGGCTTCGGGTGCAATTTCCTTGAGTTAGATGGCTGGGGGTGCGAGTATACAGAAGTCACAGGAGCTAAAAGTGCATTTATTGCGCAGCGCACAGTATGACAAACATACAAGTCAAATGGTTCACTTCCCGAAACGCTTTATGGGTCCAGTTACCGGCCGGAAAAAAGCGACAGCGTGCTTAAGCACATGCCTGTTCCAAAAACAAGTCGAGTGTGTCGGTGATGGCCTCCGTCCGACGGACATGGGACACGATCTGGGGCAGGTTTCCTGTAGTCCCCCCTGCCTCCATGCCTCACTCACTCCCTGCATGTCTGCAGCTTACCTCCATAACCCAGAGTGCGGACGCTAGCAAACTTGATGTCTCAGTCATTAAACCGGGGACTTTCTCACACTTTACTCCTGGAAAAATATACTGCCGTTAATTCCAATGTCACTTTTTTCGGAGAACCTTTTTCTAAACATAAGCCGACTCTTTCATACACGAGGCGGTCACACATCAAACTGCTTCAGCTGATTCTTATCCATATAATAGGAGGAAGCTTTCTGCACTTAATTACCTTGTAGCGCGTGTGTGTGTGCTGTGCTAAATATATATCTTTAGCAAAATGCTTCGCCAGGCTAGTCTCTAACCTGCTGGCCTTATATGCTGGTGCTCCACCCTAAATTAAATTGTCTTTCAGGACCAGAATTTCAAAGTGAATTCATATTACTTTTATTTAAATTGCAGCACGCTAATTGCATATCCAATTGACCCCCCCCCCCCACCCCAAACCCCCAGCTGCCTCCAAAAGCACCAAGCAGCGGGTCGTCACCAAATCTTAATGGATTTCTCCTGCTAAGAAAAGAAAAAAAAAAAATTCAACTCAGTTGAACATCATTAGCATGAAATAAGAACAAGCCACAACATAAAAGTACATTTAGAGGCATAATTGCCAGCCTAAAGTGGCTAATGTTTTATTTATGCACACTCTTGGCGGTAATCGTTAATTTCGCTATCTCGCATCTCCATGCACGGTACAGTCATTCCAGTCATTTCGAGAAGTGAACCATTTCATCCCCAAGCGTGTCCAGAGTAACACCAGACATTACACAGAGCAGATTTCAGCCAGTTCACAAAGGAGCAGCACTCCTCTACCTTGGAGATCAGCTTTGGTGAAACCGACTTTGTTAGAGAAAGAACAGGGAAAGCGGAAAAAGCGGGTTAGTGTTTAATAAACTGCATTTAACGGGGCTTTGCTAAGAGAAATTCAAGTCATTCGTGAAATTAAATATTATTATCGCCCTCAGACACTCATTCGCGGATTTTGGGTTTCACATCCCAACAACATCCAATCATCATTTGTTTTGTTTTGTCCACAACTGCATCTATCCCACTTTCATGCACTGACTGAAATTTTTACTACCGAGGCATTTTACTTGATTGTAAAAAATCAGTTTGTTACAACCTGCTAGAGTTGTCAGAATCTAAATCTGGTGAGCAGCAGTAGCGTGGAGAAAATTATTACGCTCTGCTACAGGCCATAGCGAGATCTATGTACTCCTGTATGTGCATGTTTATGTAATGGCGCCATCTAGTGGCCTTTACAGCTTACTACTACCTAACCTGTATCAGCTGTAGACCCTTATCTCCAAGGGCAAGCTATACGGTGTTTTGACACTGAACAGCAGTTACACAGCATGCTCCTCTTCCAGTCCATGACTATGACTTATCAGTCATGCAGGATGAAGTGTAAATTAATACAAACCTAAGTCTTACCTAAATTAGCTGTGAGCAGAAACCTCTTAAGATTGAAGAAGCTAGTTCCTCAGAGGTAGTTAAAGGACAGTAATTCCTATTAATTTTTAAATCTTGTCATTCAAACTGAGTGATATTATCAATGGAATACAGACACTACTATCAGTTGTGATAAAATGTAGCAGTGCAATGAAAAAGAATTTTTTAACTCACACATATTTAAAAAGAATGTATAGGAAAGACACAAAAATAAGTGTTTCTGTTCTGTACGTCTGACTCTCTTTTAACAGCAAGTTCTTTGATGATATATAAATATGCCCTGATATAACTTAAAGTAAGAATGCTGGGGTTTGATCTTGGATTGCTTTTAAGGTAGGTGCAGGAGCAGCGTCTAAGCATGTGCTCCTGTGGGCCTCCAGTAGAAGCCAATCATGGAGGGAGATGCTGTGGTTCTGGGGATTCTGAGAGTCTGGGGACCACAAACTAATTTGACCATTACATCAACAGTTAGGTATTCCTGTTTCATTTGCTATGTTAATGTGGGGAGTCCTGCTGGGGCTTCCTTACATTTCTATGGTTAGGGGCGAACTAGCAGCTAAAGTGCATTGGACAGCTCAAGACGTACCTTTATATGTAACTGTAATGTGATGGAAAATGGAGACTACAGTTCAGCTTTCTAATATTAAAATTGTGCTGATAGGTTGTGAGGAGTTGTGATGGTTATTTGTAATTAAAGTTATTTGTAGTTAAAACTGTATTGTAATTTATATGTAGAGGGAGATCCTGTTATATACATGTATATAAGCCACACTGGGGGGGGTGAATGGGGACCCACCCCCACACTCACCTTCACAGCCACGCTCAATCTGTCCGCTGCGGAACAACGCGTCGTTGATCAGGTCCGGGAGCCGCCCGTTGAGGTCTACGGAGGCCAGGCAGCCCTGGAAGCCGGTGCGAGATGCCACCAGCTTGGGCAGGCTACTGTACATGCCAGGGCCCAGTCCGGCCACAAAGAGGTCGCCTTGCAGGGGGCAGGAACCGGAGAGCCCTGATTAGCATCTGGCTTGGATTATCAAAACGTGCTTTACATAGCTGACAGTAGGGGGAGCCAATCAGAATGGGCTTTACATGGCTGATGGTAAGGGGAGCCAATTAGAATGGGCTTTACGTGGATGATGGCAGGGGGAGCCAATCAGAACCGGTCTTATGTGGCTGATGACAGTGGCAGACAATTAGAACAGACTTACGTGGCTGATAGTAGGGGGAGCCAATCAGAACGGGACTTACATGATTTTAATGGCACCTGATCATGCTCATTCCACCACCTCCCATGATTTAATTGAGCTAATGATCCATTAATTATCTGTATCTGACACACCAACATGTTTTCATACAATGCAGCGCTGGAATAAGTGAATGATGTTTCATTAAGGTGTGATGATGGGGCCCACAGAATCCCAGTACAAGTCAAGCGGAGAGCCGTGCAGCCTCACCTTTCAGGTCCAAGTTTTTGGCACCATTCACCACCTGGCTGACCATCTTGGCGTCCACCTTGAGCATGTGCGTGTTGCTGATGTCCCGCGTGATGGCCACATTGTGCCACTGGTTGTCATTCAGGGCCCGGTCACTGTTCCCCTTCAGCAGGCTGGGGCCATTGCCCAAGTCGAAGACATAGTGGATATACCTGGGGAAAGGGCAGATGAGAGCGATCGCCAGGGTCTATCGGTCAGATACTCACACTAACTGCAACTGATGAAGTACAGCGAGGTGTGAAGCATATTATCATGAGGTACAGCGAGGGGTGAAGCATACTATCATGAAGTACAGCGAGGTGTAAAACATACTATCATGAAGTACAGCGAGGTGTGAAGCATACTATCATGAAGTACAGCGAGGTGTGAAGCATACTATCATGAAGTACAGCGAGGTGTAAAACATACTATCATGAAGTACAGCGAGGTGTGAAGCATACTATCTCACAATGTGTTACGAACAGGGATTGATATTACTGGTTTGCAGCTGGTATTGGTATACATTAGTGAGCTAAATGCACTGGTAATATCTCATCAGAGCAGCATGTGTTCTTCTCCCACAGTTTTTCATTATTAAAAATGTTCCTTGTCATAACGATGGAAATACGCCTAATTATACTTCCATTATACTTTTTTGAAAATGAAGGATGAACCCTACCTATACCACACCAGATTGGTCTAGCAATGCGAATTGGGAGTAAAAATTCATTCAAATGAACTCCTCTGCGTTACTGAAACTGAATTTTCTGCTTCTCGCATTGAGCTAGAATGAAACAAAGTGAATATTTTTTGCACTAGTGTGTCTACACCTTGCGTATGGGAATGGGGAGTCATACCCAGCTCGCTTACCCCTTCACCAGCTCCACGGCGATGAAGTCATTGCCATCACCGCTGTTATAGAAGATAAAGCCATCTGGGGAGGTGGTCTTAAACTGGAAGAAGAGGTGCATGGAGGTATAAGCCTGTAGAGTGGCGAGACCCAGGTAGCTGCTCTTGGTCTTGAAGGTGACGGGGTCGGCGACGATAGAGCGCAGGCCGAAGCGCGCGTTGAGCTCGCAGAAGTCGATGTCGCCGTTTTTGCACAGGTCGATGTAGAGCATGCCGTTGAACTTGAAGCTCTGCAGGTGGCCCACGAAGCTGGACGGCACAGAGGTGACGAAGCGGCGCTCCGTCATGATGCCCGTCTCCAGGTTGTGGAACTCTAGGCGCGTGTGGTCACCCGCCATCTGACCTTTACGGTGGCAAAAGACGCGAGACAGACCCGTGACATTAAGGCGCGATGTGAGCGACACAGCTGCACGTTAAAAGACCAGTCCACACATTTATGTGTAATTGTAATGAGACGCTATGAATAATCTAAACAAACTGTGTTCAGCAAAAAGAAGTGATGAAAGAAAATTCTATTCAAGAGTCAGACAGCGTCCATCTCCATATGAACTTTCCGTCTGCTGCATGCTCTGCGCCGACACCTCCAAGAGACGGTTGCACAGAGGTCAGTGGTGGAAAGGCCGCCCTCTTGTGTGAAACACTGGCAATTACGTTCCACAAAAAGACTCCCGCAGCCAGCCGGCTCTGACACAACTCAGGGTTGAAACTGACAGTACCTTCGCCTAAGATCCCTTCATTAGTCAAAATGCCAGCTGACTCAGCCTGAAGTTCATGCAATAACAGTTACGCGGCAGAAGCCTTCGGGTGAAACTCAGTGACTAATGAAAAAAGCATGTACCAAAGTCTCATGATCAAAAGAACAGTTACACGTTGATAGAGATGAGTGTTGACTGGCTTGGTAATCAGTCGTGCAATTATGGAGCAGCTCTTAGAGGGACACGTGAGCAGCAGAGCATCGGCGGGAATACCTTCTGCCACATCATCGTCAACCATCAGCTTGTAGTTTTTACCGCGCCGGATGACTCGGACCGTGTGCCACTGGTTGTCATTCAGCTTTTGTCCCGCATACAGAGTCTCTGGTCCTTTGCCTGAGGATGGTCGACAACACAGTTAAAACCTTCCTCTGGTTTTGACCAAACCTTTGTCTTTGACTGACGCAGCAGGAGAGGTCTATGTCCACTCAACAAAATAAGAATGCGTTCTACTTTTCCGTCCAATTAGCTAATTCAATGGATTTGAGTCATGAAAACAAAGGTTTGGTCTAAATTCATATATACATGACAGTGGTCTATATTTGATATTTTATTCAATCATTACTATCGGTATCATGAACCGAAGAGAACAGTTTTTCCCAACGCTTCAGTCCATCTGACATGTTACCAAACTACTTTTACTCATAAACAGGTCTGTAACATTCTGATAATTCATTTTGTTAAAATCAATATAAGTGACTCAACTGCACTCAAAAATTTCTTTATTAATAAAAACGTAAAAATAAATGAAAAACTGAGTGTCAGTAAGGGTGTGGTCAAAAAAAAGGTGACGCATAAAAAGCAAATAAACAGTATTTATTAAATACATAGATCATTTAATTAGACATCTAATAAAAAAAGTAAAAAAAAATTATTTGGCAGTAATTAGATTGGTGCAAGTATAGAAAATATCCAAATGAAAAAATGTGCTATAGAGTGCAACCGTCTACGTGGGGAAACTATTTGGCCTCTTCAGAACTGTTGGATTGTTGCTTTGAAACTTCTCATATCAAAGTACTGAATGTCAGTAGATATCTCTCTCATAGCTGACGCCAAATGCCAGCTGACCCACTACTGTAGCTGTGTTTGTTATTGTTCATACTGATGACGTTCAGTCTTTTTTTCATTTTCCATTTTCAGGGCTAAATACAGACAC
>JAODKE010000041.1:13397329-13409930 GCA_026779605.1 Mormyrus hasselquistii
CTTATCAGGGTGGCTAACTGGGAGCACCGCTAATCAGGGTGGCTAACTGGGAGCACCGCTGATCAGGGTGGCTAACTGGGAGCACCGCTAATCAGGGTGGCTAACTGGGAGCACCGCTGATCAGGGTGGCTAACTAGCACTGTACTTGCACACGTATCCAGCCTGTGCTGTCTTGTGCATCATTTTTGGTTCTGTATGCTCAGTGAAACAATTTTGAACTCATTTTTCTGACCCAGCCAGAACCTAAATTCACAAGATATTCAACACAAAAAATTATGTTAATTGTGGCTGTGAGTTGGTTATGGCTAATGCTGGTTGCGGTCAGTCATAAGTGAGTCAGAGTAGTCGATAAGACCAAGACCGTCTGTCAGCTCTGATATACTGAAGTCAGCAACATATCCAACACGCTAACTCATTTGAGGCAACGTCTAATAGTGAGTATGACTGGAGCAAGGTGAAACTGCCTCTGCGAGTTAGCTTCCCGCCAGCATTTAGGCTGCTTTTGCAATTGTCATTGGGATTCAGAGATACTGAACGCTAAACGAAACAGAACACGGCGAGGTACATGAATGGAGAAGAGATCCATACAAACAAGTCAGCTGACACCCTAAGTTCAGGACGAGATTTATAATCAGTACCATTAAGGCCTGCTTTAGAATCACTGCAAGTAATTTCTGGCAAATCTGTAGCATGTTTGAGAGCTTCAAAATGTGCTTCTGAACAATAGCTACATAAAGCTGCACTACTCTCTGTGAAGTATTTTGTTTGCTCAGCTGTGTTTCACACTCTTACAATGACCGTTACTAAAATGACCATTACTGAAATGACCGTTACTGAAATGACCGTTACTGAAATGTCCTTTGCTGTGAAAACTGCAGTATTAATCTGTAACATTTATTTCTGTGAGATTGTGATTGTCTGTGCACAAAAAGATCATGACTAAAGAGCCTTGTACATATTTGAATTTGGAAGCCAGTTGGGTGTTTGTGTTCAGTGTCACGGTGGTGTTTTGAGATGCCTGCCCTCGGGAGGAGAAGCCTTTTTGGAACAGACCTTACTGGGCAGCGAACCAGCCCTTGTCACAATCACCAAATATTTCCTGCAGAATCCCAACAGCATTCCATTGGCATTCTGCTGGCATCCCAGCAGTGTTCCACTGGCATTCCTTGGGGACTTCAACCCATTCACACAGCGGAGATCTACAAAGACCACCTGAGCTCCTGAATCCATAGAGGCATTACTTTACGTAACAGCATACGGTAGGATTGACGCGAATTTAATGAAAATAAAATAAGATATTGTAAAGGTTTCAAAATGAAAATCTCTCCCCATATACAGGCATAATATACATTATGAATTATTATCCCGAAAATATTACATAAAATGTGACTTATAATCCAAAGGTAAGTATAAAGAAGCATTTTAAGCCTACATTATTTTTTCTCATTTATAAGTAATCAAGTAAAGACAGATGTAATCAATCAACATAAATGATGACTGTTACACTTCATGTCCTTAAAATGTCCTCTTGGTGCTAATGCATATGGCTGCAATCGACAGGACTATAAATTCTACAGTCCTCCACTAGGTGGTGGCAGAGGCCACCAGAGCCAAAAATAGTCACTTCCTTGACACGCACTTTGCATTAGGGTGTGATTATGAAACCAGGGATAATACACAGTGAATAAACCGAGGCACTTCGGTGACATCATGCTGTCAGCTGGAGCACTCTCCAAATTGGATATGTCCAAGGGGGTGGCGCCACCCCAGCTAAGCTTTGAGATCCCCCACTGGGAAAAGAGCCTGGAGGACATGAAAGTTGAGTGGTTTGTGGAATGCTTATTTATTTTTTGGAGCACTGCTAATTTCTCAAACTGCAGCCTTCCGGGGGACGGGCCTGCTTGAGAGCTAGCGTTTGTTTTGGGAAACACTTTGGGAAGCCAGCACCAGCGGGCTGAAACGTGACATACATCTTTCCCTGGCGTGGAGGAACAGCGGAGAAGCAATGGTCGCATCGCGCCCCGCATGTCCGCACTGACGGAAAGGGACAGGGCTTTGTTTACGGCGTGCTTTGCTCATCCTGTGCTCATCCAGCCACTACGCTCAGCCGGTGCAAGGTAGTTGTATCATCGGCCAACATAAGAGGGCGACCGGCGCCTTTTAATCTGAAATGATGCCCCCTTAGCCCTAGTAAACATTTGCAGAGGGAAAATGGGGTCATTGTTCCTCTCCTCATCCTTGTTATCACTGTCTCAGCTTGTGTCAGAAAGGGGGGGGACAGGAGGCGCAGCCACAGAATTGACAGAATGGAATGTGTTGCCCATTTAACCATTCTGGCCCCTCACTTCAAAATGCTGACAGTGGGGGTCATTCTGCTCCAGACAGTGCCACGATCTGCCTTTTTTTTCCTATGTTAGCATGCTGTGTTTGTAGGAAAGGGGGCACGCTTTATGGTATCACATCAACACGCAGCTAAAATAGCAAAAAAAAAAACAAAAAAAAAAAGTTGCTAAAAACCACTACTACAAATCCAGAGCATGTCCTCTGGCAGGCATGCAACCCAGGCACACACTGCAGGAACTAAAAGCACCACTTGAATTTTTCACCGGCACTCACATGGCCCTACTTACATTTTACGCTGCACGCCTGCCCGTTCTCTAAGGCTGGCGCTCTGACGCAATCTGATTTGTATTGATGCAGCTATGTTTTCTCACACACCTCTTCCCCTCTGAGGGCCTCTCCTTGTAGCACCTTTAGTTACAGAACAGGAAACACCCTAAAGAGGATGGGGAAGGAGCAGAAAAAGCACAGCCTTTTTATGCTCCCCTCTGATATTTTTTTGTCTGCGGCATGTAAGCCGGGAGAGATGATGGAAATGTAACAAACTCCTCATTCAGCTCCATTTGATAATTATTCAAACCTTAAGAGTGAGGTACATACCGAAAAGCTACTAAAACAAAGCACTCAGCAAAGTATTAGGATGGGTGAGCCTTTTGTGAGAAAAATGCTTGCCCCTACATTACAAAAAGAGTGGTAATGATAGCCCTGCTTCGGTTCAAACAGGATGATGCTTTTAATGCTTACACATGCTTTAGGAACGTGAAGTGACAAGAGGCTCTCCAGTGGAATGTTTTTCATTTGCATTATTAGGAATTAAATTTTTCTTCACCTGGAAGAATATGTAAGAAGGAGTTATAACGTCAAGGCAGGAATGGCAAAGACGTACTTTCAAATGTTAACTTCGGTGTTCATTCCATACACCCCATTATCGGTGCTTAGGAAACTCATCTGAATTTGAAATTACACACCCAAGAAACTGCAGCTCATCATTAAACTGAGAGCTTAATTCTGAAGTGTAAGGCAGAGGTAGGATTCATCAGATTCTTCCTAAACAAGGTTACAGAAAGACGGAACAGCTGTTTAAATGTCCTCAGTCTGTGTGCTTCCTTTCTGAACAAAGCGCTGGCATTTTCCTCACCAATGCCCCATTGCACAATTACCACGAACATCAAAAATGCATCATTCTACATGCGAAGTTCCAGTTAATGCAAGAAAATGTGTCTCAGAAGTGGCAAATGTCGCTCGGTTTCTGCCTCGAAACACGTGGACTGGGGACGCATGTGGGACATACTCCACTAGGTCCTTTCCTAGGTTTCCTAGGTCACCAAGTCACCCAGGACAACGCCCGTGGCCGCTGTTGCGTGAGCTGGCCGGGTCACCGGGTGTCAGTTTCACCATCCGGAGGGACGTTCGCCCGACCACGGATGTGCGTGGTCTTTGGCCGGAGGCATCTGGCGTCGTGGCGGAGGCTGGAGTGCCACAGAAAACGAGAAGAACCATTCTCTGCTCCAACCAACCTAAATATAGCACTGCCTTTAATTTGGTCCTGTGCGCTACAAGAGCACAGCAAAAGAAAATGCATCCAAAGGCAGGAGGAATCAGCATTACACGGTGTAAAACAAGCCTCTGTTGAATGCTGGGGTTTAAATTCCTCTCCTAAAGGGACTGTGCGTGCTGATTTACTGCCGCACGTCACCTAATGCCATCTTTCTGAGATATTCATATTGCCTCATAACTGCAATCCTAATTGCGATACTGTATAGCATACTGTAGGTCAGCGACTGGCAGCCCACAGGCCAAATCCAGCCTGCCTAGAAAAATATTTGGCTCCCGTTTAAATGTAAGATGGTATCTCACAAAAGTAATCTGATGTAGACAACTACTTAAATTATTTATTTAATTCTTAAAATTAATACTCACAGGAAACTTATACCATATAGCTGCAATTTCATGCATCTGCATAACCATTCTGACCCGTTATTGAGCACTGTTGAATAAAACTGGCCTATGGTTGAAACTGCTAACTGCTTGTCAACTTAGATGAATCTTCCAAATGAGGAAAAACCTGCTTGTACAAGTTCTCTCTACAGACTATAGGCACATCCTCTTTTTCCACGAACCGGTGTTCAGGTGCTGATACAGTAGGCTAGTTGGTCAGACATAATTTTGGGAGTGAATAGCCTACATGGCAGTTAGATGAATCCTTGAATTCCTGTCTTAGTGACAGTGAAAACACATTTTTTAAGCCCTCTGATAAATACTCTACAGAATCTGTGTCCCTCGTTGATGTATGGATAAGAGGACAGTGGTGCTGACTGGGTTCAGTTTGTTCTTAAGATAGATTGCTGTCCTTGCCTCACAAGAAAGGCGTGATCACTGCTCGATTTTAGGATTATGGGACTAAAAATATAGGGGGTCCTTGACTCGGCTCAGCTTGCAGAGAGTTCTACCGAGGGTATTTTACAATTCACAGCCCCTTTCCTGCACATACATCAGTGAGTCCTCCTGTGTATCACGACAGCGTTCTGTCAGAAGACTCACACCTTCGAAAACCACCTCGGAATGGCATCCTGCCAGTGCACACTTCAGTCAATGTCTAGTTGAAGAATACAATTCCTAACATGCAAGTACATATGAAAAACTACCAGGAATAACAAAAATAATGCCTGATTGGCTTGTTTTTTTGTCATTAATCGGCAATGTTTTGTTCACACAGAATAATTACCATGGTTTAATCTGTAACATTTGTTGTGTTTTGCTCACACAGAATAATTTACCATGTAACTACAGAAGACAAAGTATATATGGCTGGTTTAACAAAATTTGTGTGACGTGGAAACTCATATTTTTGACAAATGTCATAAAATGTTACACAATAAACCAAGAAGACTGCCTTACTTCCTTAATAATGCGTCTCAACATGACAACTTCTTTACAGCTGAACTGCTATTTTAAATCACAGGTTATTCTGGGTAAGTTTGGAACTTATCTGTCCTGTTTGCACGTAAAGTGTGAGCTCTATGAAGCATTTAGGACTGTTCCTCAATTAAACTGAATAAAACGAAACACTGCAAACGAAATGACTGAAATTATTTTACACTCACTGCATGTGATTCCTAAACCCGTCTCCCATTATGCCGCTCCTTGCATCACTCATGCACAAAAACTCCAGGGAAATTTACAATAACCATAGAAGCACAAAAAACAAACATCCTGAAATCGGCTTCTCAGAAATGAAAACACATTGACATAGCTCTCCACAGAGAATAAAAAGCTTTGATTAGTTCATTCCGATACCACATTGTGATGAATAGGGCAGACTTACGTACAGTATGTACTTATTAGAGCTTTTGTTCCATCCATTTGCTTTATATACACTTCGGAAATCACTGTATTGCATTTCCTGATCATGCGATTTAATATCACACCTCTCACACCTTCAGACAAGACACCCTTAAGTCATTTTACCGCACTCCGTCCTCGAACACGCGACACAGGAATGTGTCAAGGCAGGCAGACACCTCCGTCGACACTGAAAGTTACACCTTGCAGCTATAAGTTTGCCAACCGATTACAGCAGAGTCAGTTGCGTGGAACAGCAGCTGGCTGTAATGCAGGCCCCAGTGCTAGATTCCGCCTTATTTGTCCGCTGTGGTCGACATCACAAGGTCAAGCCAGTGTTCACACGATAAAAGGAAAAGTTCACCGCTTCAAGAACTCTCCATCATCTACACCAGTGTTTCCCAGCCTGGTCCTTGGGGAGGACAGCCCACATTTTTGCTCCCGCCCGGCACCGTGCCAGAAGTTCCACATTTTTGCTCCCTACTAGGAGCTGGGAGGGAGCAAGAACAATCAAGAACATGGACTGTCATGGGGTCCCCAATGGACCAGGTCGAGAAACACTGTCACAGTCAGGGGCTTGTTAGAGGAAACACGGGGCACCCATATACTGTAGCAATTCCTAGAACATGGTGTGAATATGCAAACTCCACACAGACAACGCTGGGCTGAGAACAAGCGAGAAGCCCTGGTGGTGAGGCTACAGTGCTACCCACCCCCTGCACCATGGTGAATTCATAAAATTAACAGGAAATGAAATAAGTTTTAAGGAGGAAACTGCACCTTATGCTCCAATTAAGGCACAGACAAAATAAACCATAATTTCAGAGCAGACGCGGGATGGCTGCTGATTGTCCCATTTGAAATAGCAGGATCAGGTGCAGCCATTAGCACTCCTATATCATGTAATTTTCTGCGAGGCTCAGAAACATTCGCCCATTCAATACGGTGACTTGAAGAAATACACTGGCATACAGCAAGGCATTACCTTATATTTCCTGCTTGATATTTTAAAGGTTACTTTCACAAATTTATATTTACTTATTCAAAAATATCATTCGAGATAAACAGCTGACTGAAACTGGGACATAGGCACTTACTTCCTGTGAATGGCCACTTGGTCAAAATGTGCACTTAGACGAATTCACAACGAGCTAAATATAATTAATTTCAGATAGTCTGCGGTGCTAACTTGTATGCAGATTTATATAAAAATAACTAATAAAAATAGTTTTATTAAATGTTTAATAAATGGATAAGTTATTTATACATTACTCGGATGTTTAATTAGCAAAAGAAGAACGAATTAAAATTTTACGCAAACGGGAAAATAAACAGTTCGGTAAACAAAAATTTACACCGCAAGGTACTTAAAATTCGGATTTAGTTTTTTTTTTTTTTTTTTTCAATTAACTGTGCGTTCAGTACAAAAGCCAGTTTCTCACATTATGGTGACGCCCGCAAAACCACCTAAGGGGGAGCCCCCCATACCCGTGCCAAACGCGGGGGTCCGGGGATCAGCCCGAAAATCATGAGGCGCGCCCATTAACCGCGTTACAATTAAAAACTGCGAAACAGCTGAGTCGCAAGTGAAAGATAAGCGTAAATTCAAACAACGGCTAGGACTATTTACAAAAGCAATTTAAATATGTTGAACAAAAAAAAAAATCGGGGAACAGCATATATATACACAACATGTTTTAAACTGCACTCAGCACACCAAAATAACCTGATCCTTTTGTTACTTTTTGGTAATGTAGACTGCAGATTAGATTAGTTTTTACATTCATGTTTTGCACACTCATAATCTTTCTCTCCCTTTATATGAATTTAATCGATGTATTTGCATAAAGTCACTGGAAAGACCACTGTGTTTTATAACATGCAGTGACTGGGCTAAAAGGAACATATATCAGCAGAAATCTCACTGGAAAACCTAGTAACAGACAGACTGCAGTATTTTTTAAAGCACGTGTGTAATTTATAGGGGGATGGGGGGTTGTAACCCCCCCCCAACAATCAGGACCAGTCAATACGACCTCCACGACCCCCTTAAATGGGTGGAGACCTCAACCCCCCAATGTTCAACCCAAAGTTATGCTCTGGGTTTGAAGTGCCCTTAAATGCGCATTTGGAAGCACAGCAGATACTTATCATAGCAGGTAGAGTATTTGCTATACATGTTGATTTTTGGATAATGTGTCATATTGATTTACAAGAACATCTTTTGGATCACTTCTAATCATCGCATTTACATTCATATCAGGCCAACTGTAAGCTTCACACTGCAGTCGGATAAAGCACGCCATTTATTTTTTTACATGTCATATTTTTAACATGTCTGCGGGTCCTTGAGCAAGGCCCTTAACCCCCAGCTCCCTGGGCGCCCCAACAGACAGCTTGTTGAGGAAGGCGTGAAAAGAATTTCCCCACAGGGACAATAAAGGGTTCAATTATAGTTATTATATTATTAGTCAGACATCTATCAGCATATTTAGCCCCTCCTCTTTGTAAAAATGATTGACTGATGACAATATCTGCTCATGCTTTGTAGGTCCTGTTTTAAAATGCAATAGCAAGATTCACTAGTAAATGCTAAAAACCTAGTGAAAGCAATGTCTGGCACAAAGGACTCACGTGTGAATGCAGCATTACCATGGAGCAGATCACCAGTACAATGAATCACTGTGTCAAACACTATAAGTGTCACGACCTGCTCGATCTCGCCTCTCGCCTGTGTGCCACGCCCACCTCGTTACCTCACGTTGATTCCCGATTGTCCTGTTGTTTTCTGCCTATCCTGTGTATTTAGTCCGCGTCTTCCCCTGGTTCGAGTGATCCGTTATTAATGTGATGTGGAGGTACTGTAATGTTTGTCGCCGTTTGCTCCCCAGTCCGCACATTTCCCTTAATAAACCCCCTTTCCCTGCATCAACGGCTCACTTGCTTTCTTCCCTGCTCATACTGCCGACCCGGCTCACAACAATAAGCAGTAAAAAGATGCACATTACTATTGTTTATAGTCTATAAGAAGGAATGTCTGGTATATTACTCAATGCTAGAGCACCAGGAGACAGTACCAGTGGGCTCCAGCTAGGGCTGGACGATATGACTTCAAATTAATATCACGATTAATTGAACATTTTACTCCGATTACGATTAGTGAACGATTATTTATTTATTTTTTTTGTTTGTTTTATTTTGCTTTCATATAATACTCTGACAAGGTTTGCACTGTAAATATGCTCAACTATTAAAGCTCAAATACGTTTTCTAATGAAAGACTCTTATCTTTATGATTTTAAAATAACTGAAGAAAACACAGAGATGATTATAATATGGCTATTATAATATGGTTATTTTTGGATTTTATGAACTGAAATCAAAACACATAACTTGAATTGAAAACGTCATGAAAAATGCCACAATTTTGTTTTAATGTGAAAAGCTAGTTCCCTAAATAAGTAGAAAATAAATAGTTTGCATTTCTTAGAAAACAAAATAAATTACAGTGGAAACCATTTATACTCATTACGTCTGTCAGGGTGAAATTGATCACTATAAGCGGATGATCGTTATAACTGATTTTTTTCTTTATGTCTCAGGCAATTTACCATATATATATTTTTTTACATTTGCATATCTCTTACATGAATATGAAATAACAAAACGGACAGCATCACTATTTGCTGAATTTTATTGACTCTCAAAACGCACTATGGCAATTTCAAATGCTTTTAAAACGACAGCACTGCATGCATTAAATGACTGAACGGCGTATAATTCAAATACGCTATACCACAGTACAGCAATGTCCATAAAATGCAGCTAATTGTAGTTTTGCTACTGTATCTCGTTGGCTCGTTTTTAGCAGCTTATCGTAAACTTTGATGAGTGTATATTCAAAAATTGAGAGAAAATGGCTTTTTGTCTTTTTCCTGTCATGATTTCTGTGCATACACCAACCTCTGGAGGCTAGCTATAAGCAAACGGGTTACCACAAGGTGAAGGAGGCGAGTAAAACAAAAGAAAAATAAAGAATACTTATTGTGATTTCATTTTTTTCTTTGATACAAGCTGCTCGAGTTGTTCAGTAGACTTGGTGTTTGAGTTTGCCTCCATGCTGCTTGCATGACTGGACGGAGCGATGTCACGTGACAAAAACACGTGAAGGAATATTTTAAAGGGACAGTACATGAACATACACTGAGGGGGGAAAAAAAAAAACGGAATAACTGGCAAGATTACATCAGTTAGAGGTCGTGAATGTCGGTTTTGATTAATGTTCAATTAATTACCCAGCCCTGGCCCCAGCCAACATGCATGTAGCCAATTCTAAATTAAAACCTATCAAATATGACAGTGTGGAAAATTTTATCATGTGTGAGGCCAGATAAGTTACAGAACAATAGATCAGAAGATTTGTACTAAGGAGCATCACTGTCCTCACGAGTTAGAATTTCATTGCTCAAAGTGGTAAAAAACGTACCATATAAATGGCTAAAATGCCCCCCCCCCCCCCAAAAAAAAAAAAAAAAACATACTGTAAACGTGGGCTGGGGATATAGAAGCAATCAGAAACACGACAGATTGAGGAACTGTGAAAACACAAATGGATTAACTAAGTCTGTTTGAATACTCGACTAATAGATCATTTGTATTGGATTTTATGCTTTTATTTTGGTTGCAGCAACAACAGTGTACATGATCTCCCAATCAATGCAGCTCAACGGCACTTTCTCAACATGTAATTTATTTACCTAGTGCCACAGAATGTGTGTGCATATGTGTGTGTGTGTGTGTGTGTGTGTGTGTGTGTGTGTGTATCAGCACGAGCACCAGCGCACCCGTTAATTTGCATGCATTTTCCTCAGCTGCTGAACGTTCCCCACAAGAGCCTCGCTGGACCGTTACGATCCCCTGAACTACATCCGCCATTCGCAAAATCATGTACATAATTTCCAGAGCCCTGCATCTGCCTGTGGGGGGGAGTGAGGGCGACGCTGCTCTGCATGTGTTTGTGTGTGTCCAGGGGAGTGGGGTATGGGATGGATCTCTGGGGGAGGCCCTTCAGCAGCAGGGTGTGCTCTGGTCCTGCTCCAGCTGTGCCATGGGCCAGAATAGGTGACCTTCACGGTGCCTGAATTAATAGTGATTAACTGGAGTGTTTCAGATAGCGATCCGACTCCCCAAGCAGCCATGTTCTCAAACTGTCAATGTTGCCCATAAAGTAGAAAAAAAATCCATATTAGCCAATGAGAAGGCTCTTACAAGCTCAGTAATGGCTAAGCTACAGAGTGAAGACTAACGCACCTTCATGGACGGGCGCTCAATGATCCCCAAAGGTCTCCTTGAGCTACCCCACCTATCCTAAATTCAACAATCTGATTTAACCAATCAGCTAATCTCTGACGCCAGAAATACCTCACTCATGTTATTGGAGGTGAAATATAACAAACACATAGAATGTCCAGGGGTTACTCAAAAAGATGTTTGGCAGACACTGTTCTGGGCGATGCATCATTCTGGGGGCATTTAACTGTATGAGGTTTTTCTGTTGGCTACATGTGTTTGAAAAATGGGTCATGTCAGAGCACCCAGAAAAATAGACAAAGAAATTTCTGTACTATTACCTCATATAATATTGATATCATATATTGATCCTGCATCTGTATTATTCTACCTCTTATTTCAAGGGAGAAATAAAAAAATATCAAGGTAAGACTACAAATTACTGATGATTAAAAGCAAATAAAGGGAAATGCTGAATACTAAATCTCTTAAAACATAAAAGTTATTTTCTGTTCTACCATTGGCTCGAGAACCTAGAAATCTGCATTATCAACCTAGCTGCTGTAGTTGTTTAACAACATAGTGAAGCAGAGACCCTTGAAAGCCTGGTGCATAAGCAGCTCCTTTTATTTGGTAGAATTGGCGGTGTCGCCTCTGTCCCAGAAAGTGATTGTGTTAAGAGTGTAATGCCTGTTTGATTCCAGACACTAGTAATAACCTCATCGCATCCAACTCTGACTCCAACGTTTCAGGGACGTGTGAGAGGCAGAAATGTCCGAACATGTCATAGATTCTCAATAACAGAGATCTTCTAATGCACGAGTCAAGGAGACAAATTTGCATAGTAGCTGCGTAGGTTTGCATCTAACTAAAAAGAGAAATAAACAAGGCTCCTTTAATGTAACAAACCGCAGGCCAAATCGCTGTACCGCACCGCATTTTCCTTTCTCATTACTGCAGCTCAGCATCCTGAGTGTCCCTTGTACGCCAGATAGCACCCCCACCCTCCAAAGCCAGAAGACGACTCAGAAGTCATTTTCAATTAATCGTACCCAGTCAGTGAGTGTACAAAGCAGCGCATCCCCGACCGCCTGATTTTTTATTGATTTATTTAGTCATTTATTCTTCAAGACTGATACAAGACATCTCCCACGGCTGTGTACCTGCACATCGATCAGCCTTATGGGCCGTAATGCTGCCTCACGGCCCCCGAGCCCAGTGGGTGCACGCAGAGGCGGGTCACAACACCCCACCGGTCCCACTGACCTGGACAGTTTGGTCTACGGCGTTAGCCAGCGAAAGTTCTTTCGGCCGGATGGCCAACAGAACCAACAGTGTGAAGAAGCATCATGAGGAGAGGAACAGAAGCACGCAGCCAGCCACTCAGACAAGCAGAGTCTGGGACCCGCCTCTCGTCTACAGTCTCATAAGGCCTTTCTTCTGGTTTTCTGCTATGTCTAACACGTGCAGGTCCCTCCTTCCTCATGAAGATGAAGATGGAGGGCTCCCTAACTTTAGGCCCATTTGTCATGCAGTCTGCTAACCCACCCCCCCCCCCCCCCCCCCCCCCCCCACACCCCCCCCACCCCCCCCCCACACGCCCGCCCCCCCAAACCCACCACACACCACA
>JAODKE010000041.1:13410030-13421533 GCA_026779605.1 Mormyrus hasselquistii
GCATGGGAACTGGGGCGCCCACATCGTTAGGCCAATTTTGAAGCCCTTCCGCACCCCCGCCCCCACCCCCCCCCCCCGAAGCCCCCCCACAGCAGGAGACTACCAGCAGTGCCAAAAAAGCCCAATCATTAATCTGCATCTACCTCCCGACAGGAACGGCTCGGAACGGTCTTGGCTACGCCGTAATCCAGCTGCATTTCACACGCAAGCACCGTGCCATCGAACAGAACCAGATCCTTTTCTTTCCGCAGTGATCAAGACAAGGTTAACGCGATCAAACACCCGCCGCTCCTGCTGGAAGCCCCTGGTCAATGCTGCAGCAAGACGGTCGCCTCTGTTTATCGGGGAGAGCATTAAATAGGATGGCGAGCATTAAGCACCTCCCAGAGAACAAACATTCATGAAACCTCAGTCTCCGTCACTCAACTCCATGCTGGATTATATAACAAATGACCTACAGTATAGCAGAACTAACAGAGCAACACACAGAGAAGGGCCAGCTTCTCCAGCCAAGCCGCCTTCAAAGAAAGGAGCACTTTTCAAAATGTACCTCAGATGTACCGCCGTCTGAAGTTTTGCTCAGTGTACAACATCTGTCCTACATCGTTGATTGATCGCTAGCTTATCTGCCGTCTCTTTAGATTCAGATTACCAACTCAGCGTACATAAAAACAGCCCCCAGCCCGTCAACAGACAACAGCACAATACAGCTGACAGCGACGTGCCTCAAGAGCCTGGCCAAGCTACGCTCTCGCATCCCAGCTCATCCCACCTCCCACCTCGCAGGTTATATTGAGGCATTTTATCAGGGCAACATAGCCTGAAGTAGGTGCTGACATGTGGGAAGGTAGGCACTCTGTTACTCGTTTTATACATTAAGAAAAATGCAAGTAATAATAATTATAATAATTACCTATAGCCCATAATTACTATATAAATGGCAAAAACAATTACTTGAATTTTAGCACGATTTCTCTGCTTGTTCTCTGTGACCTTGGTACCACTGGGGCAATCCACGACGACCTGGCATGCTCTGGCTGAAAGAGGCCCGCGTGGCACCCGCACCATGCAAGACTCACCCCTCTCGCAGGTCCGCGACCAGAAGCCGGTCCCGGTGCAGTCGCAGACGAAGCGGTTCCAGCCCTCACGGCACACACCGTTGTTCTTGCAGGGGTGGCTTTCGCACTGCCTCCCACTGGTCTTGCCGCAGGACGGCTTGATTCCGGCGGCGTTCTGGGCTTCGGCGATGCGGCGGATGTCCTTGCTGCGGCCGTCGATGAACAGGTCCCGGATGCAGCCCACGTAGCCGTAGTTGAGCATGGCCGTCCAGAGCTCTGTGGGCAGCACCAGGCCAGCCCGGTTCTCAGGCAACCCCCCCAGGTACATGTCCCCCTCCAGGTCGAGAATCTCACTCTCCCCGCTGGCTGTGAAGGGGGTGCGCCGATTGTTCACAGAAATGGTACCTGGGGAGGGTGGACAGAGAGATAGGGCTTCAGATATGAATAAATACAGGTCCATGGCAGGTCACTATCAACATTTATATCATTTATATATGGAAAGAATGATTTGGAATTTAAAACTAGATTCTTCCAGGCAGTAAAACTAGAATCTTTGTGTTTGTCTTGATTCCTCTTTTATTACCATCATCCATCCATTTACTCCTCATAACCGCTTATCCGGTGCAGCGTTCCAGCGAGTCTGGAGCCGGTCCCAAAAAGCACAGGGCATGGGATACCCTGAACGAGGTGGCATTCCCTCCATCACACACGCATACATTCAAACACACCATGGACAATTCATAGGGACCCAATACACTGTAAATAACAGCTGCGAACACACACACAGTCAGGTCAGTAATCAAAACCACAGTCCTTGAGGTGTGAGACGACATCTGATTATCGCCAGCTTCCATTCACCCACTTTCTAAACATTTATCTTAGTGGGGGTTACGAGGGGCCTGGGGAGACAGGGCTGGGCTACACCCTGACTGGGATGCCAACCCAATGCAGTTAACATATTTTATTACCTGTTATTATATTTTCATATTTATCAGTTTTCTTATAATAAATTAAAAAGCTGGGACACTTGAGGTGCAGCACTGAGCCTTGAACTAGCGAGGCCAGTGATGGATTTAATCAGTGCATCATTAGCCTCCCTGATCCGCTATGCTAACCAGCACAGCCTACGCACGCACAACCTGGGACGCGTAACCCTGAATGGCGCCCAGCGACTTCCCCGCGCCTGCATCACGTCTCCCCTGAAGGTGCAGGCCTCCTGGAGGATCTGGGGCGTTATAGACAGGTAGGGCTGCCGGGAGGCAGAATGTGTCAATAAGCTGCCACAGGTGCCGACAGACGCAGAGGGACTGGCCGAGGTGAAGGGAGGTCTAAGGGGACAAACATTGGCTTTTTCCTCCAGGGCGACTCTGATTTTGGAGTTATGGTCCTCCAGTGGCTGGTTGCAGTGCTCACAGCAAACATGCAAACCACTTGGGTTTTCTTACACTGCCAGGGCTCATTTCCAGTGAAGCTGCAAACGTGGAGTGGAGGTCTGCATTCCTGCGGTCATAAAGGCGTACCGCCATGCACAGAATACCCTGTTTCCCTCTACCATCAATGTGAGGGTAATTCAGAGTGCCACAGGGGAGCTGATTTAATTTTCGTTTTTATTAATATTTCCTCTGCTTATGTTTTTCCACAGTTCACCATTTTGTGATACTGAGGATATAACATATCATTTATAACGGTACATCAACTCCTCTCTAACTCAAAAAAAAACCCATAGATTTATTAACCTAGTTGCCTGGGTGTCTGTCTAACAAGCCAAATCCCATATAAAAAAGGATCAGAACTACATTTACCAATGGTTGTGCAGAACACCAGAGAACATTAACTATAATAACCGTTTAACATTACCAGATGGACCCCCTGGTGCTTCTGCTATATTGTCATCTCCAGAAAGTATTTTTTATTGTTGTTTTTGACCAAGTTTGGTGCAAATTTTCATAACTGTGGTGTGGTGATTAATCTAACTGGGGTAGCTTGACAATGGAGCAAATTGCCTGCTCTGATCTGATAAAACACAGAGCATAACAGCACATAAAATAAAACAGTATTAGTCGGTAACTCTATTATGGTGATTCCAGTGGGAAGTCAGGCGCTACAGATGGACTCTGTAGCCATTTCCCCTTAAGTAATCCTTCAGAAAATGAGGCTGCTTCAGTAGGAGTCGCCACTTTTTAAGTCCCTCATATTTCTGTTTTAACGCCAATTTTGTTTGTGCTCAAAGCCGCAAAGTAACCGCAGGTAAACCCAGTTCCATGACATCCATCACTAAATTATAAGGCTTTATCCTCCTGCTTTAAAGTGCCCTAAACACCTTCAGTGTGAGACATCAAAGTCCCCTCCCACCCTCCCTTGATAGCCTCGACCCTGACCCTACAGATCACAGTCACGGCAGCCCATTACCATCAACATTAAGATTAGGCGGCGCACTTTTGATCTTCCGCTCTGACATTAGCATCCGAGAGAGCTTTTCTTAACCATTCAACAGCAAGTGGTAGGTGAACACAAAACAAATCAACATGTAAAGCAACCCTATCTTATCACAGCAGGTCCTACTGGAAGTACGGCAATGGGAGGCACTTGGAAGACTCACCTGATCTCCCATCCCGCTGTATGTCCACATGGTGCCAGGTTCCATTGTTCACCTTTTTATCTGTGGCCTTAACCTTTATGGTCCCGGAGCCCATATCCAGCAGCAGGTAGAGGTTAGCATCCAGGAGCTCCACAGCGAAGAAGTCCACCTTGGTGTTCTTCTGGCTGCGGGCCCCCTTCCTTTCCTGCGGCCTCCCGTGCGTGAAGAGGATCAGCCCATTGGGCTCTGTGGTGCGGAAGTCAAAGGAAATGGATCCCATGCGTTTGGTGTTCCATTTGGGGAGACTGATGTACGCCTCGGGGGTCTCAAAGGAGACGGGATCCAGCGTGGCCACGCTCTCACACTTGAACACCACATCGCCCTGGATCTTCATCTTGGGGTCGGCAATCCTGGCGAGTCGCGAGAGCTCCAACCGGATATCATGGTTCTTATATGACACCTGTCACCACATTAATGTTACTGATTACGACATCCATTTTCCAAACTGCTTATCCGTCTGGGTCACGGGGGGGTTCAGAGCCTATCCCAGAAGCTTTGGGCACGAGGCAGAGAACAACCCAGGACGGGGGGGGGGCAGCCCATTGCAGGGCACACCCACACATGCACACCTACGTGCAATTTAGTAACTCCAATTAGCCTCAGCATGTCTTTGGACTGCGGGGGGGGAATGGAGCACCCAGAGGAAACCCCACGACGACACGGGGAGAACATGCAAACTCCACACACATGTAACCCAGGCGGAGACTCGAACCCTGGTCCTAGAGGTGTAAGGAAACAGTGCCACCCCGATTACAACATTGGTTAAGTTAATGGTTAATGTCTAGCAACTGCACACGCCCATCATGTGGCCATGGATGGATGGATAATCTCCAACTGGTGGTGCATTGAATGTCCCTCATGTTGATGCTAAATAAAAAGGAAAGGAGGTATGATCTTCAGCATAATTAAACAATAACTGTAGCTGAAGAACTGAAGGGCAATTTTCATTCGGATTTTCCCAGGAAGAATTTTCTGGAATTCTAATAGCGGTCAATCCGAATGCAGCATCAAAGTGTAGGAGCCTTTTTTGTGAATAAGACTGACATATCACAAATCATCTAAGAAGCAAAGCAAAACCCACTGAAGTGGATACAGCATTACTGTAACTGAGGAACTGCAATTATGTTTATGTCAGTGGATGTCAGCAGAAAGATTTTCCTGCACAGATTACGCATAAACCTGGAAGGTCTCGTAGTGAAATACAAGTGCTGCTCCAGGAGCTGCAGCGGTGTGTACTGTACATGGGGAAAAAAAACACCAAAACAAAACATCTTTCCATTTGACCTTTGCTCGTTCGTTTCATGATCATGGGAAAAGTCACATGACCAGAGAGCACCGTCTGATAGAAAACCACCTAATGGATGGCCTTGCGGCCAAAATTCCATGACGTCTGCATGAGGATGTAAGCAGTGCCGCTGGCTCATCCTAGACTTGGCAGAGGAACAGTTCTAAAGATACGGCAAGGAGACCATATCGGATGCGTGTCCGCACTTACTACACTATCCCTCCTACATCTACATTCTGCGGGGGTCAATACTGATTAAAGCGCCTTTGCAGAGCGTTAGCTGAGGCGTCCTGCGGAAGGCACCCGATGCATTGTGCCTTCACCCATGCAGTGCTATTTACATCGGCTTGTAGATGAAAAGGTCTTATGATCTGAATGAATCGGGCTGTATGCTATAGGTGAATGAATGCACGCATTATCAATACCCATATAATTAGAATCAGATCAACTTATATAGTATATGTCACAAATCACAATAGATCAATACTATCATGACAGTGGTGGACTAATAAGTATGATTTACATTCTCTGTCATCTATTTCTGTTATTCCCATTTGTTATACTTTCTATCAAGCATATTTTTCTTAGATGAGAAGCTAGTTTGCAATCTAAACATGGGAACAAATAAGGTCCATAAAATAGAATTTCCCCCTTCCACCTATTGATCCAAATGAAAAGATTAAACCGCGTACCAACTACTGACCAGCAGCTCCATGTTCTATTTAATCCCGAAGAGAATGAAAAAACTGCTAGTTCATGCTCTGCTGGGTGAATCTCCACCATGTACAACTGACATTACACGTGCAGTTCTGCCCTTTTGCATGCGTTGACACACCTTCGTACCATATTTAAGAATGTCTGCCAGCCGCGAGATTGGGTTCAAGATAACCTGGTTGATTTTGTCCGGCCACAAGTCTGTGTCCTGATTAAATGACGGTGATTATTGCCGGTTATCTTATCGGTGTTGTCGATGCTCTTGCCTCAAATGCTTGATTGACACATTTGTCACAATCTACATCCAAATGCCCCCTGGCCATTTCCTGATACCTGACAGAAGCAGCCGTTCCCGCTGACAGAAACGGCTACTCTGCACTCTACCCTCGCTGGGCTGTTGTCATCTGGAGTCCTCAAATATCACGTAAAATGTCAGATTGTCTATTCTGCCTTTAACGGACGGGCCAAAACCCATCATACGATTTCAGCTCATGTCTAAATCCATCCCCAATGTAAGCAAAAGCCCTGATGCTTATTTGGGACCAATGGGTCAGACACAGGTTACAGCATTGTTAAATAGTAGTAAGGTTAAATAAAGTTTAAATGGTTAAAAGGTTAAATAAGGTTAAATAAAGTTTCAAATGCGCCCTTAAATGCAGGAATTAAACAGAAGATAAAACATAGCAGGGGAAGACAGATGACAATACGAAGGTTGTAATAGGCACTGATTAAATGCCTTTCAGATCGAGGCATCTTAATTTTACGATGCTTCCCAGAGTGGTTGTTTCAATATTATAGCATCCATATGACTTTTAATCGCACACAACACGTGCATGTAATTAAATTCATAAACTCGCCACATTACAAGCTGTAACACGAACAAAAACGGTACATCGAAAACGGTCAGCTTGAATCAGCCTGCAAATTGTTTCTCCCTGAATATGTATATGCAAATTAGTTCAGGGCTGGATAAGTACGGAGATTTTCTATGAGCGCAGAGGAGGAAAAAACCGGTGACGGCTGAAAGTCGAAATTCATCAAGGTGTTATCACACCGTGCAGGCTCGCTCCGAAATTAAATGCGACGTATCAGTGTGCAACACAAAGCCGACTGAACGGTGGGAAACAGAGAATTACCCAGAGCCCTTTGCGGAGGCTCGCATCTGCTCAGAGTGGAAGCCGGAAGCCACCCGTTACGGCGGGCTTATCTAGGTGCGTGCTATGTTGCGCGTTCGAAGGTGCACGTGTTTTACACATCCTAAGTAGGAAATGCTCCCACTCCCCCCCGTACACCACCAACATAGACATTGCAATTTAACTGGCAGATCACGCTGTGGTTTGTGTAATAATAATAATGATGATAATAGATAAACTATGATGCTGAAGTTTATGGCAAGAAGAGTAAAGTCTGTCAGAGGTGGACATTGAAGGTCCAGAAAGTAAAAATCCAAACCAGGATTTTGTTTCAACCAACCAATTGAACATAAATAGTCATAGTCACAGAGTACGCAACTAGTTGGTTGAAACAAAATCCTGGTTTGGATTTTTACTTTCTGGACCTGGAATGTCCACCTCTGAAGTCTGTTCAAAATAATTTGGCTAATTATAGTATGTTAATACATACATATACATATACACATACACACATACATAGTAATCTTGCTTGAATAAGTGGATACATATTTGATTAACACAGACTTTTGGTTCCAGTTCACATTTTCTCGATTGATTAGCACACAGACTGAACCTGTTGTTTATAGAAAAAATGAAATGTGTGAACTAAAGCACTGCATTTCTGTATAAATGCATTAGATAAAAATGTCTACATAAGCTGACAGCACTATTTATAAGAGACAAATATGATTATAATCCTCTTAAATATAAAAGCCGTATTCCTCTGAATGTCACACAGATTAAAAGGAAGGTCAGTTCATATAATCACTGTTTCTTTTGCTTTTTCCTTTTTTTCCCTGCAACTTGCCTTTCACACAGACGTAAATCTGAATCTAATGTGTGTAGTTTTTTTGCTGGGTATTTGATATCACCCTTTGTTCTGTGGTAGGTCAGTGACATTTTAATGATACTCAGTGATGCTGCCAGGCAGGATTTCTCTACCGTCACAGAAACACCACCAAACATTACGTATTTTTATCTGTTTGCTAAAACAAGCCTTGCCAATTTCCTCCATGATGATTATCCTGTTTTATTTTGATTAACAGGCCCCAGTGTCTTACAGCAGAAAGCCAAATGCATATAAGGTTTTCTCAGCAAGACGTATTGGCGCTTTTCCACTGCCGCCAAGAACCCAGCCGTAGCCAACCAGTCCCAAGAACTGGCACCCTGTCATTGAAAATCACACAAGCTGAACCCTGGCCGCCCCTGCTGACGTGGCTGACTTACCAGCAGAGCAAAGTGTGACCGAATCGAGCTGGTTGTGATCGGTTGAAATGCACGGAGATGCTGGTGTTCTGCACATGGGTCTAACGCACATTGTGAAGTATTAATGCATCCCCGATAACTTAGAACTTGAAAATTTCCTGCCTCCTACTTTAAAAAAGCACCATAGAATAGCTGAATAGAATGGATCCATAATGCTAATTTACATAAGCAAATGTTTGGTGGGGATAGAAGATCGGGTGAGTGCTAAAACAGCGATTCTTACAGACATACTACCGGAAATTAGCAAGAAGTAAAAATAATACTTGTACACAGTAAATTATGATGTACACCATGTGGGCGGCGTATATGCATCTCTTGGGTTTTATATCACTGTTATTCTTCAAACTTGCCAATACCTTTACTGAACCCACTCTTCTGCAGTGGAAAACCAAAGCGAGCTGGAACCGTGCTGAAGCTAGTCTCTCTTTGTCTTTTGACTCGGTTCCTGAATGCAGCTTTTGGCTGCAGCTCCCCAATTAGGTCACTAATTAGAGGACTGATTGGCTGAAGAGTCCTCACATGACCTACAGGTCATCCGTACCACCTGCATACACACTGACCCTTTGCGGGTAAGATTGCCCACCCCTGCTGTGTGCCAGTCAAAAAGCTCCATATCCATCCTCAAAGTTGCCATCCTGACAAACTGTGTGTGGGGGGGGGGTACAACCTATCCCTATTAACTTGGATGCTGGGACTCACCTCTACTGGTGGTCAGCACTTTGCTTACACTCCTAGCTCTGTTTGGACGGGGCCTGCGCTGATGATTTAATGCAGCTCAACACATTCTCAAATGCAGACGTCAGGCTTATTGAGTTCTTAATGTATGCATGTCCTTTATGCACGTCTGTTTGTTCAGTTATGGCTACCCGCTGAGCAGCTAGCCTTCGAATGTGCCAACTTTCTGCAACCATGTTCAATACCATGCCAGATGTTTTCCCTGGCAGGTCCGGATCTTCACTCCAGTCCGGTGCCAGGCCCTATCTTTCCTGCAGGGTTGATCCAAACGGATCAGTCGGAAAGATGGGCTACGCCGGGCCATCTGCGCGCACGGATCTGCTCAGCAGCTGGCGGTGACTCGGCATAATGGCGGGGAAAAGCAAACCAATGAAATAATTCAAAGAGCCACATGGGACGCAAATATATAGGGCATTGTCTGGGTATGTAACCATAGGCCACCGAGCTGGGTGCCAATCTAGTTCACAATCCTGACCCGACGGCCATCACCCTTAAACTGTATGGACAGCAATGCGATATTAAAATTCTGTGCATTCTCTCTGTTCTGGGATTCTAGGTTTCATTTCCATTGAATCAAAATGGATGAACATGCACAGGCAGTAGATACAACATTTACCTCGCAAGGGACAAACTAACTAAGAAGTGGATTTTATACACAAATAAAAATCTTGGACATAGTGTGAGATTAGGTTAAAGATAGCAAATGTTTGATTTTGTACTTTTTGTAACACTGAGCGTTCCGTCAGTGATCTCAAAGTAAATGTATGCATTATGTGCTATAGAATCAATAGTGCAGGTTTAAAGCCAACTAGTGATCATGAGCGGCATGGTTTCCTGGGACAGAGCAGCTCGTAGCAATCCGAAGGTCCCCAGGTTTGATTCGTGGCCAGGTCATTACCCTCTGTTCCTCAACAACTCTGCCACAGCCCCTCTCCATTGACTTCACTCGCTGGTAGCTGAACAGAGTTATGCTGGTCATTTCTAGTCAGAAGCTTACTTATAATTTAGTGGCACTATTTCCACATTCAATACCCTCCTGCGTACGGGTCCGTAACATCTTCTTTTGGAGCCTAATATTTAGTTCCCGCAAATACGTCTGATCAAAGTCTGATGTAACGTGGTCGTCTCATTCAAGAGGCGTCCGAAAAATGGAGGGAAAAAAATACCCTAGTTTCAAATGTTTATTTATCTCTGTAGGGCCGACACAAACGAGGCCCTGGCGATACCTCGGTTATCAGGGCTGCCATTTGACAGCAGACAGAAAGAGAGGGGCAGGCTTCACAAGGCAACAAATGAATATTAATGGCCGCGTATGGAATACGAAGGGTAATAAAGCGAGAGGCAGGCTCAGGCAGTCGAGAGATAAAAGGGTTGCAACAAGGTGACTTTCCATTACAGCTGTGATTATGGGTGGCTTGTTTTCATCCGCGAACCCCTAGGAGACAGTAGGACGATCAGGGGTGGGCGACTGGTCGGGGGATGGGGGACATCCACAGGGAATCCAGCGGGTGACGAGCCACACAAATTGCAGCGCCTCATCGTAACTGGACTGAAAATATGTCCGGTGTGGGCAACTTCAGAGCGACATATAAAAAAGGTCGGCGTGAGGAAGAGCAAGGGGTGAGCGCACTGTGGACTGGGCCACCAAATAAGGCGACGAGGCAGGTGGGGATGGGTTCAGCAATTATGGGTGGGGGGGAATGGGGGGAGCTCAGTGGTGGATGGAATGGCTTCAGCTGTGTGTTCCCTGATTTAAATCAGTACAAAGGTGGCTGTCTGGGGGTCTTGGGTTCAGGCTCTGCATAACACCCAGAGGTGTTCACCCTCATTTTAATTTCCTTTTTTCCTCCATTGAGTCCACTGATCTGCCAGCAGACACAAAGGCTCACACACATGTACTGTACAACGACACACGACCTGACACAGATTCACAGTCGGCTCTGCCCATGGGATGACATCATCTAAGCCAACGTTTAAATTCAGTTTTTAAAGACTTTCTATATTTAAAACACGATATACTCTACTTATCAGAACAAACATCCTGCAAAAGGGCCCTTTCTTACACAGCGGTCCTGAACTAATTGTCCTAAACAGCAGAGAAAACATAGATACAATAACATTAATTTCATGTATTCAGTCCCTGATTCCCTGTACCATACCCATCTATAGATTTCTTGTTTTCTTATGTGTTATACTGTAAGGTCTCTGATTGCTTTTCCTGCTCGGTAAGTGGGGCTGACCACTGGATGAAGCCCCAGTCAACCTGATTTGTAGCAGCTCAAGCCTAGTGAACGTGAAAGGGTTTCACCTTAGACCTGCTATCAGAGATACTGTGTGAAACAGTGGTCTCCTTGGCAACCTAATGGGTTACAGCAGTGCAACTGGACATACATTACTGTACATTACAAAGCCCGATGGAAAAGGCACAGCCGTCCCAGGTGTATATTGGATGTAGGGCACCATTAATCTCTAAAGTCTGACTGTAGGTTTTAGAATAGGCATGCAAATCCAGGGGGCATACATATCTTTGGATGACCATGACCCAAAGGGTCAGGCACATGTATCACAGAAGCAGCATGGCAAATATACCCAATCAAATGAAAAATACTTTTAGAGTGTTTATATGTGTGTGTGT
>JAODKE010000041.1:13460519-13494334 GCA_026779605.1 Mormyrus hasselquistii
CCCGTTCTTGTTCCTGCCCTTGTGTGTTTTCCTGATTGCTCGTTGTCCTGCACCTTCCCCTATTGGTTAATTGTCTGATCACTCCTGCCTGTCATTACCTCATTCCGTTTTGTATTTAAGTTCCTGTCTGAGTTATAGTCCCTGGTGGTTCATTGATTGTTGTAGATAGTGACTTGTATTCAGATGTGCTTGATTGTCTTATGATCTGCGTTATGTTTCCCTGCCCAGTTTATGTTTTGTTGTAGTCTTTATTTATCCCCTTTAGTTTTTGACCCCCCGTGGTCCTTTTGGTTTTGTTGTATTTGCAGTGTTTTCTGTTTTATTCAATAAACCCCGTTTTTGTGCTCCTGAAGTCGCCAGTGGATCCACCCTTCTTGTGCACTAAGCCTCGTTCACACACCCGAGCGGCCCACAATCGTAACATGTATGGCATTTTTGTCCAATAGTGAGATTCAGTTGAACGTGTTTCGTTATCTTCATAATAAATAAACACGGCAAATTACCGTGTAGCTATTTTTGACTAATCTTGTAGTCAGCTACCATTCATCAAGAGACTGAATGTGAAATCATCACACACCAGCAAAACTCTTTTTTTTAACCAAATAACCTACGTATTACATTTACACAATGTATTCGGGAGCCGTTATGCACTGTACGTGAATAACTTTCCTGCTTTCTATCCACCAATTCCGTGGCAGCGTCTGAACGCAGAAAACCGCACTCAGCAGGCAGAAAGCTTGGCGAGGCTTTATGCATGACGGAGGGAGAGGCTGCAAATAGTTTAATGCGTGTTTCTGAAATCCTAGGGGATAGCCTTATTCGGGATGGTATGCACCAACACACCGCATGATTAATGATGTTTGTTTGCACTGTTACGAAATTGTGGTTTGGATGTTGCCTCACATTACTATCTACTTTTTTAATCTCCCACTATATTTTCAATATGTATTAAGAGTATTTAAGTACAAAATAATCAAATAGAGATATAAAATATAGTTAATTTTAATCATTTTAAATAACAATCACATTTTGATTTTTTTGCCAGTGGAAACCTGACTATTAAGGTCTACTGCCACACAGTGGGTCTATAGGTCACAATTCAAAAATTCGTGCAATTCAATTTAGAAATTTAATCCTGCCTGGAAACAAAGACTCTCTGGACGTCAGAGGCTATGCAGCACTACCGGAAGCTGCGAAGACCCCGGATCTCAGGAGCACAGGGAAAAGGCCCATTCCCACACTGTGAGACAACAAAGGTCCCCTGGCACTACGTCTATGATCTACGTGTCCTCCCACCTGTAGCGTTTTGACCGTCATATGGGGGTTGTCCCCAGCCAGCGTGATGCACATCGGTGCTTCGGCAAACGGCATCACGACTCCCTGATTTGCAGCGTCTGTATCCTGACTTTTCACTCTAACTTCCTCTTCATTTCATAGACGACGGCACTGTTTCTCAGCCTGGTCCTCAGCGACCCCCCAGCCATTCGCATTTTTGCTCCCTCCCTTTTCCCTACCAGACAGTTCAGGATTTCGCTCAGTCCGGTGAGCCCACATTTAATAAATTTAGCCATTTTCATTAAAAAAAAGACATTAAAAAGGTTGTGGCTTGAAAATATATATCATTTATTTCTGGATATTAGCCACCACCGACCGCCCCCGCGCTCCACGGACCAGAGTTTGGGAACCTCGACATAGACCAAGATGGCGCCCCCTATCCGTACACGAGGCATTTGAATAATGGCACTCAAGGGGCATCGAGTTCCGCAGTGGCTCTGGGTCCGTTACAGATATTAAGCGTGGCATGAATCTCAGCGGTTCCAGGCATGCAGAGGGACACACTAGATTCAGCAGGCGTGGCTTCACCGCTTAAACACGAAGGTCGTTCAGGTCAGACAAAGAAAAGGACAATAAAATTAGACTCAGTTGCAAATACAGAGTGGAAGTCAGCAAATACAAAGAGGCTTTTCAGCCTGCGTGGATGATGCTCTGGCTTATTGTCCATGCTGGCTTGGGGCTCAGAGCAGGCGGGGCTGCACTGAATGAGCAGCGCCGTCTTTTGAAAGACGTCCTGATGTGTTCGTCTCATTTTAATCACTAATCGTTAATTAATCATAATGAGCACTTATTTCAAAATGCTCCAGCCCTAACATCCGACAGCACCGTCAAATCAAAACCTGAAAGGGAACACGAGGAATTCATGAGAAGATTATGGGCACAGATCTGTTAGCAGTGCTATTGTGGATGACTGAAGAAGCTGATCAAAGGAGTTGAGAAAATCTCAAGGCGATCTGCGAATAATTAGCTTTTTAAGCATGTTCAGAATATGTAAGCTGCTATTGGGAATGGGCTGTTTGTGAACAGTGACCAGTACTGAGCGTTCCGGGCCTTTCCGGTACAGGACGTGGGGGAGGGTCGCACTGCCGGAAGGGGGTGGGGGGTGGGGGGCAGGGAGGTGCTGAGATTGTCGCTCTAGCGGGTTATCGCAGAAACAAAGGACTAGGGAGAGGTCGGACCCAGCAAAGATGAATGACAGGCCCTAAATGAAATGTCACTCTCAGTAATGGGAAAAACGGACACGGGGAAGCAGGGACCCTGGAATTTCAAAGCACGCTCTCCGCCAGCCCTCACAGGGAGTGAGGCACTGCCAGCACAATTCACTGCCTCCCTGGCGTTAGCATTAAGAAAAGGCACTGAATAGTCCACATCTATCCACCCAGCTGTCAAAGATGTGTGTTAAAACACAACGTCGGGCCGATTCCCCGGCGCAAGGCAACGGCCCCTGGCCCCCCCGCTTCTTCTCCGGCTGCGGTAGCACAGTGCGATGCCACACGGTGTCTGCATGCTGGAAGCCGTCACAGAACTTAGCGCTACGTGTAGCAGTAGCCGCTACACTATACTAAGCAGACAGCACAATCACCGACATATGCCCGATGTTAACAAAATGTCTGATTTTTCTTATCGTGAAAACATTTCTGCTATATACAGTGCTGTCTGCAACGTATTTATAACATGGTATAAAACGTAGTAAGAAAGCAGTGAGGCATGTTTTTGCTCTTTTAAAATAAATGATGTACTTCAACGGGGATACATTTTTAACTTGGGGCAAATAATGCTTCCCTTTTTTTTTGCAGTCAAGAGATAAAAATGTAATGGAAGCATTGCGATGGTTTTGAAGTTCCCCGTGCCATTAGGAAAGGCCTGAGTCGGTTCCACTTTCCCTGCGATATAGAAAGGAGGGTCAAATGCATCTGAAATCCATTTTCATCAGTGAGATGAAAGGCAGGGAACTAGCTGGAGAGAGCAGAGCAAAGGTGACTGACCTCTGAAGATAGACACCGAGGAAAATAGTTAAATGTACATAAACTAAAGGGCTGCCTCTTTGAGCAACAATATGAAGATCGTTTAAATTAGTTCAACAGCTTTTACAGTTGCAATCTAATGAGAAAAGATTTTGGGTTATAGACACAATGGCTGATTAGGGTTCAATATACATTGGAAACGATCTCATATCTACTGTAAATTATTGCCTGTGTTGTTTTCTATCCATCGGTCTTGCGGTGCTCACAAAACTAGATGGAATCAGTCGTCTTACCCAAGATGAACTCCTGCAGGTCAACTAAGGCAATTTAGCTAAAAAAAATATATTTTTTCCCCATCAGCCACCAGACCTAAAATATACAAACAGGTATCAAAATCAACCTGAACCACAAAACCAGGCCTTATTCCTCAGGACTAAACCAAAGATGGATGATTACAAATGTCATTCCTGCAAAAAAGAGCATTTGGTGTCATGAGAACATCACTGGTCACCATAGTGTCTCTGCCGGTTCTTCTTCCCTGTGCTCCACAACTATTAGAACTCAAGCAAGGGAACAGCATGCTTCATTTAATGACGTTAATTAATCCCCTTCCTGTCTTAATGAGCCACCAAATCACTCAAATAGTAATCACACTGAAGCAGAAAAAGAAGTAGTTCACAGTGATGTCATTCAACAAGCTTTGTTTAAAAAAAATGTGACCACGTTCAGCTGAAAATAGGTGCTACAGAACGATGATGACGAGATCCTATTGAAATGACAATAATAAAAATCAGACAGCTTTCATTAACAAATGTTAAATAAATTCAATATAATACTGTATACTGCACTCTGATTTGGGTACATATGAATGGTTTATGTAAAAAAAATTGAAACATGCAGTGGAGGTGTGCATGGTCACTTGCACATACACGCGTCCTGCTAAAGTATGAACAATTTGTATTGCATATAGCATTATATAGCGTCTAATACATATTTAGGTTAGTTCTGCATTAAATGCTACGCTGCTATGCTAACAGAACAGATTTCAATTAACTCTTGTGATAAGTAAGGACAGACAGCTGAATGACTGGGATAGATTACAAATGATTTAGCTTTCTCTACGTTAAGATAACATCAATTTCTTCTTGGAAGTGTGAACAGAGCATCTGATAAGATAATGTGCCCCTTCCTTCTAATGGGCAACGTTTAATGACAATAACCATTAATTAATATCTATCTCATGTCTGATGCGTAAAAATACATCGCTACCCTGATTCTTATCTTCTTTAATGGAATAATGTCAAACGCTGTCACCAAATCTTTACTGCCACACTATGGTGTGCTTTTTACCAGTAAAAAAAAAAACTCATTTCGGTACATGTTCGCCATTTAGTGTAAATGCCTTTACGCGCACTCTTACTGTGTGAAAAGACTTGGACGGGAATGAAATTAGCAATCAAACGTACAGTATAGATGATGCCCCGATTTCTTCCCGCCTGGTAATTAAGGCAAACTCGAACCATCTCTCCATCATCTTTTTCTTGTTTATAACTTGTTTTATAATTACTTTCGGTGGGCTTTATCTTTCAAATGCCGAACCCTTAGACGAGACGGGAAGCGCCTTCCCGTCCTGGCGACACCGAGACCCAGCATGTGATTAAGGGTATGTCACTTTTTATAAGCATATCTAGGTATGATCTCTGTAGCTTGTCTTTATAGATGTCAAAATGCAAAGTGACAGAGGAGCTGTAGAGGGCTCTCCGCGGAGGTGGATATCTTATTTTCGACTCCACTGTAGAAAGCTTAACCCCAGAGGAAAAGAAAAGCACTAACACAGGATTAGCGTGTACGTCTACATCTCGGTAATTCTGCATAGTTAAATACCCACTGCCAAACAGGCTCTGTGTGAGTTCTTAAATTATATGCTTTCGCCAATGTGCATTTCAAATTAGACTGCGAATTTAAAAAAGGCAGCTCCGAGTTCCTCTAAGTAAACATCATTTGTGGAATATAAATAAATGCACAAGTAGGTAAATATACAAACACAGAAATCTATCAATCAATAATGTTTGGAATTTTATATTATGGCTTTTTTTTCCAAATGTAATACAGGCAGCCGACTGTAATTCTCCTGAATAGCAGTGAGAGTGCATTTCACATTGAAGTAGAGATTTCCTGAGTCAATCTGTATGCAAAGGCCTCAGAGGGCTGCTAAGAACAATTTATGGTAATGTTCAGCTCAGCTTTCAAACAAAGAGTACAGGGTAGAGGACACCCATTGAAAACATGCGGTACAGGGAAGAGTACACCCACTCCAAACACAGAGTACAGGTCAGGGGACACATAAAAAAAAAATACGGGACACCTACAGGAAACACGGGGTACAGGGCAGGGGACACCAACAGAAAACACAAGGCAAATAGCAGTGTTAATAATAGGCCTATTAATATCATGTTAAAACTTTTATTAATAATCAGCCACAAAACCAAACCTGGACAGTTTAAAAATGCTTCTTAAAAGCCTCACTCCGGCGATTCTTTATAAGACACTAAAACATGGATAGGATATTCTGGTTATGGCATGAAAATAAATTGGTCGAAGACTACTTTTGTGACAAAATTCAGGAAAATATAGATCAAGACCCAGTTTCTACTCACTTTCACTAGAATAGCAAGAAAAAATATGTTCTATTTTTCTCTTTTTTAATCTTGAAAAGAACAAAGATTCGTACAACAGGCTCTCATTTGACTCATTATAGTCATATATTGCACGTACACATTTTGTTTTGTCTAATCAAAACTTGTTGCCCAATAAGGGGTATTTATTCCAAACGCGTAATATGGATTCTAACGAAACTTTAAGGAAAATCATCCACCACATGGTTTAATTAACTTATTGCACTTATTACAACATTTTGCTGTAAAACACTGGAGTGCTGGAAAAGAGGGTCACCTTCACTTTCGGGAATTAACGATCCTTTTATCCGAAATGGCAAGACACTTTTCTGGCGCAAATTTCATGCTGAGTGTACTTATTATTATTAATATTTATTTATTTGCTTTTATTTTAACATATGCACAGATATGAATGCACGGACCCGATGGAAAGCAGAGGGGTGCTGTGACACAGCAAGATCGCTCGAGTGCTGATTCTGAACGGCAGTCCTCTTCTATATAAAATGTGTGAGGAAATAGTCTGAACCACGCCGTCAAACACTGACAAGTGAGGACGATATGGCCTCTCCACGCTTTTTTCACTAAGGGCAGTGCACAAGTGAAGTAATGAACAATCGCACACGTTGCATAAAAAATAGAAAAGTATTCAAAAGATTAAAATCAAAAATGAAAATGCTTCATTAAATATATTAAATTCCAGACAATCACGAAAAATACGTGCACGATACGTAAAAACCAAATTTAAATAAACTGGATTCACACATTCATTTTGTTATGTTGCGATTATTTTGTTAAGTTTCAATTATCATTGACTTGCAGAAGCAGACTGTAATTACATCAAACAAAAGCCCTATCTATCGCGAATAAGGACACGTGCTCAATGGTTCACCCCCCCCCCCCCCCCATGTGTTTCAGGTTGTAAGGCCCCCACTGAATGACCTGCTCTGGCATACATATTTAATGGATTCTTCAGACAAATAACATTTTGACAGCCTCTTTTGATCAGCTGTTTACCCTGAGCTCAAGCACTCTGGTTAGGTAAACATAGCCCACTCAATGAAGATGGTTTGTTCTTATAAATGATGGAATGTGCAATAATAATAACAAGATGATGATGATGATGATGATGATGATGATGATGATAAATGCAAAGATGTGGTGTGTTCCAAAACTTTGAGATCCGTACCCAGCATTTCCTGCTGTATGAGTGGTGACTAAGATGGTTCGCTCCAATCTCCTGTCCCGCAGGAATTTAACATGGCTGAACTGGCTGTGGCAGGTTATTATTCCCATTAGAGCCCTAGTCACAAAAAAGATAAAACTGTAGCCTAGAGGTCACCCCTCCTGCTCTCTGACATTGAATTCAGCACCTGTCGCCTTTTTACGTACCACCGCTAAAACGGTCAGGATAACATATTACCAAAAGGCTTGTAATGTCCAGAAGTTACACGTGCCTTTTACAGAACATAAAGTGTAACGGCTTCCAAGTGACTCTTTTGCAGCCATTCCTCTGACAATATAAGGTGGGGAATTTTCTCCTTGGGTTTATTTTGTGCAACTTAAAAAAGAAAAAAAAATCAATGATTTTAAAGCACAGTTTAAATACATTTCCAGGCAGCTGCTGTAAAACCTGAGGAGCTGTAAAGCCCAGGAATGATTTATCCACGGTGCTGCTCAGACAAGAATACGGATATGTGGAGGACAAATGTCCTCCTGGCATGTCACGAGGACACGCTGTGCGTCACACGTGGTGGGGCTCTGTCACTGCTCTGAGGTCAGCTCAGTAGGAGGTGCCCCCCCCCCAAGGGGGCCAGCTTGGCCCCTTTCCCCATCCGTGTCTGGAAAGCCATCCTGCCATTTCAGGTTCAGTGGGCTGCAGACAGTGTCATCTCTATCCCCATCTCTTCCCACCACCCCATAAAAGTGACGGCAATTACTTAAAGCCAAAGTGCAGCTAGGGGGCCTCATTTAAGAATAACCGCTGGTGACGTGCAGAAAAAACAGCGATTTGTCGCAGGGTGATAAAATGCCTCTGTTGTTTCACGGGGAAGGGAGGCCCACCTCAGGATTGGGGACAGAGAGCCCTAACACAGCACAGCTCACACACACACCAAAACACAGCAGAGCTAACATTCACCCAAACAGCACAGTTCACACACCCAAACACAAAGCAGCTTACAAGCACCCAAACACAGCACAGCTCACACACACCCAAACACAGCAGAACTCACACACACCCAAACACAGGCGAGCTGACATTCACCCAAACACAGCACAGCTCACACACGCCCAAACACAGGAGAGCTGACATTCACCCAAACACAGCACAGCTCACACACGCCCAAACACAGCACAGCTCTCACACACCCAAACACAGCACAGCTCTCACACACCCAAACACAGGAGAGCTGACATTCACCCAAATTCATCTGATGGACACAATCAACAAATTATCAAAAATAATTGATAATTGAATAATAATGTGTGCGTGTCTGTATATTTATATTTGTTTGTAATTTTTATGTACATGTTAAATAGGCCCTGTGGTGGACTGGCGACCTGCCCGGGGTGTACCCTGCCTCTCTCCCGAAGATGCTGGGATTGGCTCCAGCTTCCCCGCGACCCAAATGGATAAAGTGGTACTGTATAGATAATGGATGGATGTATGTTAAATACTTACAGTAAGAGCTGTGTGAGGCTGCTGCTCTGTTTTTTCTGTGCCATCTTTGGGATTGGTTGAAGAGGTACTGCCTGTGTTACTGGATATGATGCATTATTCATTGACATACAGACACCGAAAGAGGTGCAGGCCAGCGTGTGTGTTCCACTGCCCTTACACCACTCCCATGCAGTGCCGCACACTCTGTCTCACGCTTGGAGGTGGAGATAAAACTTCCCCGGGTTTCATCATACTTGGAAAAGCTAGCATTTTGAGTTCAGTTGTTTTTTAGTGACTCTTTTGAACAGTGAGGTGTTTTCTATTTGTCTCCGTAAACCCCACCCACTCTCAGATCACCCAACCCCCATGGCTACGGGGCTCTTCTAAAGTTACCTGCCTAATTCATTTGACCCCCGCCGTCCTCCTGAATTTTTCAGACGCATGGCTATAACGTTTCTCTTTGCTGTGGACGGCTGGGCTGTGGAGGGTCTGTAAAACGGTCCAGGGAAGAGAACCCTGTGTGTGTGTTTGTGTGTGTGTGTGAGGTTGGGGCATCAGCTGCAGGGAAATGTTCTGAGCTCAAAAAGCCTTTGCTCCTTCCATTCCTCTTCACGGTGACGCAGCACAAAGGTTAGGTGGTAATGGTGCACTGTGGGTCCAAAGCCTCGGTGTGTGTGTGTGAGGCATGTACCTCCAAAGGGAAAAGAGCGTACACTTCTTTAACCCCCCCCCCCCCCCCTCCCCGTGTGCGTAACGTGATCTAAATATGTAGCAACAGCCCTCCGGCTGTGCGCAGCCTCAACAGAAACGACGCGCTCTCCTTGGCGGGGACGTTTGCCTGGCGCTTTGCTCACCTGCTGTGAGGGACGGGGGAGTGTTGGGGGTCTGTTCTCTATTCATCTGGATGCAACTCGCGCTGTGAGGAGGTGAAGGAAAGGAGGGCGATCCTCAGCAGGCCCCGGTCCGAAAGCTAATGCCACGGCTCACCAGCCGACATGTCCACCGATCCTTACCTATCCGAGGGACGGAGTGTGGCACTGACTGCACCCCACCCTGGTGATGTGGCGGCAGCGGCTGGGCGGGACTGCCTGGGATCGGACAGATGGAGTGAGCGCTGTAAGGCGGGGCCAGAGCCCGCGGCGCTGTGAACTTGTGGACACGTGCAGTCCTGCGAGCCCATGCTTGGCCTGGCTTATCATCGGTAAAAATAGAAACCATTATGTCAGAAGTACAATGGCGCGAAAATCACTGAGCTGTGAGTCAATTGCAATAAAGGGTCTTTTATACCGGTGAAGGCGTACTGTAGAAAGACATTGCCCACTCATACTGCTGGCCAATCAAAATCCTACTTTTTCTGACAGACAGCCTTCATTGGTTTTGGCCGCTGTCATCATCAGTGTGCGACTGTGAGCCTCCTGTCTCCCGCCAGCCAAAACTCAGGCCCTTATCAGTGAAGCGGTCATTTCTCCTTGGCGGCCCTTGGTGGCATGCCGCTTTGTCACTTAAAATATCGCATTATTTTTCACATGGCGTAATGCTCTGCATCAACCATTTAAAGGGGCCGCGTGTTTATTGATGTCTTGTGCAGCCACCAGATCACACTTATGGGAGCGTGTATTGCAGGCCAAATATCCTTCTAGACAGAACCCCAGGACACAGCTGCTCCGGGTGCGAGGTGATGCCGGTTCAGCGCTGCAGCAGTGATGGAACACGGCAATCCCGCACAGAGGCAGTTGCCATTGATCTTCCCGCAATACCAGCATGCCTCCTCAATATTACATGTGTAATTAAAGGGAAAGTATTTCCTGAGAAAGTCAAAATCTTTAAAGGGAGCATCGTAACCAATACGGCAACAAACAGAACCGGATCCACAGTTCTCGTTACTAATAATGATAATTAAAATCTGCTAATTAATTGAATGAGGGTTTCATACTTCAGTAAATTCCCATATTATGAAGTAGCAAGAAAAATGGCGTGATTGAGACCATAACTGAATTCTCTGTGGTGTTGTGGCTTAATGCCGCAAACAGCAGCAAAAAAACAAATATGAAATAAACACGAGAAACGGGGGGACAATTGAAATAAATCTCTATATTAAATGCATCTACATGAAATGAATAATTATCAGCACCGACGTACTGAAAGTCATTACATTAAATGCTTTTGAAAAGATGCTTTGATGAGTTTATCATTCAGCGTGTCCTATTTGGGAGACAACCCCCGGCTAGCTGTAAAAGGGTAATTAAATCTAAAATTAAACTAACCCCTCGGACACAAAAGGTAGTTGACATTGAATACATTTCTGTCATTATTATCGCCATTTAATTGTGGCCGCCGTGTTTCCAGGAGAAGCAGTCGTAAGTATAGTCATTATCTATAATTAAAAGGATGTCTCCCCTGAGTTCTCCTAGAAGGACTGATTAGAAGGCTGTAAACACAGATGTGTGCGCCACATGGTACCCAAGAAAACAGCTTGGGTCAAAGGTCACAGCAGGGACGGGTCAGCAAAGTGTGACGTTAACACCGACAGCATCCTAACTGCTGAGTCGCTGACTGATCTCGTCCTGTAGCTGTGGAAATATTCTGCAGGGTAAAGAAAAAAAGGTGTTTTACATGCCCCCACCCCCTCTGTTCACCCCACCCAAAGAACTGTGAAAATGTGTCAGTGACTCCATCCTGCTGACTGTGGGGGGGGGGGGGATGCCATGGTAGCAGTTTTCTACAGTGTTCCACTCATTACCTGATAGACTGAATCACTCGGACAAATACCCAACAACAAACAGAAAAACATAGAGTAACTGTAGAGTAGAATAATGTGGAGGTGACAGGGGCATTTTATTAGGGACGGATGTTACACACCTTTATATCACTTTAATAACAGAGGAGTAGCGTGGTGTTAGTTAACTTTAACCAAATCAGTTTTATTTTGTCGTGTCAGACTTCACAGTCTGCAGCTGGGATGAGAACCAACAACCACAGTCATGAGCTCCAGTTACTGCCCTCTGCTCCATCATAATGGTAACTTGTCCAACCATAATCACCTGTTTCATGCAGGCCTGGAGTACAACCCAGAGAGCAGAATGGTTCACCGTAACAAGATATAATATCAGGGAGCACTGAGACCACCAATAGAAATATCTACAGGGGCAGCACAATTACCATTTCATTAACATATGTAAATCAGCGAAGGCCTGTGTTATCCCTTATAATGAACAGAAATAAGCACCTCCAAGCAGATATATGTTGGAGAATAACAGCATATAGCCAGTGCAACCCCCATGCTGAACCCAGCTGCGGGGACAATCGTTGCCAATCCACCATCAGTCCCTGCATCCTTAATCATCAAAGGAGCTGTCTGCTTCATTAAAGCACAGCTTCATGGCGTGGAAAAGCCCCCATGATCCCTGCCTGCCTGTCTGCAGAATGTATGGGGAATCAATAAAACTTGCATCAGGTGTTACTATGGTCCTGAGAAAGATTACACTGCTGTTTATTTACACTCTCTCTTTACACCACTCATAACAACAACAATAAAAACAACGACAACAATAATAATAATAATCTTCCTTGGGTTTCCACAAATATTCAAAAATAAACACTGTGGTTTCTCTGCTGCTTTCTGTAAACTTCTCACAGAGTGACAGCATGCCTGGCTGCTAATGGACTGGCAGCCCCACCAGACTGCCCACCGCTTCACATCCTGAGCTGCCTGGGACAGTCTCCAAGCTCACAGCCGTCCAGGACTGGGCCAGCGTTCATGGGAAGTAAATGGATAGGTGTCCCACATTCTCGAGGCTTAATAACATACCTAACCATATCGTAACTGTACAGGTAGAGGGGCCACTGTGCCAGAATCTTTAGAAACCTGAATCAATAATGTCTTGGTAAGAAAGCTATACACACAGGAAACATCATAATTAATGTATAAAACAATAAATGTTTAATTTGAAAAATTCTTTAGGCTGATGCAGATGTAGGTTTTGTATGAATGTTTCCTTACGATTTTAGCTAATGATTAATGTAGGCACGTTTAGTCTACTTGGTGTTTAAACCAACCATATAATATTAAATAATGGTTATTCTTTCCAGTGTGAATTCCTATATTGCTTTTTTCCAAAGCATTTTTGTCCTTTAATATCAGAAATCAGCTCACATTAAAAAGCTTGATTATATGTCTTGTGGTTTGTTCAGTACTGCCTCCACCATAGTAACTATTAACCATCTCATCAACAGTCTTAGGGGGTTGCCGTCGATGGGGTTTGCTGCCTGAAGGTAAACAATTACCCACTACCCCCCACCCCCCCGTAACCCCTGCCAGAATGACAATCACGTTTAACCATAATCAAATACGGCTTGTTCCTCTAGGTAAATCAGTAAAAAAAAATGCTTAGTGCAGGAGGATGAATCTGCTGGCTATAATACTGCGACAGGAAACAATTACAAAGTGTGATTCGCTTAACGCTTATTCATTTACCGTATTAAGATGGTATTTTAAATATGACATTCTACTCATGAAATACAATTACCTAATTTCAGCTGAAATCAGTTAAACATTCAAAATGATCCGTCCCACATAATCCCAACAGGTTGTCACTGAAAGATGAGGCAGATTTACAAAGCTGCATTGCTAGATTCCTCTACAGTTTTTATCTCAAAGGGGTGACCCTAAGGCTTATGAGAATCGTGTAAGCATTCTTTCCAGGGTGACCGACACGGGAACTAGATAGCTCTCCATCTACAGTCTGACCGTGTTAACATTAATCAGTCTGATTGATATTTAAAGTGCATGGTCCGGTGACATATATTGAAGATTCACCTAGAGTCTCGAGACAAACAATCACAGCACAAAATGGCGAGCAGACAGTGTACAGTATGTGCTTTTCTGGGACAATGCAATCTCGTTAGCATCATCTGTACTGTGGGAACTCAGGTAGCCATTTCCATGCAGAAGCTTAGCTTGATTTCGTTATCTTTGACTAGCTAAGAGCACATCACTGCACTACAATCACAGACATTACAGGAATGCTGTAGGCAATAGCTGGCAGTCACAGGGCATAACTGGATTATGACACCATGCGATCTGTTGGGTAAACTTCACACTGCTCAGACAGGCAAACAATCCCCTCAATATGCTGACAGCTGTAAGCTACACAGGCAGAGAAACTAAAACATTAAAGTTAAAACCTACATAAGGAGAAAAACTGTCTTAGACTTGATCAAATACAAAGTGGTAAAACCTGTTTGTATAAAAACTTACTGGGGCATTTCTCAGATCCCCACAATATAAATCTCAGTTTTATAAAAATCTGTGATTGCAGTCAAAAAACTAAAAAATCCCCAAAATCTATTTTTTGACGTTTGTTTTGGTTAAGGTTAGGGCTGGGTAGGGGTTAAGGTCGTCATGTTGGGATTAGGGTTTTGCCCATAGAAATGAATGAAGAGTCCCTACTAAGATATAATTACAAACCTGTGTGTGTGTGTGTGTGTCTGTGTGTTTGTATAGATCACATTTGAGGACCAAATTTTCCCCAAAGTGTAGTAAAACCAGATTTTCCCTACTTTTGGGGACATCTTTTGAGGTTGAGGATATCCATTTGAGGATAACCTCAGTTAACCTCAGTTTTATAAAAATCTATGAATGCAATTAAAAAAGTAAAAATGTATTTGGGTTGGTTTCTCATGGTTAAGATTAGGGATGAGTAGAGGTTAAGGGTGATGTGATTGGGATTAGGGTTTTTCCCATAAAAATGAATGGATGGTCCCCATTTAGATAGGAAGACCAACTTGTGTGTGTGTGTGTGCGTGTGTGTGAGTGAGCAATTGTCTTTGTCAGCCTGCCTGCAGCACAGATCTCAGAACAAAATTAAACTTCATCTAAAAATGCTGAAATGAGGTTCGCTCAGAAGTACCAGAAAACTTCTCTGATTATGAAAAATGAATGAAAACCAAGCTTTAATTAGCTCATAAAAAGTACAGTAAGTTACAAACAAATTTTACGTATGCTAGCATTAGGATAAAAAACAAATGAACCTGAAAATATCACATTTTTGGCCCTCATCCTGGTGACATCAGATTTGTTGACTCATTAGTCCTGCTGAACCATTTAATTAATAAGACTGAAAAGATAGTGATGTCACCAGGGATTGAAGGCCCCACCCCCACACACGAGGAAGTGACCCTAACTGCTCAGCAGTATGCCAAATGGTTAGAAGTGTGGTGCTTGTGTGTGTGTGTGTGTGTGTGTATGTGTGCCTGCACCCATTCATGCACAAACGTGCAGAAAGCGAGAGCAGTATTGTCAAGCGACAGAGCCAAGAAACTCCTTAACCTTTGGTAACCACTCAGAATCCTGCTGCTAGACCTTTCTCAGCTGATTATTCACTACACAATTGTCTGGGAAACCTATTTTTCTATGCAGTTATACTGGTTTATATCCCATTTTTTCCATTGGTTCTACTCGGCACCGAAAAACAGTGTTCAGGTTCAAGCACAATCGAAGCTGCCATTCAGAGCTTGTCTAATTTTCCTGATTGCTGTAATTACAATGACGTTTGAATGATGCATTTTGCCGTACCAGTCCAAAGCATTCCAAAAATAAATCTCAGCCATATATAACAATACTTAAATGTGAAACGCAAAAGAGCAAAATACCCATGAGTGTGACAAAAGATAAATACTTTTTCGCCAGTTTTGTCACCTGATGTTCCAGTAATATACGCTTCCTCTTATTGGTCTATTACATTATTTATAAATCACAGAAAAGTCATTTGAAAGTCCCGCATCACTTGCCAGTCTTGATGCTGTTGTGTGCTGAATCAGAGACTAAAAGGGACAATTTTGTGTCCCACAAGGTTCAGAAACTGTAACTATGATTAGCTGTCTTGTGCATTATGAATAATCATGTTGTCAAATGTGATTCTGGACCTCAGACCCATAATGTACTGCTCTCTGCGCCCTGAATCACCTCATGCAATATGACAGGTCTTCTGAAGTCTGCCCCTGCCGAACATCTCCAGTGTTCAGTCCAACCTCGGATGAGTATCGGCCTCCTATTCACTGTCCCACTCCTTCACACGACTCCTCGGCTTTAGAGCCAGAAGGCCCTGAGGAGCACCCAGATTCATGGGGGAACCAGCCAGTGTTACCTCTCAGCAGGGATACCCTCATGTGGGCATATGGTACCAGGCTTTCCGGATAGAGCAAAGCGCTACAAGCTGTAATAAAGGTCGCACAAGTGGTGGAGGTCTCACACACAGCACGAGCCACTTAAGGGCCGAGAGCAGCCTTTTCTTTTTCTTTTGAAAGGCCGTAAGTGAAAGGCTGAAGCAGGGTCCATCAATTATCACCCTAGAGGCCAGAATGCGGGAAGTTTTACAGCTGCCATTACACCATTAAGAGTTCAAAAAGTGAGTTAAATGGCTTTAATCAAGACTGAACTGGGTGCCCGAATGAAATGAAAAGCTGCGCTCACAATCCTTCAGGCGTGGATGCAGGTTACAGCTAAAAATGCCAATCCGTGAATGGAAACTCTGCCTGATGAAAGCAAGAGTTTGCATGCGTCTGCTCAGTGTAGCTACTACAGGGGAACCCAGGCGAGCATCTTGATGGTTATGGATGTCACTATTTTGTAACATCTTAGGAAATCACCCACAGAGGATCACTTTATGGCTTTTACACTCAAGCATCCTCTTCATTAGAGAAGGCTGTAGTTGCATCCAGCAGCATTTAGCAGCCGTCACGGGCCATGTGGTAACTGAAGTTTGTAGCTGTGTTAACCTCTTTGAGGAAGTTAAGTGGACCACAGCTCTATAGGCGGAAAGACAGGGAATATCATGTTTAGTGAACACATATTTACAGACAGCAAACTAAGTGACCAGGCTCAGAATACATTGGGATCTCAGCAGGGGTAAAGATCCTCCAACAGCAGCCAATGCATAAATCAGCTACAGCTATGTGTCCCACAATTTGGCACATAGTCACATCAGTGACTGCGGGTGCATCCGAAATCACATACTTATTTGGTATGTAGCAGGTGCAATGCAGTATGCAAAGTCAGCAGAATGTCCCAAATCCACAGTATGGCAGACAGTAGCTGGAACACACACACTACAGTCTGTCAAATTCTGAAGCGTTTGCCCGATGGACACTACATCTCCCAAGGCCGCGGGGGCTTCAATCAGGCGTCAAGAATGCCATTCTTATTGAGATGGTGGGGGAGGTGTACCTCTGTACAAATTTAAGTAGAAAATATGTCCATTTATATAAGTAGACTTAAATATGTATTTTTTTAAAATAGTTTTTAACAGGTATTGACTTTCCTGGTGGCTAAGCTACATTATTGATAAACATCCAGATCTGGCAAAATGCAAGATGGCGACCATTTTGTATACATACAGCACACATACAGATACAGATACACATACAGATATAGATACACATACGTGGAACCAAGGGACTGACTCTCTTTCGAAAAAGCAGGGGTAGGACCCGATGTCCTGGCTAAAATTGCTCAATGTGGCCATGCGAACACGTACAAATACACATACATACAGTAGGTGCTACATGAACTACATTAACAGTGGAGTAGTAAAAGCTTCTGACAAAATTCAATACGTACTACGTGCGAATGTGATTTCGGATGCACTCCGAATGAATCTCCAACGTCTCAAAAAATCTCTTCTGTTAATATCTGTGAAAGTCAATGCGGATTTTTGCGGCAGGCAAGATTCAATAATATCTCAACATCGATTCTTAGCTAAAATAACGCATCTAACTCATAGTACCATTTTTAGAATACAATGGGCCTCTCCACACATTTGCTATTGAGGATAGATCCTACATTTAGGCTGCTGAGTCAACATGATGGAACTGAGGGCAGCCTTTTGTCTCCCATTGCTGTGGTAATACCCTTGACGAGGACAGAAGATCTCCCATATGAAGACCACCACCAAAACCACTGCAGGCAAATAGCCAGGAATAGCCGATGCTTAGGTTGCCTTCAATAGAGACATACCTTGGTATGAGCTACCCCGAATGACATTTTCAGCCAATACTTGTAAGTACTCCAGGGTCATTATCGAACAACATCTGCTTCAGTGCCTCTAATTTAGATAACAAGGTTTCCCTCAAGCAGGAGAGATTTAAAGAGCACGTGAGGCTGCTGCTTTGGACGCGTCTCATCTCATAAGGTGAATGATGCTCTATATTTGAACTTTCAAGCTGCCAGGACCCATGATGATAATCCTAAACACCCATTTCCCAGTCGTACCAGCAAACAGAAAGAAGACAAAGACGTTCAAAACGAGAATTTAAGAGTGCTTTTCCACTGCACCAGGCACCATATTTTCGGAGCTTTAAGGTCTAGTGATGATGTTCACACTGCACGCAGTCAGTAAGCCCCTCCTCCTTCCTGGAAGAAGGCAGCCACATATGACCATTCCATCTGCAAAAAAAACTTTTTAGGTAAAAAAGTATTTTTTTATGATCAAAGTTTTTGTCATGCTGTCTAAATTGTTTGCGTGAAGCACTGTAAAGTCATATTATTTTAATCAGTGTTTTCTTAGCTTCTGACAGGCGTTGCCAGCATGTGTCAAAGCTATTGTGTCAAGCTAGTATAGCAAGTTTTATTGTGGCTGTCAGTGTAGGGACAGTCGCAAAACGTTGCTGCAACTGTCCCAGCATACTGTTGCACTGATGGAGGAACCATTTGTACACGCCACAACTGAGTCGGATGCAGACTCATCTCCTTCTCTTGCCCTCACAGAGAGGGAGAGAGGGAGCCCAGTAAACTTTCATAGAAGTTCACAGAAGTGTTAAGTTTCAGTGTCCTAATTTTGATTAAAAAAATATGTTTTGCAGTTCAATTGCATTGTGATAATTAACCAAAGAGTTATTTTGTACTGAAGTCAAAAAGCTGTACAAAAAGGCTGTAGTGTATTAATACCAACATCGTATTTTATGCACATACAATTTTTAATGTCTAGTCAGCAAGCTTCAGATCAGGCTTTTTCTTGTCTTAAATTCTGTATGGACATTATTGTGCAGGAAAAAATTGGGAAACTTTTACTTTCATAGGAAAAAATAAACTAATAAACTAAGCAAGTTTTAATGTTTACAGTTAAAACTTGCAGTTTTAATGATTACTCCTTTTCAAGAATACCTAGTATATGTTAAAAAAATCAGTGTCTTTGCTGCATTTGCATGATTGCTGCATGTATTCCCTGAGACAATAATAATAATTTTTATCCTTGCCGTTTTTTTCGCAGTTGTGTAGACGGGCTTGTGAGAAATTTATGTCCTTTTCTACAGTACTTTATAAATACCCCAGTGTTTATTACAACAAAATCACAGTGTGATATACGAAAACTTTCCAATACCATGCTGTCCTAATCTATTTTGCAGAATACTTTATTTCTTGTCATACCATCCTTGTTATGCAATCCAGATCACAATTTAAACTTGGGTCTCTTCATTATTATTATTATATTTTTTATTTTATTTTGTTTATCATTGTTTTCCGAGTTCTCAACTTTTTTCAAGGCAGCATTTGTATTGTGTTTCAGCGGCAGGCTATTTGCCCAACTAACCAGCTGGTTTGGCACTGGAACTCTTGGTACTGCTACCCGACCAGAAGTCAATGGAAAAGAGAATGTACTGAAGGTTCCATACCAAAAGCATGGTACCTGGTGCAGTGAAAAATCACCATAGGTATTTTAGGACGGCCTGAACATTTGAAAAACTGCACTCTCAACATTGCAAGTTCCAGGTTCAACTGGGCTTCTTAGATGCCCCAATGCTCAGAGCTGAGGAGATGGGAATGGAGCACTGGGTCGCCGCGGAAGCTCCGAGCAATGAGTGATGTCTTCCAAGTGTGCCTTTCGTACTTATCCTTCCTGGAGAGCTTATGTCCATGACAAACATGACGGCCAAAACATGGAGTCAGTGACAGTACTAAAGAAAAGTTTCGTTAGGTACACTGGGTGAGCAGAGTACTGTAAGTATTGTGAGAGTGAGTACTGTAAGTACTGTGAGAGTGAGTACTGTAACGACACACTACTATAGATAACAGCTCTTCACAATCAATTACTGTTGTTTTTCATTTCTGCACCTGGGTTCTAATTTAGCACGTTACAGCACCACGGGTTCCCCTGTCTGCTAATCGAACTGGTTGCATCCCAGTTCTAATCTCTTCAGTGCAGCACAAGGACTGTACCAACTCCAAATGTCTGGGGGTCAACCATGAACCCAAAGGCAGGTAAGATACATAGCGGCATTGTCTGTCCTACCGCTATACATCTATCATGCACTTCCTCCACCCCCTTTCCCTATACTGTTGGAGAATATATATAGCCTCCTTTTCTTCTAAATTATAGGTCAAATAAAAATGCCTTGCAGTTATTATTCTTAGCATGCAGTCATACACACTAGTCCTCAGATATGATCTGCATTTGATTATCAATATCTCCCCAAGGTCACCAAGTGGGCCACATCCTTTAAAACCAAAGTGAATGGCCTAATTAGCATATCGTTTGCATAATAGCCCTACTTGCGGGTGCTAATCTACATGTGGCCTAAACCATCTCACTTTAGTGGGGGGAGTCGGTTTCCTCCTGGCTGCCTGACAAAGGCCAGGCTCCAGCTCGCGCCAGAAATCATTCAGATTGTTAATTTTAAGCTTCAGGCCAGAGTAAATGTTTAGTGTTAATGTCAGACAAAGCAAAACAGCATAAGAACATGTATGTGCGTGTGTGTATATATATATATACACACACACACACACACACACACACACACACAGTCGTGTAATCATCTTTTTGGGGACTACTCATTCACAGACACAGACACTCAGATATATATCAAAATAGGTTTCCCATGCCTCATTTATCAATCATCCATAAAAAATATCGTAAAGTATTTTCCATGGCAGACGGTGTCTACATATGATGTCAGGCGACAGCTCCCCCACCGCAGTGGATGGGCAGTCGGGTGAGGAGGTGGCATCCCAGGCCGGCTCTGTTCATCTCCCTCTCAGGAGAAAACATCACCGTCGTGTGCTGGGGGGGGGGGGGGATCAGTAACCCGCGCTGCCCTCCACACAGTGCAAATGTTTGAGGATCAACAGCCCCCGCCCATGAATGAGAGGGAGAGGGAGCGTGAGTCACAGAAGACGCTGAGGGACTGTGGAAGGTCTGTCACTTGCTGCCCGCTACTGCGTCTGACAGTCGCGGTGGAGCTCCAGACATCCATTACGAGAGTGAGACGTGAACTCCAACCCCGTGATGTACAAAATGAAAACAAACAGACGAGTGACCCCCAAGCCAGATGATTCTGCAGATGCACATATTGTTGCATCCAAAACTTGAATATCTGTGCACCCCGGCGGCTCCCTGGCGATGCCCCCCCGCATGGCCCACACTCACACCCTCCCGCCGTTCTCACTTGCCACTTAAAGCAGGCATCAAATGTCGAACTTGCGGTATCACCTTACGCAGTGTTTGTTAAACAGGCCATTAAACAGATATTCATTCTCATATGCTAATTGGACCAGCTGTCATATACAGGGCGGGTAATTTGGTGAATTTGTCCTCGACGTATATGTACGTGTTAATTTGTGAGGCGACAACCGTATATTTTAGTTAAACTGTATCTCATTCATTTTCTATTTCTCCTTGGCTGACATGTTCCTGTGCAGTATGTTCTCCTTCTGAAGTTTGAGCTTGTGACTAATTAAAGCATATTTCGGGCAGACACCTGCATCGCGATGAAGAGCGAACAAAGACCTGAGCTCTTTGCTCGTAACGCCAAATCCGACGAGGAGGAAATATTAAGTTACGGTAAAATACACTAATCAGCGTCGTCTTTGAACCGTTTGCTCTGCTTTGTAACAGCTCTCAGCAGCTGCTCCGGTTGAAGCGTCGCCGCGCTAGAGGTCCCGTCTGAATTGATAAATTGCGGAATGCGGTTAGGACGTACCACCGTGGGGGGGGGGGAGATAGTTTCGCACAGCTAGCTAAACGCTCATCATCATCGCCCGCCATTGAAATGTTAATCATACGGAGGAAATGCTTCATTTCGACAGACAGTGTGTCTGATTCGAACTCGTACTGTTTCTCTTGGAGACAGAGGGAGCGGAGGTAATGTGGGGGGGGGGGTCATGGATTCTGGAGCGGGTCCCATGAGGAGTAAATGAAGTTCACGCTACTCTGAAGAGCAATAATTAATGCAGGGATTTGCGCTGCTTTCGTGGTGTCCTCCAAGCTCCCTCACCATGTAACTTCCAGTTATCTCTGGGGGGGGGGGTGGGGGGGGGTGAGCCCTCTTTGGCTGCCCAGAGAGACAGGACTGGTGATCTCCACTTCCGTCCGAGCGCTTCGGTTTGTAGCTGCACAAGCCAGCCGCTGAGGGAGACGTTTCCCTCCCAGGCTTGGTCAACGAGCATCACGTTACACGGGGCGACCATCAGAATTCATGGGGGCCATTACACCACTGGAACGACTCTTCGGGCTCCAGACGTTCCAAACAAGCATGACCCAGACCTAAAACATGGGGCTTCCCTCTGTTTTCAACAAGGAATTATCCAGTAATGACACAAAATGGACTCAAACCTGGTCTCTGGAAGAGTACAGGGCTGAAGGACAGGCAATGTACGGCATTAAATGCATCACTGCTTGTGTAGTGTTTAGAGTGAACAGGACATAATTGTGTTTTATCATTATTTTTAATCCTCTTTCAGCTTAATTTAATTGCCTCCAGATGCACCAAAAGGCTCGAGTGAACTGCATGTATTTGACACACACTTGTCAACCAATGGTCATCTGTCATACTGCAGGGTGCATGGCAGCGATCAGGAAGGAAGGTTCTGATTGCTCTGTAACATTGTGCATAGCTGTAGGCCAAAAATACACTTAAAGTCTCCCCTGTCATAATCAATTACCTGATCACAATAGGAGATGACAAGACACAGACTGTATCCACATACGAGGACTTATCTTGCAAGGCCATTGAGATTTTCTTTACCCACATGACACTTGAGAATGAACTTTACTTAAAAGCCACTGAAAGCCTGACAATTACCTCCTAAAGAAAAGGATTCTTGTGAATATACACTGCAGCAGAATAGATCGCTCATTTGTTCAAGTTTAACCCATAATGTCAGAAAGCAGTTTTTTAAAGCAAATTTTTGCCTTTCGCATCAAGAAAGCCTCAAAACACCAACAGAATTATCCACTGCAGCGACAAAACTTTTCAAAACAACTCAAACAAGAGCAGAAAATCAGAGGGAAAATGGCAGTAAAATGTTCAGTTACAGTTTACAGTGCACCACTCAAAACTTCCCACCAGAAACTTTAAATGAGAATAATCACAGCAGAAGAAAAGAAGAAATGAATAAATAATTAAAAACACCCGTAACTATCAAGCTCCTACTGAAGCCCACGCTGCTCCAAACAAAGCGAACAGCGTAGCCTTTTAAAGATTCCCCCAGTACCAGAACTGCACTTTGTCTCCGCTCATCCTACTAGCGCTCATTTAATTTAAAGCTAATTTAATCACGCACTCCGCTACAGAAACGCCTCTCTGGTGAATCCATTAGCATGAAAGCATTGCATGGAAATCTGTAAACATATTAGCCAGCGTGGGCAGAGGAAGACTGCTGCAAACGGACCGGCCGGCTCACGGGAATAGTGAGATAGAGGACTGTACCTTTTCTTTTAGCTACAGAGATGGACAGGGAGGTTCGGCGAGGAAACGATCAAACGATATCCACAGTCGAATAGCCATAGGGAAAAAGAGAGAGAGCACAAGAGGGATACGACATAGTGAAGATCAAGGTGGCTGGAGGAAAGGCGCTCCTATGGAATTGCGGTTATCCATGCGACCGTGTCAGCCCAACACGCTTAAAACATAGCCGGGGGGGCTCACAGCACGCTTCACATGCGATACGAGGCCAATCTGAAATGGGTTGCGGCAATGGCAAGAAAGACACGCTGTTTGTTTCACAAAGGAACTTTCCAGATCCTTCGTTTTGTTATGTCGGCTGTGGCAGTTCATTATAAAAAAAAGTCATGCATTTTTTGCGAGCTCTGAAGGGACCAGTGTACATGCAGCTCGTCCTGGAAAGAAAGGAAGTCGCAAGACAGCAACCAGGCAAGTCCCCACATACCCATAACCCCTTGCAACACCCCAGCCCCAAAGCCCACAGGCATAAATATCGATAATCAGGAACACATCGATAACCAACTCAAAATCATGCATGGGCAAGCGCAAGCTGAGCGGCGTGCAGGCAGGAAGAAAAAGAGATCAGTAGGAGGGGCATACCTTGATCGGCCATCATCAAGATTTGGAAACCTTCAGAAGCAGAGGAGCAGAGAGAGAAAGAGATCGATAGAGAAACACTTTAGACACGCTCACCAATACAGCTTAGTATTGTGGTAGCATCTCATGCTGTGCCAAGGAGCCAAGCATGGTATCCATCACACTCAACGGGAGGTTTTCAAATGGCTTGAAAACCTGCCCCTGCAAATAGGAAGTCTCAGTGTCTAAATATTAACCTTACAAGCATGGTTACACATTGATAAGTATGGTAAAATGTGTTTCTTGAATAATTTTCTTATATTGTTTCATTATTGTGAACTATTGGGTTTGTAATTCCCAATCAGAATAATAATAGTAATACGGTAGTAATATTATTAATAAGGATGAAAGTCATTACACCTGTTCCTGACCAAAATCTTCAGAACTCACCTGGAGTACTCATCTCATCTGATGCACGTTCTATAATAGAAGGGGAGGGGGGAAAAACAAAAAAGGAAAGATTCCCAGTGTTAGAGTCACTCTGGCACTATTTTTTGCATGGCTGCCATGCAAAAGAAAAACACCACACGGTTGCGACCATGCAAGCGGCAGCTGCAGCGCCGTGCATGTTCCCGAACACCTGGACGGGATCTGTCCCACGCTCAGGGGGAGCCAGATCACGGACACGCCGCACTCCTGAACACCTCCGGGAATATCGGGTAGGAATATTCCGTGACTGTCGTAGCACAAGGTGCCCCACATACACGGAAATGGCATAAATCCGAGCGGACACTGCGGCCGGCTCCCATCGGGTGGCCGAATTTATGCTGTTGTGGGGTTTGTGTATAAGCGACTGGCTAAACCAGACCTTTACCCTTGGGTGCCGTGTTTCTGCTGCGGACTCAGACCCCTACGCATCATGCTCTTTTTGCTGCTGTCGGCAGTCCCAGGACCGCTCCGGCTGCGTGAGTTACAGCAACACCTCGTACAGTTCTCCTCTGTCTTCTTCTGGGATACCCATGCATATAAAATGCACAAAACCAACCGATTTATTTATGTTTGCATAATGTGCTAGTGACCTTTTGCAAATGTTACCCAACCTTCCTATGCCTTTCTGAACAACAGATAAATAAAAAAAATAGCATTTAAAGTGTACCACGCATTAATATTTGCCTGAAAATGTAAAATATATATAGTTCCACCCAAATCTTCTTTTCTAATAATCAAACTGACGCTTGTACCAAAATAATTTTTTTGTCTTTAAATATTCTTTCATCTTAGATCTCATACATTTCAGCTTGTTTTGTAAACAGCTAATTAAGGAAGGAAATAAGGCTGTAATTATTAACCTAATTAAACATTGTGCCTGGTAATCACTGATATATTATTAATCACCTTGGTTTCAAAGAGGCGAGGTTTGCTCAAAGGGTAACTCTGCATGTGTGATGCTTTGCCACATAATTATGTGCTGTTGCTGATTTTTGAAGCACTACCTCCTAAGTGAGGAACCAAACTTGCTCACTGAGACTGCAGTACCCTAAATGACCTTTACAGTTACTCATCATTATCCCTCACAAGAAGCATTGTGTTTGAGGAACAACTAGAATGTTCAAGTAGCTATAACAATATTGACTAAACTGGATGGGTACATATCATTATGTGTTCTGCATGCACTCATTCCAGTCATCGAAACACCCAAATCGTAGGTTATGTAGCACAGCGTCCAACTTTAAGTCATATAAATCCAACATAAGAAGTTCAAGATGTCGTCAGTCATGTGACCAGACGTCACCCAATCCAGTGAGAGTTCACTAAGATTTAATCCCTCTTTTTTCATGTAATGCTGAATTCTGTGCATCACTCTCAACATGCTGCAAACTTAAAATCAGTTTCAATCAGGCAAGATTTTTCCCCCCTTGTTTTCTCAATGACCTACTTCCACAGCGAGATTACTGTGACTGTCAATTTCTCGAAGTATATTACTTTAATCCCGAAAGCTCAGCTTGCAGAATGCTCCCCCATTCTTTTAACACTCTACCGCTCATATTCTTCGGTGAATTTTTGCTTTTATGTAACGGTTCATCTGCTGTTCATGCTCTAACTTGACTTTATAATATTTAGAGTACTACAGCATTTTACAACATCATTATTATTTTATGTTTAAATCTGCCTGCTATTAATATCTACGTCTAACTACTGGTTTCATATTTTTAAACAGAAACACTGATGTGTAGCAAGCAGCATGGATCATTTTGACTTAGATGTGGGCTCTCGAACAATCTTCCACTAATGCTATATTATCCCCGTAAGGCCTACAGATTAAACATGTGTTTTATAGCCAAATGTTTATTATTTTAATCTGTCCCCGGATTACGCAGCTTTACAGTCAACTCTCGCTGCGGCCGCCTCAATCATTCCCCTCGGTAAACAGACGCCTCCGACCCGAGCAAATGTTTCCAAGGCCATTCCCGCCATCTGTCTGTTTTCGGAAATGCCTGAGTGTGTCAGGATGACTGCTGATCCGAAGGGGAGAAATGTCTTTAATGCACACTCTCCCGGGAACTTGTAAACGGGCTGAATTCTCTTTTATTGGATTAGATAAGTGAGTTCACCATCTGTAGGTGTGACTACCTATTCTTCCGCCGTTTCAGAGCGTCGCCGACAGCTAGCAGCCTTTAATCTGTGAGACTTTCTGGGGGGGGGCGTTTCCTTATTATTCCCATTAGGTTGAAAAACTACTAGATAATATATCTTCAATTATCCATCTCCGAACCCTCATATTTGTGAACTGCCAGTTACCCATCTTCACTGCAGTTCCTACTTGTCATTTCCAGATTAGCGGTGGTGCGTGTTTTACGCGTACGGTGCACATTTCACATATCTTTGATGTAACCCTCAGGCATCGTCATATATGGGAAGCATTCTGGCAAAGGAGGTTATCTTTTTCTGGAAGCCCTGGGAATCGATGCTGGCAGTCGAGCGCCGCCAGACATACTCTCTCATTTGGCTTTAATCCGCCCACACTAGAGGGTGGTAGTGAGCCAACCAGGCAATGCAATAGGGCATGATTGATTCATTTAGTTAAAGAGGCCTCCCACTGCCCATGGATCCGCAGCCAGTGCGGCCCTGCTGCCTCAGCTTGCCCCGTGGCCCTCGGAGGGACTGCCGCGATCAGCCCTGGAGTCCCAGACGCTCGAGGCCCCCAGGTCCCCCAGCAGAGTGTCCTCCCCAGAGTGCCTCTAAGGCACTACCTGAGCAGCCTGAGTGGCCAGCAGCCTGAAAGGGCGAGTCCGCGGCAGAAACAGCACCACCGTGATAAAGTCTCATCACGCTGTCGTCTTTGTCTCCCAGCTGACAGAAGTAAGGATCACTTTGCGTCAGTCATTAGGAAACAGTTAGAGGAAGCCAAGGACTGTTCATCTTGTCTTATCTGAGGACGTCTCTCCGTGTTTCAGATGCGATATCCTTCCCTGTTAGGCTCCTTGAGCCCGTATATTAAAAAGAAGTGAAGTGACAATGATAAAATATTCAGAGGTACATAAATACACAAGGTGAGCGTGTCTTCCCATAACACGGTAAAGATACTGCGTCTTAGCGGGTCAGCACGTGACAAACAGGACAGTAAGAAAGTCGACATAACAACAGAAGCAGCAAGAAGGAGAGCAGATCCAGCTGGCCGTGCTCAAAGCAGTCTGCGCCTGCGTTTTTCCGTAAAGCCTGTGGGATCTGAACATATTTGGTAAGGCAACAGCTATAATGTTGCTAATTTCACTTTTTAAGGTATTTTAAGGTACTCAATTCCTAGAAAAGAGACAGAGCATTGAAACGGCATTCATTGACATCACACACAAGAAAAGCCAGGTGCTGTACCTGCATCACATATGTCTTTAGCAAAAGGGCAGTTATTTTCGGACAAGGAAAGAAAGTATTGTCGACGCAGAAAAGGACGGTGCTGATGGCTAGGGTCTTTTGCTGTAGCCAGTCACTGGGGCACGGCCTCTTTGACTGACGTGCTAGCACCCGGTCCAGCAGGGGGCGATGTCACTCACCCGGTGCATAGCTCAAATCCGTTGCAGATGTTTGGCACATAAGCCAGGCCGGTCGAAGGTAGTGCCCAGCTTGTGATAACTCCAGCAGTGTGCATCATGTTCAATTTCAATGTAAAGATAAACCAGTAACAGAAACTGATTTGGTCAAATGTTAAACATGGTGCGTAAGGTTGGATCTAATTACCTCCTCCTACAATGCATTCTATACTAAACATCATCAGGTATTACATTTTTAAAGGTTAGTAGTAAGTAAGTCAAATTCTTATCAGTATTGGTTTTAACTTGAATAACATGAGAAATAAACTTACATTGTAAACTTCTAAAGGTTTAAAGAGACCACAAACATTGACCAAGATTGTCCAGATGCATATTAGGCTGGATTTGGTAAAAAGTGCCAGTGACAGACCAGCTGAAGAGTGAAAATAATCCTTAGGTGGAGTTTCTGATAACGGGAAACTTCCAGAAGTGCACAGCAGTCAGGTTTTTCGCACTGGTGAAAAGAGCTGTTCGTGTGGTATTTCTGCAACCCGCACAGTCTGAGAGAGTGTGAAATGCACAGAATAGCTAAGTGCATAGAATTGGCACATTTACGCAAGGATCTTCAAGAAAATATACAGAATAAAGGTAAAAGTCAGTGGCCGTATGCTGTTTTCTGAAAGAAAATGTATCCGGTGAAAGTGCTTCACACAAAATGCAGGCCGTTATTTTGGCCTAAATGATTTCTGCTTTGACGGTATAAGCTGCAGGACAAAGACAGCAGGAAAGATGACTGTGACAATCAAACTACATGAGGTAAAATTATCAGGACAAAAGTAAAGAAAAGCAGGGGAGATGGAGAGAAGGCTGTCAGTGTGTTGACTGGTGTGTAAGGTGCAGACAGGATTCTTCCAGGGAAGCAGCAGAAAAGGGAGAGCACTGTCTCACCGGGGTAGGCAGTGTTGGGCATTTCAGGTCCAGAAGCTACAAATCCAGACCAGGATTTTGTTTCAACCAACCAGCTGAGTTCTCTGTGACTGTGACTCTTTATGCTCAGCTGGTTGGTAGAAACAAAATCTTGGTCTGGATTTGTAGCTTCTGGACCTGAAATGCCCAACACTGGGGGTAGGGTTAGAAACACAGAGGTCTTTCTTCTTGCCATATCAACGGAAGTCAGAGGGCATGTCAATACCTGCAAATATGAGCCCGCAGAAAGTTCTGTGCTATGTAAATCCTTAGTTTACATGGCCTGCTGTTACCTAGAAATCCTAAAGGAGTGGATATCCTTCATCTTCTGCTAAACCTCCAATGCTAAACGAAAGACTGCAGATCGCGAGGTAGGACAAGAGTGCTCACCTTTTTCGCAGAAGCGGCCGATGTATCCCGTGTTGGTGCAATCACAGACCATCTCCCCTTCCAACACGGAGCAGATCCCCCCATTGGTGCAAGGGCTCTCTGCGCAAAGGCCCTCCATGTCCAAGCGCACCTTATGACTGTTGATGAGTTTGGGCTTCGTGTTGCCGTACTTCAGATCTGTGATAATCCCACGGAATGGCGGCTGCTCCTTGATCTGGGGCTGCGTGAGTGCGCCCGTCCGGACGTCCAGCGGCACGCCCCCCAGGAAGAGGTCGCTGATGATCTTCATGAACTTCCGCTGAGGTCTGACCTCGTCCGTCTTGATCTCGCTGTCCAGCCGCAGCGAGGTCCTCAGGTTGTGTCTGCTGATGGTGGCAAAGTGCCAGTTGCTGTCGTTGACCCTGCGGACCGTAGTGATGGTGGTCTCGGCACAGTCGATGCTGAACCGCAGCTGCAGCTTCCCCTTTGCTACCATCAGCTGCAGAAAGTCACAATAGCCTCCATCGTCGAAGTAGAGGAGCATAGCGTTGGACACGTCTGTCTTGAACTGGAAGCTGAGTTCGCTCTTGGTGCTGGCATCCCAGCGCACATAGCGGGCCCACTGCCCCGGAGCCCCTGGGAACTCCAGGCCCACGTACAGACCCAGGAAAGTACTGATTATGAACTGCACCTGGAACAAGAAACCAATGGGATTCATTGTAAAGCACGTGGCCAGGGTAGGGGAGGGGAGTGCAGGGGTCCTTAGCAGCACGACACCATTGACTCTGCTTTGGCTCAAAGGGTGTTATATCCAAAATATATCCCACAGCGTCCACACAGCATATGCTGGTCACAATATAGAATCCTCTTGGCAGGACCGATGGGGTGTAGCAACAACGGAGGCCATTGAAATCCAAAAAAAGATCCAGTCACAGGGAAATGGCCAAGGGGCTGTATTTTCCAACAAGAAATCAGTGAGGAGAGAATGGGGTCGAAAGTCCACCAGTCAGAAGCAGACCTCAATCCTCAGTTTTTTCTGTTGACGTTCCGCAGGCAGATCCGACAGGCTTGCATTGAGACGTCTCTCCGCATGTTCCGGGTTTGCAAAGAGTCACTCATGTCGGCTTCGGTGTACTCTGAGCTTGTCCGCTCCAAGACTGACTAGATGCCATCACTGCCAAAGACAGACAAAACAATCATTATTAACAGTAGACAAAATAACATCCACCGACTGAATATGGCATAACTGATATTTTTGCACAATAATGCTAGCAGAAAGTTTTTTTCCCATTTAACTGCAAACTTTACTGACATTTCTTCATATACTGATTGTACTTCCGTTGGAAATAAAACAGAATTCAGTATTCAAACGTATGGAGAAGGTTCCTGATATTGGTGTATTGTTGGTAAATTTCATAATTTAGCCACATTAATCCTTCAGCAATTAAAGTCTGTCAGTCAGCCACGCGGCTCCTTTATGTATCTGACAGCGAAATAAAAGCTTGTATTGGAAATCAAACTGAAAAAGAGCATCACAATCGGCAAATGCCCACCTACTCCTGTTCCACCACTGAGCACAGCTCCACCACTTATTTACTGATGCGCTTTTGTTCGTTCCTCTCTGTTTATATGACTCATTTACAGATGGTGCCGGTCAAATGTGAAAAACGTTCAAGTGCAAATCTCTTACTTTTTTACTAGGGTAAAAAACTGAATCGAACCTGTCGATTTGCCCTTCAATAGAATATTGAGAGTTTATTACGAAGTTCATTAATTAGCCTGCAGCTGCAGATACTTATCCGGCTAGCAGAAAGGACTGCAAGTATTTTTTGCTGCATTTTCTCACCTGTGCCTTTCTTCTCACGTGATTCGATCCTATAACCTACTAGTGCTAAAGCCAGTTCTTTAATTACAGTACCACTTGTTCAACTACTCATTTGCCAGCCACTTCACGTTTGCATTTCGGTGTCCAAACTATTTGAAAGACGATTCGGTAACGCTTTACATTAACTGCACCTGCACAATGCTTTTATACTGGATTCATAAAACGTTCAGTGCACCCTCATAATGTATTTATTAAGTATTCATAAAACATTCATAAACATCATGCATGTATATTTTAACATCCGAACATCCCTTAACAGCTGTAAAATGCATTAATAACAAACACTATATAATAGTAACAAACATTATAATTGTATAATCATGTAATGTTTGTTGTTAATGTATATTAAAGCTGTTAAGGGATGTTAGCATGTTAAGGTGTACTTGCGTGCTGCTTATGAATGTTCTATGAATGCATTATGAAGGTGCAATGAATGTTCTATGAATGCATAATGAATGCATTATGAAGGTGCAGTTAATGTAAAGCATTACCGAAGATTTTAACAGGCTTATCACCATCTAAGCACTTAAACTGTTGCCACGTGTAAGAAATGTTGTCTTTTCTCCCTTTTCTCTGGACATAATACAGCCATTAAACAGGATGTGGCAAGCATTGATGTTGTTATTATCTAGTTATTATATTATCCTATCATCTTAGCTTAGCAGATGCGCTTGCGGGGACACTTTCTGAGCAGGAAGAAAGTATCGGAGGCAATTCAGGTTAAGAGGCTTCCCAGAGAATGGGAGTGAGGCTATACTGCACTACAGATCCACACTTGAGGAGTTTGACCAGGAGGCCCCCATTTTACCACCATCTGCCTGAGGAGAATATAAATAATAAGCTGGCAATAATAACCTTGCATGTACTCCCACGAAGCTGAGCGGGCACTGAGGACAAAACCAGACGCCGGAGCCACCCGGCCTGACCAGCTGACGTAAATTAAGCTGGGAGCTATTCAGTTCTGTAAATTGATATCCATGTCAGTGTCCCTGTCCAGCTCCTCTCTCTGCGACCACGGTGAGGAAGCACCGGCCAGGGAAGCTGCTACGCAGCCTAAGGCGTGCCCTATCGTTGCACCCAATCGCGCCAGACAAAACACGCCTTTCCATGATCCCAGTCAAGGTGCGTAATTTCGCCGATGGTGTATCGCTTTTGGATTACCCCCCGCCCCCCCCCGAGCAGAATACCCGAGAAATATGAGACCCATGTCAGATATTACTGTAAGCAGACTCCAGCCCACTCTATAGCATAATGCAGCCTCAGATTGCATGAGGGATTAGCCTTTTCAGATATTAAGGTACGCATCAGGCAGGAAACAAAAGCGGCCAACGACGTGAGCTGCCGGAAGCGACGTGAGGCGATGCTCTCTCCGTACGTCCCCGCTGCCATAGATTTTATTTTACATGTGGGCCACCTTGACAGAAAACCACAGCTACCATTACGGTGTTTTCAACATGGCCGCCCTGGTGTGCTGCCCACCATGTCAGCCTGTCTGCGATCACATGACCTGCCGGACAGCCCCTTTTCTCCGAAGCGATAACCACGGCACCTGCTTCTTCTTCTATTTAGACAATGTGACTCTTATAGACAGGACTGGCAATCAATTTGTCACAGTAGGGAAAAAAAAAACAGATCACATGACTGATCTTCTTAGAATGGTGAGATCAAAGGAATATATTCATTAAAATATTCCCATTAGTATATATATTAAGTTCTCAGGTTTCAAGGAAAAGTCTCTAGATGCCCAGTGTATTTAAGCGGGCAAAGGTTTATGAAGCATGTGACTGTCTTCGCATACTATACATTTGAAGCAGGTGGGTCTTTGGCATTCGTGCTGGATGTGGCAGGTCATGTGACATGCAGCCACACGTAAAATCCACCATTATCATCTTTTTACTGCAGCTCTGTTACAGCAGGCTTCACACTTACATGAACATATAACTGACTCTCGGGTGGGTTTGTTCTTTGCACTACACCTGTCAATGAACAATTAAGTCAACGCATGACCAGAGAAATAGTTCTACTGGTCCAGGTTTTTTGCCATATAACTGTAAATTTAATCTCTATGGCGTGCATCGCTGTTCAATCTTATTTTTAGCCAAAGGGTGCAGAACAGATTTAACGTCATTATGCAAAGCGTGGGTTTTGCAATAAAGGCCTGTAAGTGTATTCATTACAGTAAATTAGATACATGTTACATCTATACTGTCAGAGAAGCTCTGCGTGCACGTTGTACACCAGACTGTTAAACACGTGTCACATCCACAAGGGAATCATATGTTCACTCATACTAAAATTGTAGTATAAAACAAAAACAAATGTCAAAAAAAAACTGCAGACCAAAACTTACAAATAATATAGGATTAAGCCTATTACTTGCTTCTGTCCACCACTGGCACAGGTATGCTCGGCTCTCCATGACATCACAGCCCAGGATATCTAAGGATAAATTCACCCCGGATGCCGCCATGTTAGGAATCCCTAAAGCAGATTCACATATTTCCAATTTTTACTTTGATGTCTACTTTACTTTTAAATATCTAGTCCTAAGACCTGCATATGAACAAAATAAATCCTCTATTTTTTTCCTGTTTTACTTGTCTAATTATCTTTTCTTTTTTAAACTGTCAAAATAATGTAATATTA